>CM039723.1:65258936-65857361 GCA_022539455.1 Dendrobium nobile
TATTTTCTTTTAATGTGGTGCTAAACTTAAATGTTTTTTGCTTTACCGGTTTTTAAATTTCCTAATTTCCAATAACTGCAATCTTGAGCAAGAAATTGACAATCTGAACCATGTATAACTGGCCTAAATGCAACCGTCCGCTTGCTTGTAAATTGTTCACATTCATTCGACTGAAAGGAGATTCTTTTTTTATGGCACAGGTCCTTGACTTCTGACGTCTGAACTACTTGTATGTGGATGATTAGATACAATCTTTATAGTTGAAGGATAATGCAGGATCTAAGCAGCAAACATCCGATTAGTTCAATTCGTAAGCAGTTATCCACATTGTGGTTTCTTTAAGTTAAGAGAAAGCATTTCTACTTACATAGTAATTATGAACTTTAAATCTCACTTTTAAATTAGCATTTGCTGAAAAAACATATGAAGACACCTTACTTTGAATATCCTTTTATGCATCTATATATCTAAAACAAAAATATTTTGACTTAATGTTGATTCTTAATGTATCGTTGCTATTATTAAAAGCTCCTTGTTCGCTTAACAACTACTTTGTATGTTTGTTATTGATCTTTTGCACATATCTTTAATAGCTTCATCACGCTTTTAGCACAAACATTTTTCTTCTTAATTCTGGTATCTCATGGTACTTGAGTACATATCTTCTCTAAATCTAGAAAATGTAAATAAAGACATTTTCTCTATTCTATATCTTTATTAATTTTCTTAACATAAACATTTCTTCCATAATGATTTTTTTTTGGAATAAATCAAATTGATTCCTTAATATTGTCATAATTTTTTAAGTTTATATTCCATAACTTTCTCCGAAAATTTTATTGTATAATCTATAAATTTGATAACTCTATATTTTTTACAATCTTGAATATCTTCTTTGTTCTTAAATATTGGTATCAAAATTACTCTTATTAAATCATTTGAGACCTTCCTAATCATCATGACACTATTCAAAAGATTTATGACCAAAACACTACATTAGCATTCATACTTTATATATTACTAATCTATCATTCAAACTTAAAAGTTTTATCTTCATGCTTTTTTTTTTAAGAGCTATCTTCACTCCACTTCCCTTTTATTAATATTTCTCAAACTCGCATTTTCATCTTTTATAAATTTTCATTTTTAATTAAGATCTTATTATCTTTGTGTCTAATACATATAATTTGTTCAACGTTTTTAAACTTATTACGTCTTCCCTTAGCTATTTAATATATCTCCTTCTCTTCTTCATGAGTATTAAGCCTATTATATAAGTCATTAAAAGTAATTGCTTTTGCTTTGCCTACTTCCGTGGCAAAATATCTAGTTTTCTTATAATACTTAAACTCAACAGTATTAATCTTTTGTAGCATGAAATTTATTTTTTTCATTAATGTCCTTTTTGACGTCTTCAATCCACTACTAAGTCTCCTTTCTAATCCACCATCAATTTCTAGACTGTCTTAAAAATTTTATGGTATCCTTCTTGGTGAAATTAGTTATCTTATACTACATTTGGTTTGAATCAATTGAAATTTTTTTAATTTTTTTCTGTTATTTACCTTTCTTAGATGATTAACAATTTCTGACATTTTAAATTCCACCGTCTTATCATAAAATCTTTTTATATTTTGAATGTTTTTCATGCACTCCTTAGATATATCTTCATAATTATCATTCGGTATTTTGTTGCCAAATTTTTCTTTGGAATCAACTTCAATATTTGAAAATATAATTTCTTTCCTTCTAATTAAAAATAGGTACATTTATGATTTGATAGCTCCACTTTTGAAAATAATGAAGTGCTCTTCTTATTTCTTAAAAATAGATATTCAATATTGGATGACATCAAATATAGCTTATTTCATTACATTTTTATCTCATACTCCACATTCCTCCTTTACCCATAATAATAAACTATATTTGTCCATTAAGTCATCCCTAAGAAATTTCATTTTTTCTTTACTTATATTTTATATTAGTTTGTCCATCTTTTTCTAAAATTAAAATTTTAAACTATTTTTTAATTCAACTTGAGGAGCATTAGCACTAATCATATTCATGATATCATCATTGATAATTAAATTAATAATAATTATCATATTGCTAACCTTATTTATCTCAACAATTTATTTTTTTTAACTCTATGTGCATTGTTATCCTAATTTTATTTATATTTTTAACTTTTTCAACATACAACAAGTTAGAACCTTCTCTTATTTCTTTAGATTTTTTCTCTCTTTCCATTTAGTTTTTGTAATGATGAGCACTGCTTGTTCTCCATCTATTCATTATGTCTGTCTTATTCTCAAATTTGAAGTCTCAACATTCTATGCAGATAATTTTATCTTAGTTTTAAATACTGTCAATCATGACCAAAATTATAAAGAAAGCTACATTTTTATTTGAATGATCTTAATGCTATTACAAACACACCTATATAAAGGCAAGAGTAGAATAATAAGGAAAGTATGATAATGGAGAATATTATGCATAATAAGGGTATATTATAATAATAAATACTATCAATTTCTAATAAATATTAAGCACATTTGATAATATTAATATGATAACCAAATAATTATGATAAATTTAGCACCCACCCACTAACTCAAGATGTTACAACAAGGACCATCGAGAGTTGGTATAATGCAAGAAAAATAAAGAGTTTCAATCCAAGAACTTTTTGCGACTTTTAGAAATTGATAATCCGAGCCAATGAACACTCAAATGAGGCATTCTTTAAGAAAATTGTGAATAATCGATAGATTGATGTTGACCCAACCTTATTTTAGATTGAATGTGATGGAATCGCCATGATAGATAGGATCCTTATGGGATTTCATGGGATCCTCACAAGATCATCAAACATGAGACTAAGATGAATCATTATTTGTCGAACAAAGATGAGGCTAAGGGTGGTGATGTGAATGCTAGGAGAGGTGAGATGTTTGGTGTCAAGTGTTAGTGGCCATGGGCGGCAATGCATGAGGGGGTTGTGCGTGGGCGAAGTAGCATATCAGCGATATAAATGGTTCCTAACCAAGTGAAGCATGGGCTGGTGAACTGTGATAAGGTGAGAGGTTTGTGCTTGTGAGGCGTGGGGGAATTATGAGTGAGGTGCGATTGAATCATGGGTTGGTGAGACATGGGCGGGTGAAGCACAAATGACAAGAAATGGAGACAATATCATGGGATCCCCATAGAATCCTTACGGGATCCTCTCCACTGAAGGAAGTTCAAGGCAGGAGGCGAAGGCAAGTCTCTCTTCGTTGAGCTAAACCAAGATGATAGACAAGATCTTCAACAGAGAAAAGATAAAGATTGACCGAGTTTTGGTACTTTGTTCCATGACAAAAATTATAATAAAGATTATTCTTTATTTAAATGATCCTAATGCTAGTACAAATATGCCTAGAAAGATGCAATAGAATAGAATATTAAGTATAGTAAAGAAGAATATCAACTATAATGATTATAAATTACAATAGTAAATTCCATAATTTTTTGATAAATATTAATCACTTATGATAATTTAAATATAGTAATCTAATGATCTAATAACTCTAGCAAACCATTGGTTAATTTTTCATCATAATTAATTTAAGTAATGATGTGTCACTTGTGAGTGATGTCATAGCCAACACTTCCTTGTATTTACCTAAACCCGATTAAATTGTGGTGGTTCACTAGCAGGTGATGTCCTGTTAAACTCTTGCCCATTTTTCACCACAAATGAATTAGGTCATGCTTTTGTGAAATGCCTTAGCACAATAAAATTAAAATTTGGGTTCATTTTATATATGTTGGCATAAGTTTTAATATTGTTTCTTTATATAACCTTTATCTCTCAATCTGTTTTATCTGGGCTTGAAGCCAGCATGACAGTTTATAACTTGAATATAGAGTTTATAATATAGGCTTTTCAGTTGATACCTTACAAACATATTAGTTTCCACCTTTTTTCCCTTAACTTACTAAAGTTTAGGCCTTGTACTCTGCATGTTTTTCTCACTATTCTCTGGTATTTTCAGCATTTGAGACTTACTATCGGGGATCATGGCATGGAACAGAGCTTGTGAGTATCATAAATGGAAAAACTTTTGTCTGCATTCACCACGAGGGGTTAACTGTAGAGGAGGAAATTTGTGGGGACTACATCCGGCTACGGTCTAGAAAAGCAAATGCTTGTGATTGCTTAAACCTTCTAAAAGTTGGAGCTGATGTATGTGTACTTTCAGCTTGTTGGATCTCAGAAAGTACAGACCATGAAGCACAACAAACTGTATGTTAATTCAACTTGAGATATTTTAGTATTCTCTGGAACTTATACTTTCATTAGTTTCTATTCTCCCTCATTTTTAGATGAATCAATGACTTGCTGTTATAGTTTTGAACGTCTCCTTTTTATTAGATTAGATGAATCTATGACTTACTGTTATAGTTTTGAACATATCCTTTTACCAGTAGTCCACTTGCTCAAAGTTCAGTAATTTCCCTAACCCTGTATGTGTAATTTGAAAACACTTTGTTGCTAACTTGCAGTTTCCAAGGTGGTATGATGCAAAAATAGTATCTAAAAGTTACAACCCTCATGAAGGTGAATGTTCTTGCCTATTTTCTGTCATGCTCTACAAAAAACGGGCAACAAATGGCGTTGCAAAGAATATACATTTTGATAGGACTGAAACCGTCACAATTGACAAGATTGCCATACTTCAAAAGCTCAATGATGAACTTTGTGTAGATGGATTCTACCGATGGAGGTGTTCAAAGGACTGCACTGCATATAGCAGAAGTAAATTACTTAGTGGCCTGTTTTCTTCCCAAATTTCATGGCTAGTTGTCCTCTCTGTTTTGAAAGGAATGCGTTTTCATATTAAATCAGTACACAGAAACCTGGTTTACCAAATTTTGGAAAGGGAACAGAAGTCTGTTGATCCTCCAAACTCTGACGAGAACATAAATATCATGCATTTCAAGCTGTTGACTGAACATGCACGCCCACTGGCCAAAAAAATTTCGCCCTTTGTTTTGAGTAGAAGCATGGAAGCAGAAAGTCCTTTAAGGGCTGGTACTAACCAAGAAAGGAAAGAAAGCACCGAGGTGGATAGTGAATCAGATATTGAAGTACTTTATGACAGAAAGAGTCTGAGACGATCAAGGCGTCAAAAGATACAACCTGATCGTTTAAGCTACTCATCTAATTTTCATTACAACTCAAAGAGGTATAGAGCACGACATGCAGATCGGTTGGAAAACATAATATATAAGCATCAAAAGATACAACCTGATCATTTCACAAGCTATTCGTCAACTACCTTTGATTATAACTTGAAAAGGAACAGGGCACCAGATGTAGGCCAAATGGAGAACAGAAAACAGAAGAAATCTGCTTCATTGATAGTTGAAAAGTACTCAGATAATTCCGAGTTTTGTCATGCAAGTAAGGTTTCAGGCAATGTTGAATGTGCCGCACATGTACAAACTTCAGCAAGAAAGAAATTTTCAGATGAAAATTTTAAAGAAGCTCAGTCACAAAATCCACTCAGACGGGATTTGGAACAAATCTCTGAAGAAAATTCCACTAAGTCACACAATAGGCTAAAGGAGCATGGAGTAGGCAAGCTGATACAGCCTGATTGTCTCAGAAGCTACTCTTCAACTAACTTTGTTCATAACTCAAAGAGGAATAGGGCTCGAGATGTAGACCAGTTAGAGCACAGAAAACAGAAACGGTTGACAGTTGAAGAACAAGACTTCGACGATTATGAGTTTTGTCATGTAACGAGTAGTTCAGGTAATGCTGATTGTGCTGCACCTTTACAAATTTCAACAAGAAAGAATTTATCAGATGAAAATTTTAATAAGTTTGAATCAGATGAAATCCATGAAGAACTTTCAACTGAGTCTCAAAATAGGCCAAGGGAGCATGGATTAGGTGATCTGATTCAACCTGATCATTCCACAAGCTACTCATCAACAAATTTTGATCACAAGTCAAAGATGAATGAAGTGCCAAATGTAGTTCAGTTAGAGCATAGAACAATGAAACAATTGG
This sequence comes from Dendrobium nobile, assembly GCA_022539455.1. Lineage (NCBI taxonomy): Eukaryota > Viridiplantae > Streptophyta > Magnoliopsida > Asparagales > Orchidaceae > Dendrobium > Dendrobium nobile. Next base: position 65,265,001 of record CM039723.1, read on the forward strand.
CTTGTGACGAACAGTACTGTGATAATTCTGAGTTTTGTAATGTGAAGACGAGTTCAGGCTATGTTGAATGTGCAATACCTTTACAAACTTCCGCAACAAAGAAATTATCAGATGAAAATTTTAAAGAAGTTAACTCACAAAATCCAGGTAGATTGGACGCGGAAGAAATCTGTGAACTTTCTTCCAACTCACAGGATATGCTGAAGGACCATGGTTTAGGCGAAGGGCCTAGAAGAAGGGGTAGACCAAGGCTTAGAGATAAGAAAAGGCTATATTCACATTGTGATAACCCTCTTTATCAAAAGAAGTCATCTCGCAGGAAGCTACTTAGTGCACTAGAGTGTATGGAATTAATACAGGAATGCATGGGAAGCATTAAAGCTGAAATGGAAGTTAAGTTTCAGCAAAGGGCTCAACCAGAAAATACACTTCCTGAGGGGAAAGAAGATTTTATATGGTCTACAACTCCTAAGGATCAAATTGAAGTTGAAGAGCATGAAGACCTTTGGAAAGAAATGGAACATCTACTTACAAAACTTGCCCTACTTGAACAAAAGCAGGTATGATTTAGTTTCTTTGTTATCTGGTGCGATGTGAATGCTTTATAAAATCTTCGGTCACAAGATAGATTAATACCCAATTTTGTTGATGTAAATTGAGAATATAGTTGGATGAACAACCAAGTGTTTCTGTTAAAAATTTGTTTGCTTAAGAGGGAGTAATTGATGTAGAAAAAGTTTCATTTTCTAGCAAAATAATGATGCTTTTTTTTTTTTTTTAATTTGAAAGAAAAAATTGTAATCAGCCAACGAGATTGATTCAACAATGACCAATTACAAATAACTACCACAAGATAAAGTATTAAGCAAAATACATGAACATGATAATTTGAGAAAAATGATGCTGTGGTGGTTCTCTCACTCCAGGCGACGGCCCAACAACCACAGCACAGCAGCCCAGGCGAGCATCCCCAACTGCCTAGGCAGACGGCCCACCCTCCCGTGCGAACTGGCCCAATTTTCAAGTAGCATATCAAGAACCTTTTATCTCCCCTGTGGGAACCGAGGACCTTCTTTATAATGTATAGGACAAGAGAATTTGGGAAGGAGCGCTTTGGAAAAGGTATAAGGGGCATTTATTAGGGAATTTGGGTTGTTGAAGGGGGAAAATTGTGGAGGGTTAGGATTTATGTTGAGTTTTATTTGCTGCAATAATTTTTGTTGGGTGTTCCGGTTCCTAGTGGTTGTTAGGAATTGTGGTAGAGACGATTCACATCTTGAACAGTGAATCAACTTGTATCTTGTCTTTCTTTACTTGGAGATTAGTAAATACAACCCTCTTGGTTTTATTTTTGGAGTAAGTTTGTTATTTTTTATATTGTTGTGTGCTATTTTGATCATTAAGTTGTCACACCCAGATAAGTCCAGCCAGCCCTTGTCAAGGGGTCGGCCAAGGTGTATAAGAGGCGGACCAAGCTTGGTCTGCCCTCTTGATTTTGCTGCCCATACATGGGTGGGACCCACTCACGAATTTAAGTCAGAAGGGAGGGGGTGGCTAGGGCTAAAGAGGTTTAATTATTTTTTTTAAGGAGGTTTAATTGTATATTTTAAATAGGAAAAGAGGATTAGGGTTAAGGTTATGCAAATTGTTGTGGTTGTTTTCGTTCTTGGAATTTGGTGTCTTGGGCTCTAAAGGCATTTATGGATTGGGAGAGGTAGTTCCTCCTCTCGAATTGAGGATTAATTGTATCTTGGTATTTTTGCGCCGCTATCTTTGATTATTGCACTAAGAACAACTATTTTTTTTGGTTTTTCCTTAGAATTGTGGATCATTCTCGCTGTTCGTGCCATCTTGTTAGGGTTTACTCAAGATCTTCAAGTATTTCCTAACAAATTGGTATCATAGAAGATTTTGGAATTGTTTTGGGATTTTTCTGTGAAACCAGTGGCTATTTTTTAGCCGAAAGAGGGGCTATTTGCTGTTTTTAATGGTCGAATTCTAGATTTTTATGTCTACAAAGATCCAGGTATTGATGGCGGCCATAAAAGTAGATGTGTTGGAAGAACGCCTTGAAGAGGAGATGAGTCAAATGAAAGCGTGATAGAATTTTAGCCATGGAAGGTCAAGTTTTGGATCTCCACTAGATGGTGAAGAAGATATTATCAAATCAAAATCAAACGACGGCATTGGAGGCAAGGGATCTAATAGGAACACATACGAATTTTGAAATGCGTAGGAGGGGAAATGATGTGGAGATCCTTGAGGAGAGAGGTGGGAGGTATGGAAAAAGATGTGAATATGGAGGGCATGAACCAAGGGGTGATGATTGGGAAAGAAAAGAGGCTGATTATGATAGGAGGGGTGCTGATTTTGAAGGAAGGAGAGGAGAAAGTGAAGGGGGGTATGGGTATGAGCATGGAAGGGAGGATTGAGACACTTGGGGAGGATCAAACACTTGGGATAGGGAAAATTATGGAGGATTCAGTGGGAATGGGGGAGATCCGAACGGAAGCTGAAGATGCCCACTTTTGAAGGGGAGGAAGCATATGGGTGGATTTATAAGGTGGAAAGGTATTTCACTATGAATGGGTTGACAAAGGAGGAAAAAATTGACGACAATTGGAAAGGAAGTCATTGTCTTGGTACTAGGGGAGAGACGTGAAGAGGCCTATACGGAGTCAGAGGGAGTTCAAGGAATGCTTATTGGAATGTTTTCGAATCAGCAGGGAGGAGACTTCTATGAGCATTTCTTTGCACTAGTGCAGGAAGGTTCAGTGGAAGAATATCGCGAGAGTTTTGAGTACCTGGCAAGTCGATTGTACTGACTATCAAAGACTGTTTTGGAGGGAAAATTCATGAAAGGACTCAAATCAGAGATCCGGGCAACAGTGTGGGTCATGAGGCCTTGTGACTTGGTAGAGGCTATGAAGCTGACACAGTTAGTGGATGATCATAAGTAACAAGAGAGGGGAGCTAGAAGGAGGCAACGATTTAGGTGGATTTTACAGAAAGACTACCACCCTTTTAGCACCCAAGGGACTTGCAACAGGAAAGATTCGTGAGACTCCCAGGAAGAAGCCAATATGAGGAAGTGGGGGGAGCTTCAAAAGACTGACGGTGAAGGAGATGTAGGAGAAGAGGATGAAGGGGCTATGCTTCAGATGCGATGAAAAGTATACCCCAGTGCATATGTGTAGGGACCAAATTCTTCATGTTCTCACCGTCTATGATGATGAGGAAATTAAGGAGGGAGGTGAGAGTGAGGTAGAGAGAGAGAGATGGAGGACAAGCTGTATCTAGATGTGGCGGAGGTCTCTCTGAACTTAGTGGTAGGATTCACTCCGAATCATACCATGAAGGTGAAGGGGAAAATAACAGATAGGGAGATGTTGGTGTTAATTGACAGTGGGGTCACCCATAATTTCATCTCCAACCAGGTCATGAACCTATTGGGGGTGAAATTAGTGGATACAGGATGTTATGGAGTAATGATGGGTACAAGAAAGGTGGATACGACCCAGGGGATCTATAGAGGAGTAGTTTTAACCATATAAGGGGGTTTAGGTGATGGAGGATTTTCTGCCATTGAATTTAGGGAGTACTGATGTTATCCTAGGGATGAAATGACTGTAGACCTTGGGAGACACCAAGGTCAATTGGGGGGCAATAACGATTGAGCTGGTGGTGGAAGGGAGAAGAGTAGTGATAATGGGAGATGCAAGGCTCTCAACAACCATGGTATCACTTACAACTATGGTGAGGAGCATATAGGAGGTGGGGGAATGTTATCTGATAGAACTACATAGGCTGGAGTGGATCAGATTGGTGGAGGGAGGGGACATTCCTCTTTCAGTGTAGCCATTGATTTAACAATTCAGTGAGGTTTTTCAGCTATCTCAGGGATTGCCACAACCAATGGAGCATAAGCAAGATATCACTTTAAGGGAAGGTGTGTTACCTATCAGTGTTAGGCCCTACCACTATCCTCACTTTCAGAATGATGAGATTGAGAAGTTGATTAGAGAGATATTGGAAGCAGGAATTATCAACCCCAATGTTAGTCCTTTTTCTAGCCCAGTATTACTGGTTAAGAAAAAAAGATGGGAGCTGGAGGTTTTGTGTGGACTACAGGACACTGGATAAGGAAACTGTGCCAGACAAGTTTTCCATCCCAATGATAGATGAGTTGTTGGATGAGTTGAGTGGGGTAGTTATCTTCACCAAGATAGATATGAAGTTAGGTTATTATAATGGAGGATGTTCCAATACTGCTTTCAGAACTCATTAAGGGCATTATGAATTTTTAGTGGTGCCTTTTGGCCTCACTAACACCCCAACCACTTTCCAGTCCCTCATGAAGGTCTTCAGACCCTATCTCAGGCGATTTATGTTGGTGTTTTTTGATGATATATTGGTTTACAGCAGGTCAGATGAGGAACATTGAGAGCACTTGAGGAGGGTTTTAGTGGTGTCATAGGAGCACCAATTGAGGGCCAATCTGAAGAAATGTTATTTTGCCTATGCTAGGATGGAGTACTTGGGGCATGCAATCTCTAAGGAGGGGGTGGCAGCAAATCAGGGCAAAATTGAAGCTATACTGAGATGGCTAGTGCCAAAGAATCTAAAAGAGTTGAGGGGATTTCTAGGACTAACAAACTACTACAGGAAGTTTGTGAAGAGGTACAACACCATGACATGATCACGGACAAAACAGCTGAAGAAGGATGGGTTCTTATGGGGAGAGGCGACCACAACAGCTTTTGAGAACTTGAAGAAGGCCATGACCACTATGCCGGTCTTGGCGCTACCATATTTCACTCAAGTCTTCATAGTGGAGACAGTTGCCTCATGATATAGATTGTGAACAATACTCATGGAGAGTTGTTTTGACCCATCATCTATTTCAGCCAGGTATTGACAGCTAAGGCTAGGCTAAAATCAGTCTATAAGAGGGAATTGATGGCTGTCAAAGTTGCTGGGATATGATTTTGAAATCTAGTATAAGCCAGGGATGGAGAACAAAACAGCAGATGCCTTATCTAGATGTATGGGAGAGTTATAGGAGATAGCAGTATCATTACCACTGATGTTGGATTGGGAGGCCATTAAGGAGGAGAGTGCACGGGATGAGGATTTGTGAAGGATTAGGGCTGATTTATTGGAGGGGAGTTGCCACTCGAGATATTCTTTAGAAGGAGAGAGACTTCTATACCAGGGGAGATTTGTGATGCCTAGGACATAAGTCCATATGCCACATCTGTTCTAGGAGTACCATGGGAGCGCTGTTGGTGGTCATTCATGGGTGCAAAAGACGTACAAGAGATTCGCCTCAAAGTTGTATTGGAAGGGGATGCACAAGGATGTGGAGGATATGGTAACTAGTTGTGAGATCTGTTAGAGGAACAAGTACATGGCCATTATCTTCAGGAGGGTTACTACAACCTTTAGCTCTACCAGGTCGGGTATGAGAGGAGGTATTCATGGGTTTCATAGATTGATTACCCCGATCGGAAGGGTTCACAGTGATTTTAGTGGTAGTGGATAGATTGAGCAAGTATGCTCATTTCATTCCCCTACGACACCCCTACATAGCAGTGACAGTTACATCAGCTTTTATAAGGGAGGTGGTTAGATTGCACTGGATACTAGAGGGAATAAGTCCTCAGTCACTTTTTTAGGAAGTTATTTGAATTATATGGGATAATACTAAAGATGAGCACTGCCTACCACCCGCAGAGATGAGAAGACAAAGGCGGTCAATAGGAGCTTGGAGACATACCTACGATGCTTTTTTTGGAGACACCTCGGTTGTGGGCCAAGTGGTTAGCATGGTAAAATACTGGTACAACACATCATATCATTATGCTTCTCAGATGACCACATTCAAAGTCTTGTATGGACGGGATCCACCTCACCTGGTGCATTTTGGGTTGAGTAGTATCCAATTTTCTTCAATAGAGGAGTACCTGGAGGAGAGGGACAGGGTTTTGGAAGAATTGAAGAGGCACTTATTGAGGGTGCAATAGATTATGAAGAAACAAATGGATGGGCACATGAGGGATATTCAGTTTGAAGTAGGGGAAATGGTGTTGAAAAAGCTTAGAACTTATAAAGAGAGGACAATTTCCAACATGTGGAACAAGAAGCTAGCTCCAAAATATTGTCCCCTATGAGCTGGTAGAGAAAATTGGAGCAGTGGTGTATCGTTTGAGATGCCCCCCAATGCCACCATACATCTAGTGTTTCATGTATCACAATTGAGGTTAGTTGTAGGGGATCACACAGCAAGTTCAGAGTTACCAACAACATTGACTAAGGATTTGGAAGTGATATTAGAACCCCTTGAGTTACAAGGCGTGTACCAGGGAGCATGAGGGGTGAAGGAGGTATTGATCAAGTAGGACCTATGATGTGACCTAGGAGCCATATGAGAGGGTGCAACATCAATTTTCGTTGTTCCACCTTGAGGACAAGGTGGTTCTTTGGGAGAGGGGTATTGTTCACCAAGATTGGTTTAGGAGGGACCGATCCAGTAAGCCCTTGGAAAGGGGTCGGCCCAGGTGTAAAAGAGCGGACAAGCTTGGTCTGCCCTCTTGATTTTGCCGCCCATGCATGGGTGGGTCCCGCTCATGAATTTAATTAGGAAGGGAGGGGTGGCTTGGGCTAAGGAGGTTTAATTGCATTTTTGATTTTTTATTTTTTATTTTTTTTATATAATTTTATGCTTTAAATAGGAAGAGAGGATTAGGGTAGGGTTATGCAAATTATTATGGTTTTTTTTGTTCTTGGAGTTTGGTCTCTAGCGACGTCTAGGGATTTGGAGAGATAGATTCTCCTCTAGAATTGAGGATCAATTATATCTTGATATTTTTGCTCTGCTTTCTTTGATTATTGCACTAAGAACAACAATTTTTTTTTTATTTTTCCTTGGAATTGTGGATCGTTCTCGCTATTTTTGCCACTATTGTTAGGGTTTACTCAAGATCTTCAAGTATTTCCTAACACAAGTCCTATCAAATTGGCATCAGAGCACAATTTAGGACCTTTGACGCCGAAGAAAGTGGATGTTTTGGAAGAGAAACTAGAAGGAGAAGTTGGCAAACCAAAATTTGAAGTTGAGGAACGGATTTCATCCATGAAGGAAGGTTTCTAATCTAGATGACATTATGAAGAAATAATGGAGCTTCACACCCAACCAACAACATCGAAGACGAGAGCACCGGTGGGTGGCCACGCTAGTGGGGGAAACCCTAATATCGGCATAATGGGGGATGATTGAGAGGTAGAAATCTTGAAAGAGAGGGAAAATATGCCACCTATTGAACTGATAACCAGGATGAAGGATATGTTATGAGGAGAAATTGGGAGGAAGAAATGAGGGGTGGGTGATTCTGAGGAAGAGGATATCTATGAAAGGTGGAGGGGTGGGAGAGAATAATGGAGAGATCACAATAATTGTCACATGGTAGGAGCTAGATGTGGAAGCAGAAGTTAGGCAGAGGGGATCCGAGAGTGAGAAAACTGAAGAGGTCTATTTTTGAAAGGGAAGATGCTCATGGGTGGATCAATAGGGTGAAGAGGTACTTTGCGGTGAATGGGTTGACGGAGGAGTGACTCACGGCGGTGGATTTATGCTTGGAGGATAAGGCCTTGTTTTGGTATCACTGGAGAGACATAAGAGATCCAATCTGATCGTGGAGGGAGTTCAAAGATAGTTTATTAGAACATTTCCGAATCAATTGGGAAGGAGACTTCTAGGAGCAGTTCTTTGCTTTGGATTGGGATGGGGAAAGATTTGAATACCTTTTTAGCATCAAAGGTACAGCCTGTGCCCATTTAAATAGAAGTATTCAACGATAAGGGATTGGGAGCACGACCTGGGGGAAATTTCAAGTGGCTGACTGAGCCCGAGGTTCAGGAGAAGCAGGTTAGGAGATTGTGTTTCCGCTATGATGAGAAATTTGCACTGGGCCACCGCTGCAAGGGCCGTTCACTGCAGGTACTTACAGTCCGTGATGAGGATACTCTAGAGGAGGTGGTTGAGGAGGAGCATTTGCACCTAGATGTGGCAGAGGTATCCTTGAACTCATTAGTGGGGTTTATCTCAAATCACACCATGAAGGTGATGGGATAAATAGGAGGAGAATCAGTTATAGTTTTAGTGGACAATGGGGCAACTCACAATTTTATCTCCAACATGGTGGTATATCGATTAAGGCTGAAGCTAGTCGACACGGGCTATTTTGGGGTGATGATGGGAATGGGAAATGTGGAGAAGAGTAGAGACATCTACCTAGGGTTGATGGTGACACTGCAATAGATCTAGTGATGGAGGATTTCCTTTCCTTGGAGTTAGGGAGTATATATATAATTTTGTACATAATGTGGTTGTAGACCTTGGGGTAGACCAATGTGGACTAGAAGGCATTGACTATGGAATTCATGGTGAGAGTGAGGAAGGTGAGGATTAGGGGGGATCCTAATCTATCCAAAACAAGGTTTTCTCTTAAGATCATGATGAGGGCAATCCAGGGAGCAATGATGGGATTCTTGGTGTTGCTCCAGAGGGTCAAGGAGGGGGAAGCATGGAGAAAGAGGATGTTCTATAGATAGTCCAGTCACTCCTACAATAATTCAGTGAGGTGTTCTAGCTACTTTAAGGCCTACCTCCCCCAAGGGAGAATGCGCATGCTGTTATCCTAAAGGAGGAGGTTTGCCCTATCAGTGTTCGACCCTTCCGGTACCCACAGGTTTAGAAGGATGAAATCGAGAAAATGAACAAGGAGATGTTGGAGGTCTAGATCATTCATCTCAATGTTAGTCCATTATTTAGTCCTATGTTGCTGGTGAAGAAGGACGGTAGTTGGAGATTTTGTATAGATTATTGAGCTCTTTATAAGGAGACATTGATGAGTTGCTGGATGAGTTATATGGAGCGGTGATGTTCTCCAACATTAATATAAAATTGGGATACCATCATATTAGAATGCGGTCTGCTGATATCCATAAAATTTCTTTTAGGGCTTATGAAGGACACTACGAGTTCTTAGTGATGCCTTTTAGACTTACCAACGCCCCAACTATCTTCTAGTCACTTATGTATAAGGTATTCCAGCCCTTCCTCCGCAAGTTTATATTGGTTTTCTTCGATAAAATTTTGTTATATAGCTAGTCTGAGGCAGAGTATTTGGAGCACTTGAGAGTTGTGTTGGTGACATTGAAGGAGCATTAGCTGTATTCCAATATGAAGAAGTGTTTTCTTGCATAGCAGAGGGTGGAGTATTTGGGACATGTGGTATCTAAAGCAAGAGTAGCTACAGATCTTTTCAAGATGGAGGTTATTTCAGAGTGGCCCTTATCGAAAACCCTGAAGGCATTGAGGGGGTTCTTGGGACTCATAGGGTATTACAAAAAGTTTGTGAGGGATATAGCTCTATATCATGGACGTTGACAAAGCAATTGAAGAAGAATAATTTCTTTTTTTTTGGAGGGAGGTAGCCACCCAGATGATCGAGCAGTTGAAGAAATCCATGATGAGTGTCCTTGTGTTAGCATTGCTAGAATTTAGCTAGCCGTTTGCAGTGGAGATTGATGCATTAGGTTATGAGTTGAGATTAGTTCTCATGTAGAGTTAGAGACCTATAGTTTATTTCAGCCAGGTTTTGACTGCTAAGGCTAGGCTGAAATCAGTGTATGAAAGGGAATTGATGGCGATAGTGTTGGCAATACAAAAGTGGCGACCTTAATTGTTAGGTCGACACTTCATAGTCAGGACCAACCAGAGGAGTTTGAAGTCCTGTTAGAGCAGAGGATGGTGACAGAGGAGCATCAACGGTGGTTTTCGAAATTGTTGGGCTATGACTTTGAGATCCAGTACAAGCCCTTGTTGAGAAATAAAGCTACAGATGCTCTCTCCAAGTGTAGTGAAAACCCTAAGGTTTTGGTTCTATCTGTTCTCATGGTGGTGAATTCGGAGGCCTTAAAGCGTGAGAGGGAGCAGAATAAGGAGCTGAGTAAGATCATAGGAGACTTACTGTAGAACAAGGACAAACATCCCGATTACTCTTTAATAGGTCAGAAGCTGGACAATTTGTGCTTTCGAGGATATTGCCACACATCTCTTACTTCTTGCAGGAGTTTCATGGCATAGTTATTGGGGCACATCCAAGAGTTCAGTAGACTTATCATTGACTGACAGTGGAGTTATCTAGGTGGGAATGTAGAAAGATATAGAGGAGTTGGTGGCCAGTTGTGATGAGTGTTAGTTACAAATACCTAGATATTGCTCCAGGTGGTCTTTATCAGCCTTTAGCATTACTCGAAAAGGTGACATTGTATTAAATATTAACCTTAGGCCTATAAGGTGCCATTGTATTAAGCAAACCATGACGGCTGACATGGATTATTCGATCAGGTTGGGTTGACTACCTTCTTTGACTAAGTAAACTTGAGACTAGGATGACCAGGGACGACAGAACTATGGGATCTAGGTTTATTATCATTTCTCTCACCATCCGCTTTAAGTGCACAGTGATAAGTTTCCAACCCTAAATTTTAAATATGTTTCTATTATATGTTGGGTACTTAGTATCTATTTAATAACTAGCCTTAATTAAATGTGTTCTCTCGTTGTTGGGAGAGATAATTAATTATAAGGGCTTGCCCGTATAGGAAACTTAAACTTATATCTAAAAGTCATTGTTGATGAAGGTGAAATTTCTAGGTAGTGTCTTCTATCTCAAACCAATCTGTCTTCAAAAAGTTTCCCATGAAACTTATTTTTTTAAAATTCTCATTGAATCAATATAGGGAGGCTAGGGCGTGCAAAATTTTGGGAGCCTACACATTTAAAATCATAATGATGGTTGCATTGATAGAAAATATTAATCAAAGTGGACTATATCTTTCAAAATTCTCTCAAATATGATGTTGATCACTTTGGGCCACATTCAAACTAAATTATACAAATTTCAAAAAGTTAGAAAGTATAAAAATCCTTATGAAATTTGTCTCCAGAAAACTGAAAGAAAAATTCATTCACCTTTCATAATCATTTGTTGAGGGTGATGAATTTATGAAAAAGATTGGCTCATAAAAGCTAATATCTCGTCAAGCATATCTTATGTTCACTTTCAAATGATCTCTGCTAAGAAGGGTATGGTTATGATCGGTGATTTTGTCGCTAAATGACATTACATGTAAGCTATTATGATTGAGATCCTTGAACTGGGTAGTTTTCCCATAAAATAACATCATTAAATTATAGTCATGCTTAGAGTCCATAAATTTTCTAATAACTTAAAAACCCTTTAGTTGTGAACTGTATGGTATAATTGATGGGGTACAAAGCTTTTTGTTAGCTAATATCCACTTAGATTCCTGCATTTAAATAGAAATTTACCTTAGTTTACTAGGTTCTCTTAGATGACAACTCATAGCTACTGATAAGAATCTTTTGGTTAGATTGGATGGACTAACCTTGCTGACTTAGTAGATCTAAGTCTATGACAATCCAAGATGATTGAATCATATGATCTGAATTGGGTTTATTATTATTTCCTCATCATCTACTTTAATTTTGTGGTCATAAATTTCTCAAGCCTAATTGCTACTACTATATGTTAAGCATTTAACATCTCATGATTAGATTTAACAAAAATTTTATCTATTAGGAGAGGTAATGAATCGCAGGGGCTTGCACTTATGTAAAATTGGAACTAGATCTTAAAGCCCTCATAAAATGAGGTTGAAATCTCTGAATAATATTTTATTTGCAATCTAATCTGATTTCTAAAAATTTGAATTGGAACATAAACTCTCTCAACAATGCTAGGCGTGAATTTTGAAGCCCATATTCCTCACCACATACAAGAAAATTCAAAATGATTGCCCTCTCAATTTTAGGTCACCACCAAAACCCTAGTTTGTATCTCTTTAGGTTTGCATGCAAATGACAAACCTTGATTTCATCCCCGCTACTTCCTTCACCTTCTCTTGGTCCTGCCCACATTAAATTCACTCTTAGATAGCCTTGGCCATTCTTTTTCACCTTTCCATTCCACACAGAAAAAAATACCACACAATCATGTTGACAATGGAAACCTACACTTCTATCACTTCCAAAAGTCCACAGCATCAGAAATAACCTTCATAGGTCACGCTTAATTCACATCCATATTCAATCTCAAAAACCACACTTCATCCTGCTTCATTGGTTGGCCCTAACTACGCCGGATGGCCAAACTCTTTGAAGAAGGCAGATGTTATCGCATGCATCTAGATCACTTAATTCAAAAGGCCTTATCTAATATATATTTAGTTTCCTATACCATGTGATTGCTAGAAAAACATTGGATCTTAATGCTAGCTACTAAATCAGTGGAATTAAAGCTATTTTGGTAGAAAAAATATTTTAAATCCTTGAATTAGTGGCCTTTCTTTCTAGTGTCTATCATGTTTTGTAGTTGTTGCATAACATTTCTGTATTTTCAGTTAAATAGATGCTAAATTTTTAGGATGAAAACCTTCAGTGTTTCATAATTTTGTTTGAGATTTTACTTAATTTTCATGATACCCTGCTTTGTCCGTGTTAAAATTATTTTCCAAAGTTAAATAATTGACATTGTTTCTCTCTTCTGTATTTGATCTTATGATAATTTTCTATCAACATAAACATGCTTTATCTCATATATCTAGTTTTGGCTTGACAACTACCCATTCCAAATGTTCTGCTTTGTTTGCTGAAGTAATGTATCATCTGTCAATCATATATTATAGTTTCTAGCCTATCCATGAGATAAGGTGTTGACCTCTGGATTATGGCCAAAAGAAACAAAAACGAAGTGAAATACACATCATACCTTATCCGATGGATCCACAAAATCCGCCAAAATCCTTCGTAAAACATGCCCGAAATCCCGTCAAAATCCCTGTGCATTCGGCGCCGTTAGCGTCTCCTCGCGGGATTCCCGTATGAAGCTCCTCGATTGTTGCTCTCCAAGGCCTTTAAAAGCAGACCGAAGCCCTCTGATCTTCGGACCATTCGCAAACCTCCCTCGACTCCAGTCCGACGCTAGAGCCACTCCAGATCGAGGCCGACCCTGACTTCTGATCTCCTTCTCCATCTCACAGCTGCTTTCGATCCCGAACTCCACATCTGTCGTCACCTCCCCCTACCTGTTCCGAACCCGTCGCTTCTCCTCCACTTCTTCCGAACCCCACGGACAGAGAGAAACACAGAGAGAGAGAGGGAAGGAGAGATTGCCGACCTACCTCCTCTTGCCGACGTCGCCTCCCCCGAAGACGTCTCCTTCCCGATTGAGAGTCACGACATTTTGATCGGGACACAAGAACGGGAGCTCGTTTATAGTGAAGGTAACTTTGTCCCTCTCGTGCGCTTATTCGGCCAAATCCCTAAGTATACTGAACCAAAGAAAGAGAGAGGGAGAGAGAGATTAAATACTTTTAATTATAATTAATTCTAATTATATTTATTTTTGATTAATTATGTTATTATAATTAATTATAATTACATTATTATAATTAATTTTAATTAAAGTTAATCTTAATTAATTGAAATGATTTTTTTAAATTATAATTAATTTATTAAAGATTAATTAATGTTAATTAGTTATAATTAATTAAATTAAATATAATTAATTGTTTTAATTAATTATAATAATTATAATTAATTATTCCAATTAATTATAATTAACTATAAATAAACATAATTAATAAAATATAATTATAATTATTTATAATTAATATTAACTAAAAAAATGCCTCTCTCCTTCCCTCGATCCACGTGCCAACAACCCTGCGAAGGTATGCATTCTCTAAAACTTAGATTCTCGCATTCGGAGTTTGTGGCGGATCGGAAAACCGCCTATATACGCCTTTATTGCGCGTGGTGGGATGGGACCCCGGTGCGGCGCCTACGACGAGGTGGGTAATCACCTTAACCTCGAGAGCCTGATTTCATTGTTTGCGGCGGACCGGAAAATTGCCTATACACGCCTTTATTGCGCGTGGTGGGATGGGACACCGGTCCGACGCCTACGACGAGGCGGGCAATCATCTAAACTCTACTTAGGCGTTCGTGGCGCACCAAAAAACCGCATATACACGCGTTTATTGGTCGTGGTGGGATGGGACCCCGGTGCGGTGCCTACGGCGAGGCGGGGTCACTCATAAGTACCCCCAGGCGGGGGGAAAGCAAACTTGCCTTTTAAATTGGTAGCGAAGATCTCATACACGCCTTTATTTCCCATGGTGGGATGAAAGATCACGGCCGCGGTGCCCTCGTCCGAGGACACCTACCATACATGCCTTTATTGCGCGTGGTGGGAAAGACCCAGTTTCTTGTAGTCTGCCCCTAAACGGGGGAGACGCCGGGAGGCTGCCAAAATTGTGGGTGAACACAAGACTGTACATGGACTTGATTGAACTCAAAAGAACAATGAAGGACTTGTACTTGGACTTTGAACAAGATCTAAATGACTTAATAAAGAATTGAACCCAAGTAAAATGAAATTAAACTGGACTCCTACAAGAACTTGATTTGAACATTAAGTCGCCAAGACTTGAACTTGATGAACTCAAAGGACTGCAGGGGACATAGAACTTGAGTTTGATTGTTGAACTCAAGCAAGGACTTGTGAAAGTGGACTCAAATGAACATGTTTTGAAAAATCAAAGTAATGATCACATTGAAAATATATAAGTGTTAACCAATAATCTTGAGCATCCAAACAAACATCAATGAATAGAACTTGGACCTGAACTTGATATGAGGAATGGGAAACTTTGCTTGAATGCAAATAATAAGACTTGAACTTGAACTGAGTGACATTGTTTGGGACTTAAACAAAGAACTACAAGCTTAACTTTCCTACAAGCATCAACAAACAATTATAAGCAATGACCTATGGTGAATAGAATCCCTATATCTCACTCATAAGAGCAAGTGATATGAATTTGATGAGCAAAGACGATTACAGTGGGAATATTCATAAAAGATTTACATATTAATGTAGCGAAGTCTTCCTCATCAACGACAATTCAACATACAAGCAAAGGTACAAACAAGGGTAACTCACCAGCAAAGTATACAAGCTCCTACAAGTTAACATATAAGACTCTTCATTCATACAATGATCTTATCTACAAGTAGTGTTGGTGAATACATCACCAGTGTGAAGGATTTTCTACATGAATGAGATAGAAAATCGTAGCGGATGTGAACTCTTACTAGCAATGGTGGAAAATGTATCATATGCATAGTAATATACATACACAGGTGTGATGAGTAATTATCAGATAAATGCATTGAACCTCAACAAACCATAGCAATTAATATGCAACATGTGATGTTCACAAGCAGAACACATCATCGACAATAATTCAAGATAGGTCAAATACATTGGTTCTCTACATGCAGAAGCGGACATATAACAAATGCAAATGCTTACGAAAATTTGTAGAAGACCTGCTATGCACACAACATGTCATATACAAGAAGGATACAAGGAGTTTCCCACAAGTGTTAAGATACTAATACAACCTATAATCAGGTAGTGGCAAGTAGATGCATCTGTCTCCTACAAGCGGAGGGAATTTGATATACAACAAGTGCAAATGCCTACGATCCATTGCAGGAGGGAGGCCCATTGTGCATTCGACATATATTTTGCGAGCAAATATGGAAGATCTGCAGTACATATAAGCCTTCTACGAATACATATGCGAGCACCACATTCCACCTATGTGTAGATGCAGAAAGGCTTCAGTGAATGCAATATCCTGTAGTCAATTTCAGTCTATGAATGAACATATCTACATGCTTACGGGAAGCAGTAGGGGATGTAATAAAAAGACTGAAGATCACAACAAATGTAAGCACCTAAGGGTTAAGGCAGGAGATTGGTTAGTGCACTACAATCTACCTGCATAAATCAAGCGAGTAGTGCACGACAGTCTACCTGTATAAAACAACCAAAAATTGATCCAGAAGCTGCTACTTAACGCCACCGGATCCGCAACTTCTATACAAGCGGACATAAGGCCTCTACAAGTACTTTCAAAGTATCCCCACATGTGCACCGTAGTTTGTATACACATAGGTACACTAAAAGGGGTAAAAGCAATCATAAAACCCGCATGGGCCCCGACGAGCATATTGTAGGAACACATGTGAGGTCTAGGGATGCTGCGCGGGTCAATGAATTTGAACTCGATCCTCCTAAGCAGGTAGAAAGGAGTCGACAAGGTTCAACAAATAACTACAAAATATCCCCAAATACCTACATGGGCCCCGACGAGTGTGTTATTGGTATACATGTGACGTCTAGGGATGCTGCGTGAGTTAATAAGTGAATTCAAATTCGAACCCGATCCTTCTATGTTGATCAATAGGAGTCGATAGGGTTCGAACTATCAAGCAAATATACGGTGACGACGATCGGTATATTTGTCTTAATACATTCATATTAGGTCTTCAAGGTTTATAATTAAGAGAATTCACTCACAAGGCTATAAAGCCTACGAAACCCGATCCTTTGTCGACAACTCGATAGAGTCGATAAGGTTCAAAACATAAATATTTTCAAATGCCCCCAAACACCCCGATGATGACCGTGTTGAATGAAGATCTCAACCGGAAGGGTTCACAGATATTTTTAAATGTCACCCAAATTTCTACGAAATCCAAAACTTCAGAAATATCCAAAATTCTAATCCAAATATTTAAAATTGAAAACTCAATCATCAAACCACTTAAAGCAAAATCCATCCACCCTTCGCAACAGTTTGCCGAGGTGGACAAATTAAAATTTACTTCAGCTCACATAGAGCTAATGCCTAGTAAAAAATATCAGTAGGATCCATTTTCAAAAAGTCTCCTGCTAAGGACATGGTACGTGTCCTCTGACCGGCGGTTTGCCGTCAAATGACACCGCAGGATAAACGGTTATGACCCGGGGCCCTCTGAACCAAGTGGTTTTGCCGCCAAATGGCACCACAAAATCCAGTTATGGCCAGAGTCAATACGCTCCTTAGTGACATTAAATTCTTGAGATATGAATCAATAGGATATGATTGATAGGGCACAAAGCCCTCTGTTAGCTAAGGTGGATTCAAATTTGTCCCCTTAGACAAAAATTCACCTCAGGTCTACAAGGTACCCTTGGACGAATCAACCCATGGTTGCCGACAAGGATCCTTCTGTCAGGTTGGGTCAACTACCTCCTCTGACTAAGAAGACCAGGGACCACGATGGCCCGGAACGACGGAACCATGGGATCTTGATCGGGTCCATCATCCATTCCCCCACCATCCGCTTTAAGTGCAAGATGGTGAAATTTCTATTTTAAATATCAAAACTTTTCAAATTCCCAACTTCCAAATTTTTTAAATTCTCAAATCCTAAACTTATGATGCTACTATATGCCAGATAACACGTATCTCTACGTATCTGATTGACTACTAGTCTTAATCGAAAGTTCTCTCTCGTTATCGGGAGGGGTAATTAACTATAGGGGCTTGCGTTTATAGGAAACCAAAACTCAGATCATAAAGTCCTCACAAAATGAGGGCGAAATCTCTGGGTAGTGTCTTATCTACAAACCCATCTGCCTTCCAAAATTTACCCCGGAACTTCATCCGTTAAAACTCCCTCGCAAAAGAAAAAGCAGCAAACAGTGCAGGTGGAGGCCGGGGCCGAATTTTCAGAGCCCAAATAAGGTTTCTTAATCAAGTATTTTGTTCAGAAAACCTGTAATGAAAGGAACCTGTGAGTTATTGTCGCTTAACTGAACAGCATTGTCTAATTCCTTTAGAATTATTTACTGCAATATCTATTGAAGGGGATACAGTAAGTGGCGTCTCAATGCACAATGCACACAGGTTTTCCATGAGATGTCAATGAAACTATCATTTGAGGGTTTTTCATCGATTGCCTAATTATCTAATATGGTGAAAGAATGTTACTGCTGGCATAACAAATTGCAGGTGTAATCTTACTGTTTATACCTGTCACTTTATTTGTTTAATATGCTCCCAAAAGCGATAAAATAGTTATATTATGGTATTTTGGCTACTTGATTCTCTTGCAAGAAATCAAATTTTGTTGTGATAGCATTGATTTTTTTGACCTGTTTATATTTTATTTAACATAGGATCTGGACTCAGAATCCGTTGGCGGGATATTTTTGGGTTCAGATAAAGCTAGTGATCAAGTTTGCAAGCATGATTTTAAGCTGGATGAGCAGGTTGGAATTATTTGTCGGTTTTGCAATTTTGTGCACACTGATATACGAAACGTCATGCCGCCATTCGTGAGTTTCTATCTTGAAGCCATCTGAATAGATCATCTCGCTGATATTCACGTTAATGCCATTGTCATTATAATACTTTCAATTATCTCATGCAGATGACGGCTGATGGGCGAATGTCGTCAAATAAGGAGTATTGGGGTAAAGAAGGTTTCCTTAAGATGAGTGCTTATATTCTAAAATTAAGTAATTTTGACAATTCCATGTCACACTCTAACCTCGCATCATTTGGAGGAAATGATACTATTTGGGCTTTAATACCTGATCTCAAATTAAAATTGTATGATCACCAGAAAAAGGCTTTTGAATTTATATGGAGGAATATTGCTGGATCTTTGAATCCTAAAGACATGGAGGTTCAGTTAGGGAGCACAGGTGGTTGCATTATATCACACACACCTGGGTCTGGTAAAACATTTCTCATGATTTCATTTATAGTAAGTTATTTGACACTTTTTCCTAAGAGCAGACCTCTGGTACTCGTCCCTAAGATTGCAATTTGTGTTTGGCGCAAAGAGTTTGAGAAGTGGGGTGTTCAGTTTCCATTGCACATAATGCACCCAGTTAACAGCTACAGAAAAGAAACTCTGGATTGCAAAACAAGGACACCTTTTATGGACCAACGAAAGCCTAACATGAAAATAAGTCATGTTATGGACTGCCTAACGAAGTTACATAAATGGCATGAAGAACCAAGCATTCTCTTGATGAGTTACTCATCCTTTTCCTCAATGCAGAAGGATTCAAAACTTGAACACAAAAAGTTCATGGCGAGGGTGCTGCAGGAAAGTCCAGGTCTCCTGATTTTAGATGAGGGTCACAATCCACGAAGCACCAATTCAAAGTTGAGGAACCTCATAATGGAAGTGAAGACCAAGTCAAGGGTACTTTTATCTGGCACACTCTTTCAAAATAACTTTGAAGAATATTTCAACACACTTTGTTTGGCTAGGCCAACCTTTGTTGATGATGTCCTCTGGGAATTGGATCCAGAGATTTCAACATTGATGAGTTCTCGGAGCAAAATATCTCATAAAAGAAGCAGAAGGAAAGAGAAATTAGCTAGAAAAATATTTGTTCAGAGAGTTGGTGAAAAAATATCATCTAGCATGGAGGATGAAAGGAAGCATGGTTTTGATGTTCTGAACAATATCACAAGCGGTTTCATTGATATTTATGATAATGACAATTCAAATAAGCTTCCACGTCTACAAATATACACTCTGGTACTGATGCCAACAGATATACAGAATGAAATTTTATCTAGATTGCAGACCCGCCTAAAACAGTTAGCAGGACATCCAATTGGACTTGAGTTGCTCATCTCTGTTGGTTCCATCCACCCCTGTTTGATAAACACCATGACCCATGCAAATGAATTTTATAGTGACAGTGAGCTGAAGAACATCGACAAACACAAGGAAAATATGATGTGCGGTTCTAAGATGAAATTTGTGTTTGATCTTGTACACAAATCCTCCATCAGAGGGGAGAAGGTTCTGATCTTTTCCCATAATATATCCCCTATTAGTTTACTTGTAAAATTTTTTGAGAATTTGCTGGGATGGCATAAAGGGGATGAAGTCTTAGTGCTTCAAGGTGATCAAGAACTTTCCCTGAGAGCAAAAATCATGGAAAAGTTCAATGGAGATGTGGAAAATAAATGCAAGCTGTTAATTGCATCTACGTCAGCATGTGCTGAAGGTATTAGCTTGACTGCAGCATCTCGAGTGGTTTTGTTAGACTCAGAATGGAACCATTCTAAAACAAGACAAGCTATTGCACGAGCTTTTCGACCTGGTCAGGAGAGAGATGTTTATGTTTACAAGTTATTGGCATCAGGAACATGGGAGGAAGATAAATATCGCAGTAATGAATGGAAAGCTTGGTTGTCAAAAATGATTTATATTGGACAATACATCGATCATAATTCCTGCAGGAAAGTTGATGTTGTTGAAGATGCATTATTGAGAGAACTCGTGGAAGAAGACCAAGGAAATATGTTCAAGATGATAATGAAGCAGGATTAACTTGTTGAGTTTCATATGATTTCTAATCAGCAGAAGTTACTTAAAGGTATAGCTTTTTCAATGGTAAACTAACATTATTCTTTGATGAAATGGTCTATCTGCAAGAGTATGATGCTGCATTTAATGATTTTGACTCAGTCAAGGCATCAGGAGATGCCTTTCCCCCAATTAGTTTTAAGTATAGAGAACTAAACTCAAAACCAATGGGATCTCAATGTTAAATTTATAAATAGTTAAGTTTTGATTCATTAGACACTTCATTATGCAGTTAATTCACAATTGGAAGCTAATTCAGAAAATCTTTCTTAATCAGGTACTCTTATAAGGAAAGTTTAGCTCTAATGATGCATTATGCTTTTCTGTTTTTAGTTCTTTTTGATTCAGACGGCTCAGCGGGCTGCGAGAAGCCATGGATGGTCTGGAGTTGGCGAGTTGTGCCTGTTTTTGGTGCAAGGGCTCAGCAATTCTATTAGCCCATATAGAGCCAAATTTTATTTGAATTTGATGGTTCTTGTTTTTTTGGATTCTGAATTAGCCTTTCTTTTCTTTTGGGAATTAGGATCTTGATTCTAAGAAAAAAGTTGCTAGTTTGTTTGAATTTATAGGAAATTTCTTCTCCTTGCAGTCAGCATGTTGTGTTAGGATTTGAACTCTTATATGGTATTATAAATATTTTATATGAATGGAATTAAAATTGGGTTTAGCATTTCCAGAAGAAGTTTTCCTCTCTCTCTCTCTCTGAATTATAAGATGTTCCGCATTTCAATTCGATCGAATTTGACATTAACATCAAAAGATGGACCCCAACATTAGGAACAAGATGCTTAAAATGATAAACCCATATCAAAAGCACTCAAAAGACACATGTTTTGTCAAATGGACTGCAAAAAAAAATATTTGAAATGCCTCAAATATCCAAAAAAGATCCCTCAATTGTGGTCCACTGCACAACAGTTCAAAAAATTTACGTGTGAGATGAGGATGTAAATTTGGAGAAAGAGTACGAATGAGCGTGTGGGAGGAAACAAGTTCGCTCAACCAGCCAGCTGCATGCGTGAACTCTCCTTCAATTGCTTCACTACCGCGCTCACTCATGTACTTACTCGCACCTAAACTCGAGGCTGACAATCTCACAAAACCAGCTGTCTCCATTTTTCTCTCCAGCACCTATATATATAATTTTCAGTTAAGATAATTAATTAATAAAATATAAATTTAATGCAGAAAATTTTGATTTTTAAATTTTTTGTTTAAAAAATATCATTATTAAAAAAATTCAAATTATATTTTTGAACAAAATTTTTAACAAATCAAATGATCATTCTATTAATTATAAAATAATTTTCTTATTATATTTTCTAATAAAAAATATCTAACTCAAATCCAACAGTGAAATTGAATCATTTTTATGTTATTAAATTTGATTGTTTGTCTTATAATATATACAGTTGAGCAAATATTTTTATTCCATATTTTTAAGAAGAAATAAATCTAAAATTCTTTTTGGATATAATTTTAAAGTAATCCTTTAATATTTGTGGACACTCTTTCATAGGAATTTTTATTGGGTGCAGACTCCGGACGTAGTTCTACGTCCGGAGTCCTGTAATATCGCGCTATGTGGATCTCACCATTACCCCACCATTCTATTTACCATGTTTTTTTGCAATTATAGTGCGGCCTGGCGACCCGACCCGCCCTATTCATGAAAAATTGAAAAAAAAAATACAGTAATTCTATTTAATTAGTTTTTCTGAATTACAGTGCGGCTCGATGACCCGATCCGAAATTAATTTGTATTTGTCGTTTCAGTTTTTCAAAATGTCCCGTAGCTTCAGGGTTTTGCACAAATCGAGGGTTTAGGGTTTCAGTTGACTACAAAAGGAAGACTTGCAGACGATCTTCATCTTCAGTCTTCATCTTCTACACGAAGCCACTTCGTTTACTCCACTTTTTTCATTGCAGAAATATAATGCATAGCTAAGGTAAGTTTTTCATAGTAGGATAACATATACTCATTTGTATTTATCACATTTATGATTTAGGGTTGGATTAGATAGGGTTTTTTGTATTATGTAGTGGGTATTGGTTTGTATCTCTCAGTTTTGCTGGGTACGCCATATGGGCACCGATGGGTACCCCGTCTGGGTACCACTGTATACCCCGTCTGGGTACCTCTGTTCATTTCGAAACAGGAATGCTTTGTAAGTTATATTCGTTATGTAAATACCACGTTTAGGGTTAGATTTTTTTTTTTTTTTGTATTTTATGTAGAGGATACTGGTTTGTATATATGTGTACCGCTGGGTACCGTCTGGGAACCGCTGGGTACCCCGTATGGAATGCAATTTTTGCTGATCAACTACATCTAACTTTATAGGGATATATTCCAAAGATTAGTTTCCGTTGCAGAACATCGACATTTAGAGAATGTGATCATTTAGTCGAAATATTTGGGCAAGACTTTGTGGATATACTAACACAAATTCATATACATCAGTTTCTTTTGATGCCTCACTATGTTCAAAATGTTCCTTTGGTTTACAAGTTGCTGTCATTCTGGGATATTAAGAATCAATGCTTTATCATCAAGGAACAGAAGTTAGCATTTACCGTCGATAAAGTTTCTTTAATCTTAGGCCCGCCAAGCAGAGGAAATCATTTCAACTTGGGAAGTGCCCGAATCACAAGAAAATCCTCAAATGACATTAATAAGGAGGTTCTTAGTTTAGATGACTCAACTCCACTCCCTGATGTGGTGAAGAAATTCATCATTTACTTGTTGTCGAACATTTTCTTTCCTATGAGTAACTATCGAACACTAGCTACCATCCTTAGTGTAGTTTGTAATGCAGATAATATTTTATTTTACAACTGGCCATAATCAATTAGAAATTTTCTTGTGGCTGATTTTGATGAAATTATGAAGAAGTTTACGAAAGGACAACCACTTGAATACAAGAATGGTTTTATACAGATTTTAATTGTGAGTCATATAACATTTTATTTATATGTGCGCATACCTTGATTTTCCTTTTTATGCTGACATTCTTTTGTTTTGCTTATAGTTATGATTTCTAGAGCATACAACAATACACGATCAGTATATTCTAAATCAAGACCACATTTTCTTCTATGGGGTTGTGATATAAATTATAGTGAAGCAGAGGATTCTAATTTATTTGAAGGTCTCGAACATATACATATAGTACTTTCTTTTGAAAAAATTATAAGTGAGGAGAGGACATTATTAGGAACACCTCCCCATTAGCACCCTTATGCATCCATAAATCAAACATCCACTTCACCTCAGACATTTCCCCTCTTACAACTCACCTTGCGCAAATCTTGCTATGTTGTTTCTTCACATTCCAGCTCACCTATACACTCTAAACTCCCAAGCCCATTCAGACCTCCTAGCCCTCCAAGTACCCACACCCCCTCAAGTTTCATGGAAAGCAACAACCTATTTCCCTTGCTAAACAACACCATGATAGCATTAAGGAAGCCATTCGCAATATAATGGATCAAAACAAAATTCTTCAAAAATGGTTAGTGCATCTTGAATCGACAATTGCTCTGATTTGAGCGACAAATGGCCGCATTAGAACATCATGTATTCGAGTAGTGGGAGAAGGATGGGAGATTTGAGGCTATGGAAAAGTTTTCATCTTAGAACTTTCCAACTTTTAAACCTTTTACCCTAGGACAACAAGTTGAATCTTCTTCTAGGACTTTAATATATGAGAAGAAGAATGTGGAGGATGATGGCCTTGCTACGAATGTTATTGTCCTTGAAAGCCCATTTAAACAAGATATATCGAAGGATGCCAACCTAACTAATCTACCGAATGGTGTGGATGATGCTGGCCTAGCTTCATCATGTAACACATGCATATCAAAAAGGGTGCGACGAAGGCTAGATCGGAAGCCCAAAGAGGTTAAGACTCCATTCACGACCGGTCAAAATAAGAGAAAGATGCTAACAAAGAAAATAATTGCAAGGCCTACTCCTACGAAGAAAGAAGTTGGAAGGCCTACTCTTACAACTACTATAAGTGACATTGATATTATAAAATCACCCGAGCATAAACCAGTAGCTATTGAATTAGAATATCATGGGAGGGAAATGAAAAATGAAGAAATGAGGATATTCATCAACAATTGTAGGGGTGACATTATTTATTATGAAGGGAATGTCCATATTTTTAGAAGTCAAATAGATGAAATTTTAACAAACCAATACCTCAAAGCAACCACATTAATGCCTTTTCCATTTTGCTTGTTGAGAAGAACAAATTGCATCCAAGCCTTTATCAACCTTTCATTTTTATTTCTAGCCTGCATTAGGTAATCTACAAACTTGTTATTTAATAAATTTGTGTAAGTTCTGTTAATATCCTTAAATATGTTCATCAACAGGGTTCCACTTTATATAAGTATGATAGCAGACAATATGTTTCCCATGTTACAAAGGAGTCGGTTATGGCTTCCAATTTCCTGCTGATGCTAGTAGCGAAGAAGTCACATTGGACACTTCTGGTAGAATATTTGAAGATCTCAGCTTGGATTTTCTTTGATTCTTTGCCTAACCTGATGCATCGATCTGTGTTTTCAGATGTCGTAAGTGAAAATTAGCACATGCTAACATATCAATTGTAGGGCAGACACAATTAAATATAACAAGTTAACATATTATGCATATAAATCATTTATACAAAAAAGTATAAGATTGTTTTGAAGGTGACATCAGGAATTGGCCAGTCGATGTTGCTAATGGTATTCTAACCCAAAAAAATGGCTTTGATTGCGAGATGTTTGTTTGTAAATATATGGAAGCTGCAACCCTTCCTCGGGCTGTTAAGTGAGAAGAACTATTACATTAGTAAGATGAAATGCCAAAGTACAGAGTAGAACTCACATTCGCAATTCTATGTTCAACGATAAAATGATGATTTAACATTCAATATGGATATATATATATATATATATATATATATATATATATATATATATATATATATATATATATATATATATATATATATATATATATATATATATATATATATATATATATATATATATATATATATATATATATCATACATACATACATACACACATACACACACAGTTTTTTACTTTTATTATTCTTAATTACTTTATCTGTACATAATAACATCACACAGGCTTACGTCTTAAGCAAATTCTGAACATGTTATTGGAAGTTGTCATCATCTCAAACTATAAATCTTGTTAATCACCCAAATTTAGGAATTTCTTTTGCTTACCTCCATGCACATGCTTCTTTAGTAATTACTTATATAGGTCTAATAAAAATGCATCTTCAACTGGATCCCAAAGGTAGTAAAGAATTATATTTTCTAGATCACAAGGTTGCTTAACTACATATATTTGATAAAGATGCTTTGCCTTTAGATGTCAGCTCACAATGATGCTGCTGCAGGAAGTGAGGACTACTCAAGTGATGATATTTTTAAAAAAATTTACTTTTTACACATCACCATCCTTTCACATTTAGGAAAAACCCTATTCTATTTGCCTTTTCAGCCATCGCTTCTCTCTATGACACTTCAAGTATACTATCACAATGTTCATATCATGTATGTACACAACATATGTATATTTCATTTTTCCTGGCTTGTTACTTAAGATGACAGTTAGCACACTAAGCCAGACATTCATGCATTCTAATGGTGGCAATGTCGACAAAATCTTTCATAGGCATACCTAGATGAAGTTTAGCATCTGGCCAATACAATTTATAGATCATAATCAAAATATATTGAATAGCAAACTGCCTCACTTATATAGCTTATAAATTCAGCTAACGAATAATAAATATCATAACAACTCATCTTAAATAGGTAAACCGTCATAACTACCAACTATAAATTGTTAAGAGAGTTGCTATTTGCATGTTTTACATTCTTGCAACTTGTATAGTTTTGATGATTCCAAATATTATTATTTTATGTGTAGTTATCTCCTAACATTTTTTGAAAGATTTGTTTATGCTCTTGTGTGTACAAACATTTCAGGAAAATCGAACTCCAGACTACTGAAGACTTCAAATCAAGTTCAGTATGAGATATCTTGTATTTTGAAGCTTGTAATTTTTGTTTGAATTAAGTTTGAGAGGAAGTGATTGTAATTGAGTGAATAAATACGCACACACTTTAAGGAGATCTTAAAAATTTTATATTGATCGTACGGGATGAACCATGTTCGTACAGGATGATCAGTTCAGTTATCTCCTCGAAAGAGCAATGGAATGAACAGGAATTCAAGAAAAATTTTCTAAGTCTTTTTCGTCCAGGACGAAGTGTATTCGTCCCAAGACGATTTGCTCTCTAGAAAATTTTCGTTCAGACGAAATTTATATTCGTTCCAGGACGAGTTGCTCTCTGGAGCATGTTCGTCCAGGACGAAGTGTATTCGTCCCAGGACGATTTGCTCTCGAGAAAATTTTTGTTCCAACGAAATTTATATTCGTTCCAGGATGAGTTGCTCTCTGGAGCATGTTCGTCCTGGACGAAGTGTATTCGTCCCAGGACGAATTTCTCTCTGTAAAAATTTCATCCGGACGAAGTCAGATTCATCCCAGGACGAAGTGAATCGACTCTGAAAGATTTTGGCAGCATTCTGTAATTTTTGGGAACTGACCGACCTATGGAATAACCATTCGTACCGGACGAACCTAGTTCGTACGAGACGATGATCATGTACGAACATAGTTCGTACCAATATACATTAGGATCATTAAAGTCCAATTTTGACTGCCACCAAATCTTTTTGCTCATTGATCTTCGTGCCTATTGAAAGAAGAGTCAAGGAGAGAGTGTTCAAAGGAGGATTCGTACTACTAGAGCGTGAAGGCTTCACTTGGTATTCAAAGGTAAGAATCTCTACTTGTGATTTGGGATTACTTCACTCTTTTCTTTCTTTCTTCTAAAATTATTATGGGAAGATCTGTCAAGGAGATCGAATTCTTTGCCCACACTAGGAGAGTGTGAAAGGACGAAGGGTTCTTTGCCCACACTAGGAGAGTGTGAACAGCCGAAGGGTTCTTTGCCCACACTAGGAGAGTGTGAACAGCCGAAGGGTTCTTTATCCATACTAGGAGAGTGTGAAAGGATGAAGGGTTCTCTGCATATACTGGGAGAGTATGAAAGGACAAACGGTTCTCTGCCAACACTGGGGATAGTGTAAAAGGACGACAGTTCTCTGCCGCACCGAGTATTGGTGGAAAAAGTTTTTGTAAAGGCTTCTCCGCCTTGTTGAGGGTGCAAAGGAGAGTCACTATTGGTATTAGTGCAATACTCGGAGGGTGCCTCCGGGGAGTGGATGTAGATCTGATTTTGATCGAACCACTATAAATCTGGTGTTCTTTATTTTTCATATGTTTTTATTTTAACGTTTATATCTTGTGGTTAAAAAATCTATTTCTATAAAACTCACTAAAGTTTTTTTTTTAATTCCAAATTTTAAGAGGGTAAAATTTTTTAATAACCAATTCACCCCCCTCTTGGTTAGCCGTGGGATATAAGCTTAGGTTTAACAACCTAATTTATAGTGGACGAGTTTCAACAAGTGGTATCAGAGCTTTATTTCAAAATCATAAGTTTAGACTACTTTTTTATTAATGTAGATAGCTACATTTGGAAACCGAAAATACACTTGAGGGTTACTCTATAACTAGACCTCCACTGTTTGACAATATACCTTTTGATTTTTAGAAAACATGCATGTCTACTTTTTTACAGTCACTTGATTATCGTATGTGGATTTTAATCCAGGAAGGATATACAAAACCAACTAGATTAGTTGACGGAGTTAGAATTGAAACACCTTTTGTAGACTGGATAGTAGAAGAACATGACTTAGCACAACTAAACTCCAAATGCTTGAATAGTTTCTTTTGTGCTTTAAAATCAGAAGACTACATGCGGGTTTCCACTTACAAAAGTGGAAAGGACATATGGAATAGACTTTGTATAACCTATGAGGGGACTAATGAGGTTAAGCAATCTAGACTTAATATTTTGTTACATGATTATGAATTGTTTCGCATGAAACCTAATGAATCCATTCCTGATATGTACACAAGATTCACATAAATAGTCACCTCTTTACATGCACTGGGTAGGGAACTAACGAATGCTGAAATGGTTAATAAGATTCTTCGTTGTTCGCCTACTGCATATGATGCTAAAATTACTGTAATTACAGAGTCTAAAGATTTAAACATTTACTTTATTGATAATCTTCTTGGTTCACTAATTGCTTACGAGCAAGGAGTTAGCCAAAGAAAGATTGATGCAGGTGAACCACGAAGGGAGAAGAACATAGCACTAAAAGTGGAAGAGTCTGAGAGTGAACACTCACAACCTAAGGATGAAGACGACATCACATTGATGATAAGACAATTCAGAAGCTTTCTGAAGAGGAAGCAGAAGAGATGTCAGCAATGGAATATAGGTAAATTTAATAGAAATGGCAAGGTTTCAAATGATGTGATTTGCTATGACTGCAGGAAACCTAGTCATATCAAGACTGAATGCCCAAAACTCAAAATCACTCCTAGCAAGGAGAAGGTAGAAAAGAAACCAACTGTAAAGAAGGGCAAGAAGAAGTTTCAAAGAGCTTTCTGGGTGGACTCAGCTTCAGATTCATCAGAGATTGAAAAGGAAGAAGAAGTCACTAATCTTTTCTTAATGGCCGATAGTCTTGATCAGTCAGATCAAGAAGAGGTATGTGACTTAACTTATGATGAATTATTTGAAGTTTCTGAACACATGCATGATGCATATAAAAAAATGAAGAAAATGCATGCTAGTCTAAGTTTAGAGTTTGAAGAATTACAAAATGAACATGAAATCCTTAGAAAAGATCATGCTTTAATAGATGACAACCACATGAAACTACTCGATGAGTTTGATGACTTGAATAAAAATTATGAGAATTTAAAATCATCCTATGCTAATCGTGAAAAAGAATTTAAAAACTTTAAGGATGAAACGAAGAGCAAAATATATCGAATCAATTATACAAATCGAATCTTGGAAGATATTAATTCATTTTATAAGTTGAAGATAAAAGCTCTCGAGGATAATAGGATACCCCCCAGACTTGAAGATTTTACTAATCCTATTTTATATCCTAAATTTATGCAATCCCTAAATAGACAGAAAAATGATAGAAGACTTAGGAATCCTTTTTCAAAAGTCAAATGTAATAATTGTGAATTGCTTGGATATATAGCTCACACCTGTACTTTGAAGATGAAAATATATTTGGTGTGAAGACCTAAGATGCATAAACCTAGACATATCATACATGCATCTGATTATAAATTGCCAAAAGGAGAACCCAAATTTATTTGGGTTCCCAAGTCTAACATTTGATATTCTTACAGGGTCGCTCTCACATAAGGCCTCGTGAGAGCATATGATATCTGGACAGCGGATATTCAAAATATATGATTGGAGATATTTCACAATTCATAATGCTGGAAGCCAGGAGTGGAGGCAAGGTTACACTTGAAGATAACACCATAAGGAAGGTGGTTGGAATAGGTATGATTGGAAATCTTAAAAACTTTTATATAGATAATATGTTATTGGTAGAAGGCTTAAAGCATAATTTATTAAGTATAAGCCAGCTATATGACAAAGGATATTGTATAAAATTTTTTCCTACTAGCTGCATTTTAAGCCTAAATAGTAAAGATGTTTTAACTGAAAAAAGGATAAATAATATTTATATGCTAGACTTGAATTGCATTCAATCTCCTACTACTTTTTGTTTGAAAACTGTATCTGATGAGTTATGACTTTGGCATAGGAGACTTTGTCATTCTAGTATATAAAACCTTAGGAGGATTACCCAAAAGAACTTAGTGAGAGGTATACCAAAACTAGACTTTACTAAGGACCTCCTTTATGATGCATGTCAACTAGGAAAGCAAGTGAAGTCCTCTTTTCAGTCCAATAAGGATCTTAGAACTAGTAAACCATTGGAGATTTTACATATGGATCTTTTTAGACCTGTTGGAACTGTGAGTCTAGGAGGGAAGGTATACGAATTTGTGATTGTGGATGATTACTCAAGATTCACATGGGTTAGATTTCTAATTCATAAGAGTGAATCATTTGAGAAATTTAAAATTTTTTTGACTTGGATTCAAAGAAAACTAGGGTGTGAAATTATTTCTATATAAAGTGATCATTGAGGAGAATTTGAGAATGAGAAATTTGAGAAATTTTGTAAGGAAAAATGAATTGATCACACTTTTCTGCTCCTAGAACCCCTCAGTAGAATGGGGTAGTCGAAAGAAAAAATAGAACATTAATAGAAACCGCCCGAGCAATGTTTGTAGAATACTCACTTCCTAAATATTTTTGGGCTGAGACGGTTAGCACTGCATGTTATGTTCTGAATAGGGTGAATGTATGATCTAAATTAAATAAAACACCCTATGAGTTGCTAAAAGTAAGAACACCTAATTTATCTCATTTGCATATTTTTGGTTGCAAGCTGTTCATTCATAACAATGGAAAATCTGCCTTAGAAAAATTTGATCTAAAATCAGATGAAGGAATTTTTGTTGGATACTCAAGTGTTGGAAAATCTTATAGAGTATTCAATAAAAGAACTTTGGTAATTGAGGAGACCACACATGTTGTTTTTGATGAATATGAAAATTTGGAAGAGTCAAATGTTGTAGAAGATGAGATTGAAGATAACTTCCAAAAGATTGATAAAATAAATTTAGAAGAAAATGTGAAAGAAAATTTGGAGATAGATAACCCTTTGCCTAGAGATTTGAGATTTTCTAAAAACCACCCAAGTGAATTGATTATAGGTGAACCTAGTGAGGGTGTAAGGACTAGACGTGGATTAAACAAGGAAGTCAATCATTCAACCTTCATTTCAACTATAGAACCCACAAATATTGATCAAGCACTTTCAGATGAATTTTAGATTTTGGCCATGCAAGAAGAGTTGAACTAATTTGTAAGAAATAAAGTTTTGGAATTAACTACAAGGCAAAAAGATCAAAGTGTAGTTGGAACTAAGTGGGTATTTAAAAATAAAATGAATGACTTAGGAGTGGTCATTTAAAGTAAGGCTAGATTAGTTGTTAAGGGGTATAATCAGATTGAAGGGATTGATTTTAAGGAGACTTTTGCCCCTGTAGATAGACTTGAAGCAATTAGGGTTTTGCTAGCCTTTGCCTATTTTAGAGGATTTAAATTGTTTCAAATGGATGTGCAAAGTGCATTTTTAAATAGGGTAATTGAAGAGGATGTTTTTGTAGAACAACCTCTAGGTTTTGAAAATTCTAAATACCCAAATCATGTTTTCAAGTTGAAAAAGGCATTATATGGATTAAAATAGGCATCTAGGGATTGGTATGAGAGGTTGAGCACCTTCCTACTTGAAAGATCATTTGAAAAAGGAAGTGTGGATAACTCTCTTTTTGAAAAAAATTGAAAAGGATATACTCATTGTTCAAATTTATGTGGATGATATCTTTTTTGGATCTTAAAATAAAAATCTTTGTGAGGATTTTTCTAAAATAATGAGTAGTGAATTTGAGATGAGTTTAATGGGTGACTTAAGTTACTTTCTAGGCTTTAGCATTAAGCAAATTGAGGAAGGTACATTTCTTAGTCAGTCAAAGTATGTTAAGGACATCCTCAAAATGTATGAAATAGATAATGCTAAACTTGTAAGTACACCAATGAGTTCCTCAGTTCAGTTAAATAAGGACCCTAAGGGAAAATATGTTGATAAAAAAAAATTTAGAGGGATAATTGGATCTTTACTTTACTTGACTGCTAGCTGACCCGATATCATGTTTAGTTTTTGCTTGTGTGCTAGATTTCAATCAGATCCAAATGAATCACATTTGACAGTAGTGAAAAGGATTTTAAGATATTTGCTAGGAACTAAGAACTTAAGAATTTGGTATCCTAAGTTTAGCTCTTCATTTGAAATTATTAGTTATTCAGATTTTGACTTTGTAGGCTGTAGGGTGGATAGAAAAAGCACTTTTGAAACATGTCAGTTTATTGGAAATTCTTTAGTTTCATGGTCCAGTAGAAAACAAAATTCAGTAGCCTTATCTACTGCTGAAGCTGAATACATTGCATTTGAAAGTTGTGTGGCACAAGTACTTTGGTTGAAATAACAGTTGATTGATTTAGGATTAATTATAGGCACTATACCAATTTATTGTGATAATACTAGTGCTATTTGTATTTCTAAAAATCCAATTCAATATTCAAGAACCAAATACATAGACATAAGACATCATTTCATAAGGGATTATGTATCCAAAAGAGAAATTGAACTCAACCATGTTTCTACTGAAAATTAACTTGCAGACATTTTTATAAAACCTTTAGCCTTTGATACTTTCAGTGCATTAAGAACAAGGCTTGGTGTGATTGATTTGAATGCTTAATAAAAAATATTTCTGCAACATTGATGTTTGTTTTTTTAGTTAATATTTTTGTGTTATTTATGAATTTTTGATCTTGTATGTGTGATTTTTCTTTTAGAGTTTGTTTTTTTTTTTTCATTGTTTTTATGTCTTTAATGCGTTTTGTGTTTATTATTGATTGATTGGAAAAATTTGAAAATTTTTGAGTTACAATCATCTAGGACGAAATTTTTTCGTACGGGATGATGTGTGTAATGTGTCAACCTATCAGATTTTAAACCATTTGCATGTAGTTTTTAGTGTTTAATGGTCACTTCGTCTATACGATCGTCATGATCATACGAGACAAATTATTTTTCAATCGATGGAACGAATGAATAAAGTAGTTAAATGGATGAGTTAGTTTTTTAATTTATTGATCGTACGTACGAACTTTAGTTCGTCTGGGCGAACACATGTCAGTTCAATGTAGGGGACGGTTTTAACTACCATAAAAATGATTATAAATACCGATCGTCCCGAGAAGAACACGTATTCGTCTGTATGATCGGTGGTCAAAAGTCTGTTCGAAAGGACGCTTTATAAGTTGCATTGATTACGAAAAGCCGTTTCATTTTGGACGGATTGGATCGTTCGTATGAAATTTTTTCGTACGGGATGAACGAAATTTTGTACGGGACAAAAATGATTTTGTCTGGTACGAACATGTCATTTTCAATAAATAGGCGGGCTTTTTAACTGAATAGTCACACTCTAAACATCACTTTCAATCCCTTTCGTACTCTAGATCTTTCTCAAATGGAAAGTTCAAGCAAGCGCCAAAAGGTTTTGGCCAAGAAACCTCATAGGAATTCATCCGAGAACTTTCTTTCCAAAGCTAATGAGGATTCTTTTCCTAGGTTTGCTTCAGCCAAAATCACCCCTCCAGAATCCTAATCCAAGAAAATCTTACATTTCAAGCAATGAATTTATTCGCTTCAACTCAATTTCGTTTTATCCTTACCCTTGTCCACCTCTATAATAAGGAAACCTTTCACTACTTCCTCGCCAACATGTCCTTTAATTCTGACCACTCTATAATTCATTCCTTTGTCTTCAAATAAAAAGTTGAAATCACCAAGCATGACTTAGGAGCATTTTTAAACTTAAGGACTGAGGGAGCTAGAGCCATAGCTTGATCAACACTGATGAATATAAATGGTTTGAAATCAATAGAGTGATTAGAAGAAATAATATTGATGAGCATGTGGCTAGGGTATCCAGTCTTGTCCAAAATGCACATATCATCCAGCATGTCCTTAGATCTTCAATTATTCCTAAAGTTGGTGATAGAGTCAATATTACCCCTCTTCTTTCTATGGTGACCTTTTTGATCATGTCTAGTGTGCCTATAGATGAAGCCCAACTTATCCTTGACTATCTTTATGGGCTTTCTAAAATTGGTCATGCAGAGCAAAAAAGGAAGAGGAACATTGCCTTAGGACATTTAGTTACCTATATTATGGAAAAGAAATACAACTTAATTCATCCTGATCAAGAGTTTGAAGAACCGCTCTACTACAACGATGGATCATTTAGAGCAATCTTAAAAAATGATGATTCAAGCAAAGCACATGTCATAAGTGATATAGAGGAAGAACCAGAAGCTGCACCTGCACCTACCAATGAACCAAATTATCAGGATTTGGTTCAAAGATTTGATCGACTAGAGACTCATTTTGATCAAATTTAGACTCATCTTCAACAGCGAGATGCACAATATCAACATGACATGGGTTTTATGAGGGAGCAAATGAATGATATCAGCAACAATATGATGATGATGAGTACATATTTTAACATCTTTGGTGTTGCAGCTCCTCCTCCTCCTCCAGATCAGGGTCCATCTCAATGATAGTTGCATTTGCTTTTATGTGTTTTTCTGTAATTTGTGTGTTAGTTATTATTTTTTTGGAAGTTTGATGTATTTTTCTTTTATTTAAATGTTTTGTTTTTGTATTGATATCTCGAACTTAGATTGTATTATCTTTGTATTGATATCAATATATCAAAATATGTGTTTTGGCTTTAATGATTTTTGAAATGTATGTTAGTTTTTATGATAATCATCAGATTTTTTAAATCTTAAATGTGTTATATCCTGAATTGTAAGTTAAAATTAAATTTATTAGAAAATCTAATTATTCTAAATTTAAGTTTTGCTTATAACTTGATTTTATTAAGATTATCAATTTCATGTATCTTATTTAGACTACATTATTGTTAATATTTTTATTGCAATTATGATATATTTCTTATCTTGTATTTCACTTATCAGTTAATATTTATGCACTTAGATAAATTTGAAATTTTTTATTATTGATTTTGGAAAGAATACAATTACTCTTGAAAAATGTACAAATGTACAAAAATCAAAATGAATGCGCAAAATGTTCGCAATGTGAAAAAGAGGCACAAAATAAGCCAACAAATGAAAAGATGCACAAAAAGGTGTCACAAATTTGAAAAAGATGCGCAAAGCGCCACATGTGATAGTTATTTCTTTCCAGACTTTTTTAATCTCTTAATTCAAATTGTTTTTATGTTCATTTATTTTTCATATTGAAATTTGAAATATACAATTTTTCTATTCATCCTTTTTGCAATGATTTTCTCAATCTTAGTGTCTAAATTGACATATATTTTTGATAAATTCTTTTTATCCATGTTATATCTTTTCTAAAATTATATGAATTTCTATGATTTGCCTAATGCTTTAATTTTATTTGCATAACTTATTCCAATCACTTTCAAGATTAAATTATCAAATGATTTTTATATGTCAGCATACATTTCTAGTCTTTCTCTTCTTCACTTTTTGCTGTTGTAAAAAAGGGGGAGACATTGTTTATTCTGTTTTGTTTTTATTTTTTGTTTGTTTTCGTGTTGTGTATGTGTTGTGTGTGTTGTGTTTATTTTTGTTTTATTTTCTATCTCTGAAAAATTTTGAAAAATAAAAAATTATGATTCAAATGCCTCCTTATTTTCACGGTTTCATCAATTCAGGGGGAGTTTAGGAGATTCTTAGAATTTGAAATCCTATAAATAATAATTGTTTTGCTATCAGAAAAAAGGGGGAGATTGTTAAGAGAGTTTTTATTTGCATGTTTTTTATTCTTGCAACTTGTATAGTTTTGATGATTCCAAATATTATTATTTTATGTGTAGTTATCTCCTAACACTTTTTGAAAGATTTGTTTTTGCTCTTGTGTATACTAACATTTCAAAAAAATTGAATTCCAGACTACTGAAGACTTCAAATATAATTCAGCATGAGATATCTTATATTTTGAAGCTTGTAATTTTTGTTTGAATTAAGTTTGAGAGGAAGTGATTGTAATTGAGTGAATAAATACACACACTTTAAGGAGATCTTAAAATTTTTATACTGATCGTACGGGATGAACCATGTTCGTACAAGACGATCAGTTCAGTTATCTCCTCGAAAGAGTAATGGAATGAACATGAATTCAAGAAAATTTTTCTAAGTCCTTTTCGTCCAGGACGAAGTGTATTCATCCCAAGACGATTTGCTCTCGGGAAAATTTTTGTTCAGATGAAATTTATATTCGTTCCAGGACGAGTTGCTCTCTGGAGCATGTTCGTCCAGAATGAAGTGTATTCATCCCAAGACGATTTGCTCTCAGGAAAATTTTCGTTCCGACGAAATTTATATTCGTTCCTGGACGAGTTGATCTCTGGAGCATGTTCGTCCCGGACGAAGTGTATTCGTTCCAGGACGAGTTGCTCTATGTAAAAATTTTGTCCGGACGAAGTCAGATTTGTCCCAGGACAAAGTGAACCGACTCTGAAAGATTTTGGCAGCGTTCTGTAGTTTTTGGGAACCGACCTATGGAATAACCGTTCGTACCGGACGAACCTAGTTCCTACGAGACGATGATCGTGTACGAACATAGTTCGTACCAATATACATTAGGATCATTCCTGAAACTTTAAGTAAAATCATTCAGGATGATCCACGATAGTACGAGATGATCCATTTCGTGTTGACTTGAAGATTTGCAAGTTTTTGGACGATTTTTTTGTCTCTCCTATATAAAGTCCAATTTTGGCTACCACCAAATCTTTTTGCTCATTGATCTTCATGCCTATTGAAAGAAGAGTCAAGGAGAGAGTGTGAGAGAGTGTTCAAAGTGAAGCCTCCAGGGAGTGGATGTAGGTTTGGTTTTGACCGAACCACTATAAATATGGTGTTCTTTATTTTTCAGCTGTTTTTATTTTAACTTTTACAACTTGTGGTTGAAAAATCTATTTCTATAAAACTCAATGAAGTTTTTTTTAATTCCAAATTTTAAGAGGTTAAAAATTTTTAATAACCAATTCACCCACCCTCTTGGTTAGCCGTGGGACATAAGCTTAGGTTTAATAACCTAATTTATAGTGAACAAGTTTCAACATAAATATCATTTAAAACCAAAGTTAATATATCAAATTCCACAACCACTACGTATGGACTTCTAAAAGCTGATGGAATGATCGGTACAGAGTGGTACCGAGTGGTACCAAGCGGTACCGAGTGGTGCTGAGCGATACCAAGATAGTATACAGAGTAGTACCGAGCAATTAGGTGCATTATTTATCAGTACCTCTTTGTACCAACTTGTAGAAGCTGACGGTATATAGAGATACCGAGCTGACAAATGGTAGAATAAATAATAAAGTTGTACAATCACTTAACATATTATTTAACGACTGGAATAGAGTAACAATTGGTACAACAAACAAATACAAATTTAAATAATCAAATATTCATAAATCAATCATATCTCTCTCCATCAATTATTCCATTCATCTTCCTTAGATATTTAGGGGTTGGTTAGGTGGTTGGTCGATGGATGGTGAACTCATCTTTGAAGTAATCTGATATGTTTGGAAAGATAACCTGACTAATTGGTTTCACTATTGTACAATATTCAATTAATGGAGTAGCTTGTTCCTTAATTTTTTTTTCTTACATTTTCTCTTCTCCTAATGACTCTTCAACCTTATATTAGATATGCCTTCAGTCTTGTACATTAGTGAGCCTTTTAAATTTTTTGCCCCAGTTGTATTTGCAATAAACCTATGATTCTTCTTTCCATCTAGTATCAAGTCAATATTTTCAGCCATGTCAGTCATTACACCTAACATTTACTATTCTCCATTCTCATTCCCTTATGCTTGTGTGCTAACTTGGTATGTGAATATGCTAAAATAAATTCAGAATATTATACATCCTAAGCCATTAGATGGGACAACTTCATTTGCCATACATATAAATGTTTGGCCAGCATAAAGGTCTTTTCTAGCTCTAGCTGACCATCTCAAAAGTAGGTATTTCAGAGGAATATTAACTATATCTAGCTGTCTTATTACTCTCATGCAGTGAGAATATAGTAACCTCATAATGTTGAACTTTCCACAGCTACATTCAATGGTACCCTCATTTGCATCAAAATGAATAGTCCAATGGTGAGATTGATCAATCTTGTCAACAGTTTTGATGAAAAATGTTGATGAGTTGCTTGAGACATGAGCTATGCACATTCCATCCACACTCTATAAAAATTCCTCCTCAAAGAATGAATACAATTTTTGTGAATAAAATCGAGCAGCTTGCTTGAGTATTGGACTACTTTTAAATAAAGTTATATTATCGGACTGGCTGCATTTGAAATCTTCATCATATTCATTGTGACACCATGTCTTCATCACCTTCTATAACCCCAAAAAATAACTAGTTATACTTCTTGTTAGCTTAGAAATGTCTTGGTATACCATGTTAGTTGATTCGCTATGCTGTGTTAAAAGAATACCAAGGTTAAAATAACTCTTGTTAAATGCTGTGGACCATTTCTTCCTTATTTTATAAAGTTTGTTCAAACAGTCTTGGTTGTGGAGGTCCCCTTCATTGATCATATCAGCCCAGGTACTGTGAAACTCCTCCTCAGAATCACACTTGCTTAAAAATATATAAAAGAGGCCTCTAACTTTATTATTGTTATTGAAGCACCACACCTTGGATAACACCTTATTTTTGATGTGCCATTGGCACAAGCTATGGCATGCTTGAGGTAATGAAATTTCTATTGCTCGAGCCATTGCTTTGTTCTGATCAGTAAATATTATAATGGGATGATTATTATCCATTATTCACAAAAATATTCTAAACAACCATGCAAATGATTCAATTATTACCTCCGATAAAAATGCCACCCCTAAAAGAATATTCTACCAATGCTTATTAACTTTAACAAAAGGTGCACATGCTAGATTATATTTGTTATGTATATAGCTAATATAAAAAATTATCACATCTCCAAAGCAGCCGTAATCTATTCTCCCCACCCCATCAATCCAAAAAAAAAAAAAAATTCAACAATCTATCATCTTCATTAGTTTGGACGTCCCATACAAACATATTATCATTAATTAGTTGATCTTTGAAAAGTTTAATTAGGGAATTAGTGTCCCCATTCTCAATCTTAGCTATTTCTCTTTGTGAATATAATTATATGCATCTATTTTAGAGAATCATACATTTTCTCTTCCTCCAACTTCATCAACTAGGTATGTAAATGCATCAATGGTTCTTATCCCAGCTTCTATCATTGATTTAAGTACATATGCTTTCTCATCACTAATATTCCTATATGATCTAAGAAAATGTTGATCTTCATGCCTAGGAAATTCATGATTGTGATTCTCTATGCATTTTTGCACCATCTATACTCCATCTAGGTCGACTAAAAATCAAATCATCACTGGACACTCGATCCTAGTATTGGATTTTCTATATTTTGATTTGGAGTTTAAGTCAATTCCCTTCTTACATCTAGCTTTCGAACATACAAAATCCTTGAATCTTATGTTTCTCGAATTAGGCCAATAACTGTGATGTTCTTTATAAACACTAAAACCAATATTATGAGCATAATGGCAGTACATGTCATATGCTTCTTTCTCCCTATTACAAACAACCTACGAACAAGAAAAACTAATTAAACACTTTGATTTTAATATTATAAAATAACTTTACCCACCAGTAGGCAGCTTCGGTACCTAGCGGTACCTAGGAGTACTGAATAGTACAAAGCAGCGACATATGAGCGAGATTACACAACCAAAAAACATTTCAATCTACAAAGTAAGGTTTCACATGTTTAAGGATATTTTATAAAAAATAAAGAGTAAAACCTGTGAGTATTATATTTACCGATAATATCTCCGATTTATCTTTGGTTGTTTGCTGCAGTACTTCCTCTTTAGTTTGTTGGGTCTCTTACATAACACATTCCATGTATGCACAATATTTGAAGTCCTCCAGACCGATTTCCATCTTCATAGCTTCCTCTCTTCTCTTTTTCCTCTTTCTCAGTTTTCTACCAAGGAGAAAACCTATCTTAAGTGAGGAAAAAAGCTCGTGCCATCTACAAAAATCCTTGGTATTATTGCATTTTTTTTAAATTTTTCAATAATAGGGCCAATCGAGTCATCGGGCTGCACAATAATTGGAATAAATGTGGTAAATAGAATGGTGGGGTCTACATGGCACGATTTTATAGGACTTCGAACATAGAGCTACATCCGGAGTCCACACCCAATAAAAATTCCTTTCGTAGACACCTTGGAGAGAACATCTATAACTTTTAAGCTCTACCAAATCTTACTCCGACAATGCCTCGTAACTATGAATTGCGATGAGCTCCCCTATAACAATGGATTACGGCACTTGTTTGGTTTTTTTAATCTCTCTGTTATATATACAAATATTAGATTAAAAAAAGAGTATATTTGATTTTGTTGAGATTGGCTTTTTTACCATTAATTTAGATTTCGTTTGGGATGACTTTCTTACTGCTTCTTAAAGAAGCTTTTTAGTACAAAAATTAAAATTTTTGTACTAGAAAGCTACGTTAAGCAGCAGTAAAAAAGTCGTCCCAAATGAAGAGTTAGTCTTGTTGTCTAGCCTAAACTTGTCTTAGAAACCTACTATTTATATTTTCTTGGACAAGTAGGCAGGCCTAATGGCCTGCAAATGACCCTTAAATGGGGGAGTTGAGATGATAATTAATTGAACTAAAAACAAATAAAATTAAAATGAATCTCAGTACACTAACATGATACAATAAAAAATAAATGAGAATAAAATTATAAAATGAACATTTCCAATGCCATGCTTGTTGAATAGGAATAAAACTTAATGGAGACTTGAATAATTTTCTATGAGCATAAATAGGGCCTCCTCTTTGCCCTTAATTATTACTTTCATAGCATACTAAGAACTTTACTGATTGTGAAAATGAGCTTGAGAACACTTTTATTTGTAGGCAAAATTTTATTCTTGTTGGGATCCATTTGGAGAAAATAGGGGATGAACGCAAGCAAACTATGCTGCTTAAGTGCATAATAAAATTACAATTTGCTAAATTTTCAACTTCATCCACAAACACGTAAATTTGTTAACTTTTCATCTTCAACATCTTATTCTTCTCCTGGTCCTCTTCATTCTTGTTCTTTCTATGAGTCAATCTCATCTTCTCTTGAACAATAGAAGTAGATATAGGTCGGGATGAACTAGCCTTCCTACTTATTTTTACCATGCTAAGTTTGAAAAATCAACTTCTCCTGATGCCTATTTAATTTGTCTCCAAGTGAGATCTTTAGCTCCAAACCATTCCTCACCATCATCCTCCATTTCTCTAATTAATTATTCACAACTTTCATTAATTGAATCAAAATTAATTGGATCATTAGAATTTATTAAAGTTAATATTTTATGCAAAGTTTGATTG
Source organism: Dendrobium nobile (assembly GCA_022539455.1). NCBI lineage: Eukaryota > Viridiplantae > Streptophyta > Magnoliopsida > Asparagales > Orchidaceae > Dendrobium > Dendrobium nobile. The sequence goes on from CM039723.1 coordinate 65,306,672, forward strand.
TATATGATGAATTATAAATTATTGAAATGCTTTTAATATAGTCAATTTCTATTCTTTGTATGAATTTGTAGTAAGAAATTATACTAAAATTCATAGAATGTATAAATTAGCTAAAAAATTAATAATTTGTTCAAATCATACAAAAATAAAATATAACATTTTATGAATATCACAATTTCTTTCAATAATCAAATTACAAATACGATTGAATGAATATTCTCAAAATCAAATAACAAATGACATCAATTTTCATTAGATGTACCATTGTTTAAAATTGAATAATGTGAAGCGCACCTTGAGGCATGCCTCAAATCAATTTTGGTGAAAGACGCATCGTGGAGGCATGCAGTCAATTTTGTTGAGTCTCAGCTCACTAGCGGAAGGTGTATGCCTCACCCTATATCTATATTAAAACTTATATAAATCTTAAACTAAAGCCATAAAAAAATCACATATTCATACGACCCCGCGCCACATCAGACTTTTCTCTTATGCCTAAATCTCTAGATTGCCACATTTGTCGCTATAGCCATACTATTTCCACTTGGGAAGCATTGGACTCCATAGGTGATGAGTAACGAGAGAGAGAAATTTGTTATGATGAAGACTCTTTAATGATGATAGTGCAAATGATTTCTAAGTTATTGCTATATTATTTTATTTTTTTTTAGAATTAAATGTGTATGCGTAAGGAATTGAGAAAGAAGGAATTTTGAGTTAAACTAGATGTTATATGATATTTTTATGCAATATTGTATTTTATATTTTATGTTATTTTGTTCTTATGATATTTGTATTTCAAATATATTTTATGGGATTTATGAGTTCCTAATTTACGTCTTGTGTGATATTTTCTTTTTTACATATGTCAGTTTATTAGTTTTGTGTTAAATAGAAAGTTAATATGTCATCCTTTAGCATGTTATTTGGTTATTATACAAAAAAATTCACTTTTAACTTTTATTTTTTACTTTAAGCAATTTTTGGATTTTGAGACTTACGACTCGCCTCACAGATGAAAAATGCCTCAATATCCAATTGTGTAATTTTATATCTTAAGATATACATGTTAATTAATAAATCCTAAATAACCTCAAAACAACTTACCAAAAATAAAAAATAAAAAAATGCAAGCAATCAACGATCTCATTAAACTAACAAATATTAGGGCATGTGAGATCAATGGGGACGGTCGAGGGAATAAACTAAACATTATCGAAGAAGATAGCTTTTGCATCATACTTCATTTCCTGAGAAGCTCACTTTATAAAAGATTACATGTTAGTTCATTGATAACATATAATAGAATGATATTGCGATGAGATTTGATGTAGAATTACTGATAATTCATTTTGATGAAATATAGAAGTACCAGTCATAGTTTAGAATGCTTAAACATAATAACATCTTCTTTATCATCATCAAGCCATAATCCTAGTATTTGGGATTGACTATTAAAACATGATAGTATAATGCTTATGTGTATTGATTATAGTAGAGTTTTGTTACATCTGAGAGTTTTGTTAGACCTTAATCCATCCTAGTATGTCTTTGTGGAGAGCAACTATTTTATTTGTGAAGAAACATGATAGTATAATGCTTATGTGTATTGATTATAGGGAGTATAATAAAGTTACTATCAATATTAAGTATTCTCTATCACATATTGATGATCTGTTTGAACATCTTGCTAGATCTTCTATCTTTTTGAAGATTGATTTATGATCTGGATATTATCAAGTAATGATGAGAGAGTCAGATGTAATGAATAATACATTCAATATGATGCCTTTTAGGGTGACTAATACACCATTAAATTTTATGGACCTAATTAATATAGTGTTTAGAGATTTTTTGAAGAAGTTTGTTATTATTTTCATAGATGATATTTTGGTATATTCATCTTTTAAGGAGAATCATGCTAAGCATTTGAGGGTTAATTTGGAGACTTTGAGTTAGCTTCTGCTATATGCTAAATTCTCTAAATTTGAGTTCTAGTTGTGGATCATTTCTTTTCTGGGGTATGTGGTGAGTAATGCATGCATTTTTGTAGAGCCCTAAAAATTTTAGGTAGTCACTGATTGGTTGAGGCTTACTACCATTTTTTAGGTACACTATTTTGTTAGTATGGCTATGTATTGTAGGAAGTTTGTGGAAAAGTTTTCTCATATTTTTGTTGCTATGATGAGATTGACTTAGAAGTCATTGACTTTTATCTGGACATCTGAGTGTGAGGCTAGTTTTTAGATATTGAAGAATTATTTGACTTCTACTCTAGTTTTGACTCTTCCAACTAGTACAAAATGTTTTTGGGTATTTAATGATGCTTCACTAAGAGGTTTTGGGTGTGTTCTAATGCAACAAAAAAAGTGATAGCCTATGCTTCCAGAAAGTTGAAGCCACATGAGAGAAACTATCTAATACATGATCTAGAACTTGGTGCTATAGTTTTTTATTTGAAGAACTGGAGACACTATTTGCATGGTGACAGGTGTGAGATTTTCACTCTTCATCAGAGTATAAAATGCATATTCACTAAGAAGAATTTAAATTTGAGGTAAAGAAGATGACTTGAGTTGATTAAAGACTATGATCTAACTATTTAGTTTCAACCAAGTAAGGCTAATAGGGTGGAAGATGCTCTGAGCAGAAAATCTTCTAGACAATTATATATTCAACTTACTTTTGAAGAGTCCTTAATATTGGATATAGATATATATTGATTGGAGGTAATTTCTTCTACTAATTGTGATTTTGGTATATTGTCTGAGATGTGTTGCAGATCTATTTTCATGGTTTATGATATTGATGATAGTAAACACTCTTATTTCTCTACGACTGCTTTATCTACTGACATTTCAGGTCCACACAATCAGATTGCAATTTGGAACCAGCTCAAGATTGGGTAGACTAGGACTGAGTCAGTTTGTACTCTTTTTCCTTTCTTGAGTCTATTGTATTTTTGTGTGGCTCTTGATGTTTTATAACTTGGAAGATTTTCTGTTGTTCCCTAAAGATTTTTATTTTTGGTAATATCGTCCGGGATGATATTTATATCATCCAGGACGATATGTCCAAAAGCAGAAACTCTAATTATGGCATGCTCATTAAGGCAGCCGTCATTAGATGATCGGCCTGGATGATACTTGTATCGGCTAAGATGATAGGCTCAATTCAGAAAGAATCAGTCGCCATGATCAGATTAGGTATTCTTTATTTTAGGAAATCGATCAGGACGATATACACATTGTCCAAGACGATCTAACTCAATTATGCCTAAATTGATCTGGTATATTTGGTAATGGCTGATTAATACGATCACATCATCCGGGACGATCGTAGGATCAGCCGGGATGATGGCATGGATGATTTACATCTGCCAGCATATATTCCGGGCGATGATCAGGATGATTGAAATCGATTTTAAACTAATTGTTTGGGACGATCGTCAGATCGGCCAGGACGTTGTAACCAATTTTCTTCTGATTCTCCCAAATCGTCCCGGGCTGATGAGCTTTATTTGTACTGATCGGCCAGGACGATATGACTATCGTCCTGGACGATAAAGTCGGCAACTTGCATTAATGATCTCGTTTTGAGATTTTCTATTTAAGCTATGACATGACACTTGGTAAGTGTCTTTGGAAGCCATTGTTGTTTCGTTCTTTTGGGGGAAACTTGAAAAGAGAGCTTGAAAGGGAGTGAGAAAAGGGTGGAGTTTGAGAGAGAGAGAAGATCCTGTGAGGGGGGACTTAAGGGAGTGTGGAGGGGGTTCCACACGGTTGCTCCGGTAAGCTCACACTTGAATACCGTCGGATTCAAGGCTTGTCTTGAGGGAAGTTCACCAAAGAAGAAGATCTCTTGGGTGTCAAAGGACCCGGCTACTCCACCGCACCGGGAAAGTGGAAGTGATTTTGTAAGGGCTTCTCTGCCTAGCTGTGGGGGCTAAAGGAGAGACACTTAGTTTAGTGCAATACTCGGAGGGTACCTCCGAGGAGTGGACGTAGGTCAAGGTTTGACCGAACTACTATAAATCTGATGTGTTCTTTCCTTTATTACTTCCGCATTTAATTTCCGTATTTGGTTTTCTATGTGGTGATATTGGTTTTGGTTTGTGTTTTGATTTAAAGATTCTTCTTTACCAATTCACCTCTCTCTCTTAATTAGCTTTGGGAATAGTTCAGAGGGCCTAACATCCCTAACGAACTATCAAGATGATCAATCAACCTTCATTGAAAGGAGAGATTTGGGAAGCTTAGAAGCCAAATAATGAATATCCAAAGTTGATTAATCAAATATAATATGGTAAGAAATTTGAACTATGAGTGTCCGATTCTAATATTATTTTTTATAAGGATAACATATGGTTTCATTTTTTTTGGAGATTTAAGGTGAGAGATTCTATATGACACTCATTTTTTAGGCTATATTATTCACCTATGAAGTAGTAAAATGTATAGTGATTTAAAAGATATATGTTAGTTGCTTGGATTGAATAAATATGTAACATATTTTGTAACAAAATGTGAAACCTATCAATTAGTGAAAGTTGAATATCAATGATCAGGAGGTTTTCTATAGCCATTACACATTATAGAGTGGAAATGAGAAGAGTTGACTATGGATTTTGCTATGGATTTTTCCTGGTCAAGATAGAGACATGATGTTATTTAGATTATTATTTAGCATATGATAAATTTAGTCCATTTCACTCTGATTATACATTCTAACTTTGTAAACATATTTACATAAGTTTTTGTGTGTTATCAAATTATATGGAATTTTGAAGGTTATAATTTCTAACCGTGATGATAGATTTTCCTCCAGATTATGGAGATATATTTAGTAGGGACTGGGTATGAAATGGTATTTCAATATAGTATTTCATCCCAAGACTGATGGATAGTCTAAGAGAATTTTATAAGTACTGAAAGATCTTTTGAGGCTATCTATTTTAGATTTTGGTGGCATATGCGAGGCTAACATTCCCCTGATTGAATTTATTTATAATAATAGTTTTCAATCAAGTATAGATATGTATTTATATGAAGCTCTGTTTGTTTGAAAGTGTCGTACACCACTGTCTTGGATAGAGGTGAGAGAGAGACATTTGATTAGGCTAACCTTAGTTAATGATGCAACTAAAAAGATCTATTTGATTACAGATAAATTGAAGACTGTATAGGATAGGCGGTGATAATATTTTGATACTAAGTATTAGGCTGTAGAATTTTAAATGGGAGAATTTTATTTGGGAAGATTAGATTGATGAAAGGCATCAGCAAATTTGGCAAGGAAAGAATGTTGAATCCAAGGTATGTTAGACACTTTGAGATTATTAAAAAAGATTGGAAAATTTGAAAAGTCCGTATAGGTAGTTAGACCTCTGCAATTGTCCCAAGGCTAACCAAGACTTGGGGGGGGGGGTTAAATTAGTAATTTAAAAATTATCTTGAAATTTTAATAGAAACCTATTTAATAATTTTAACACAATTTGATTTTCTTTTAAAATAACCTTTTTAACCACAATAACAAAATGCTAAAAATAAAAATGAAGAAATATAAAAAAGTACACATAAATATATAGTGGTTCGGTTCAAAAAGACTTATGTCCACTCCCTGAAGACTTCCTCTTCACTTATTATACTATTACCAAAGTGACTCTCTTTTTGCCCCCACAGCAAGGCGAAGAAGCCTTTATAATTTTCCTCTTATCCACCAATCCATGGTGCGATAGAGTACCGTCGTCCTTTCATACCCTTCAAGTGTCAGTAGAGTATCATCATCCTTTCACACCCTCCATGTGTCGGCAATGTATCATCATCCTTTCACACCCTCTAAGTGTTGGTAGAGTACCATCCTTTCATACCCTTTAAGTGTCGGTAGAGTACTGTCATCTTTTCACGCCCTCCAAGTGTCAACAAAGTATCATCATCCTTTCACACACTCCTAGTATTGGCAGAGTACCAGATCTTGTTCAAAGATCTTCTCTCGAGCAACTAGAAAGAAAAAGAAAGAGAATTGACACAAAAATAAAAGAGATTCTCACATTTGAGTCCTAGTGAATCATTTACACTCCACTTGCAAGAACTTCTCTCTCAAATACTCTCCCAAATCACCCTTTAACTTGCTCTCTAAGAAATTAAGAAGAATAGATTCATCCAAGTCAATTTCTAAGGACCTTTTATATGAAAACATGAAAAACCATCTAGAAAATTGAAAAAAATTAAATTTGAGCGTACAGTATGATCGACAATTGTACATGAACAGTTTAAAATTTGCTCGTATGTACCTGTATAAACCATTTTCGTACACGATGATCATACAATACGAATTTATATCATAATTTATGAATTATTTAAAAAAATTTCTGATTCGTCGGGATGAAAAGATAAGCAACAATTTCATACTCTAGATGTCGTATGTACAAACATGAGATCATACAGTACGAACAGTTCAAGAAACATTTGTTGTTCATCAGAACAAAAAGGGACCCATTCTTTTCATATTCTGGACATCATCTGTATGAAGGGAACTTCGTACAATATGATTAGTTCAATAAATTTCAAGATCGTCAGGATGAAAAGAGTCGCAATCTTTTCATACTCTAGACATCGTTTGTACAAAGGGAACTTTGTATAATATGATTAGTTAAGAAAAATTTTGATGATCCTCGGGTTGAATTTGTGTGTATCTATTTTATACTATGTACGTCATCTGTACGAAGGTCTCTTCGTACAGTACGAATAGTACTTAGAAAATTTTGTTTCGTTGGTTTGTATAACTACTTGTTAGAGGAAATAATTAAACAAATCATCCCGTACAAATATAATGGTAAAGTATGATTAGTTTAAAAAAATTACAAAATTTTAACACTCCCCCAGTGTGTGTGGGCACAGTTACTCAATTACAATCACACTCTCTCAGACTCAATAAAAATGAAAAATATAGACTCTTTTCATAATGAACCCTACTCTAATCTGATTTGAATTCTTCAATAATTTGGAGTATGATTTTTTTGAAATGTTAGTATACACAAACAATAAAAGTAATATATCCAATATTTGTTAAGAGAAATAGTAATTAAAATAATAATATTTGGAATCATAAAAAATACACATGATATGAAACATATAGTTATGAAAACTAAGTTACAACAATCTCCCCCTTTTTGATGATGACAAAATAATTATTATTTGAGTTAATATTTAAAACAAAAATATCTCCTTAGCTCCCTCTAAATGAATGTTCAATGAAATCTAGGGAATTTCATGAAAATCAATATACCTAAACCCAAATAAAATCAAACAAAATACGAAAAAAAAACATGACGAAAACAAAAACACAAAACACGATGAAAATATGATGAAAATAAAAACACAATGATAAACATGCATCTCATTCAATCAAACATACACACATCATATCACGCACTCAATCAAACAATATTATTATTCCCCCTTTTGATAATAACAAAAAGGGAAGTATAATTTGAAATGATTAGTTTTAATACATAAACCAAAATAATTGAAAAGAAATGATTTTAAATTAATTATAATTACAATATAATTCCATAATACTAAAAAAGAAAAATTCAAAAATTTTAAATTAAAGTACAACTAAGAAAAGAGAAGTTAATCAAAATTATGATTCATGCTAGACAAATTAAATAAAGATGATTATTGCAAAAATGACAAAATGAAGATTAGTTAACTTTAAATTCAATATAAAATATCATTGTTTCTTAGATAGATTTGGATTAGAGATTGAATAATAGAGGAAAGAACAAATCTCAATTTGGCGATATTGCACATCTTTTCTTTCTATGGCACACTTTGTGTATCTTTTTTTTTTGAGCTAATTTTGTGCCTCTTTTCACTTTGCAAACTATTGTGCATCTTTTTTATTTTTGCATACATTGTGCAAATTTTTTTTAAAGTCTTTTCAAAATCACAAATCTAAAAAAAATTTTTACTAATAACAAAATAATCATATTAAAAAAGAAATAAAAAATAATAAGACATCAATATTGCAATAATGATATTATAACTTTATTTTCCTAAAAGAATATGAAAATGATCTCTTTATCTAAATCTAGTTATAATCTAATTTAAATTTTTTGAAAAATTAGATTTTGTAATGAAATTAATTTGTAAAGCAAAATAATTTTAGCACATTTTTGATGAATTTCAAAAGATTTTTTGTATAGGCATACTAACATTTCAAAAGGTAAGAGTCAAACACAAGTTTACAAAACATATTATTTTTCATTGATATCAAAAGGATTAGATACATTCAATACATTAATATCAATTTAAAATAAAAACATAACATCATCACATAAACATCACAAGATGTATGATACTAAGTGTCCTATAGCAATATTATTTTTTCTCTTATGACGAGAAGGTCCAATTTCAGAAAGATTATAAATGTAATCAATAATAAGTTGAGCCTCATCAAAGGGTTTTCTTGTCATAATCAGGTATGTGATAGTGGACAGGAGAGGAGTTATATTTATACGATCCCCAGCCTTAGGAATAATTGAGGTTCTTAAGACATACTGAATGATCCAGGCATTTTGGTGCAAAGTGTAGACTCTTGCTAAATTCCATACTAGAGAGGCACCTCTAAGAGTTTTATTAATTTTGGTCCAGTCATAATCATATTTAAAAGTCAAACTGTGAGCTTGAGTGCAATGAGTTCTCAATTGAAGAAAATTCCCTAAGTCTTCTTTTGTGATTTCAACTGGCTATTTTTAAACAAAAGAACTTATCCTAGTTTGGTCCTCATTAAACCTCATGTTCGCTAAGAAATATTGAAAGGTCTCCTTATGGTAGACATATATCAAAGTGAGAATGGAAGGGAGTTGGGTTGATGCAAAAAGAGGCATAATAGAAAAGTGAATATCATCCCAGATAAGGAGTCTAGAGGGAGGGATCTTGGCAGAAATATATCTTAAAAAAGCATTCTCATTATCCATGGAAAGAAAGTTTTCATCTCCACCACTCCTATATGAGGACCCCTTAGAAACACGAGAATGTTTTCTTGAGCTAGCCATTCCTAAGATGAGGGCTCTAAAAGGTTTAGAAGTGAAAATGAAAGTGAATGAAAACCATTTCCAAAACCCTTCTATATATAGAAAAACTACCTATCATACAATACAAAATTTGCTTTGAATGTATGATCATAAAATCATACAGGACAAAAATTGTTTCGTACGTATGAACAAAAACTACCAAAGATGAAATGGCTTTTCGTCAAACATTATTTTTGAGGCATCCTTTCGTACAGGCTTTTTGATCACTCGATCATACAGACGAATAGATGTTGGTCTGGGATGACTAGAATATTAAAGATTGTTTTAAAGGTGATTAGGTTCATCCCTCATAGAAACTGACAACAGGGTCATACAGATAAAATATCATTTCGTATGTATGATAAGTAATAATAACTGATTCTAATCGGTAAACCATCCCCATACGTACAGATGAATATGTACATATCATACATTACGATGATGTCATCGAATAGTACAAAATTTATGAAAAACCTAAATTTTTTGTGTTCAACTCTAAATCTAATCATAAACATGTAGATCTTGAAATCATACAGGACAAAAACTTTAGTTGTTTATTTTGTGCATTCTTGCCTTTTCCTTTAATTTAATTTCCTTTTTCATTATTTTTTTAAGAGTTGAGAACATGTAGATCTTTTATTTAATGAGATTAAGAAAAACATAAAATAGAAGAAGTTGAAAAGGTCATCAATAAACTAGTGCAGTATCCATCTACTCCATAGTTGATTTGCCTTATTTAATGGTTGAGAATATACCATTACTCTTAACCTAGTGGGATCATATGTAGCATGAAAGAAAAATTTTATGGATATGAATATAATATAAGGTGGTGATCTAATTTTGTTGTGGACAAGGTGGCTAGGTCGGTTTGGTGTGTGTGTGTGTGTTGGGGGGGGGGGGGGGGGGGGGGGGGGGGCGGGGTGGTTGTCGAGGGCTTATTATGTAAGTAAGGTTGGGAATTGATAAGATAAAAAATTATAAATTATAAATTGCTTATATTATAATATTTATGATTTTAATCCTTATATTTTGTATAGTAAAATAATAAATAATCATGAAAATTAAATCACTACAAAGCATAATCCAGCACCGCACCGCCACCCCTTAGTGCACAGTTGAGAGCTCTCAAAAATTAGTCAGAGAGCTTAGCATTGAGGAGTGATCTAGGAAGTGTCGTAATGCTAGATGGAGTGGATGGAGCACCGTAGTGACAAATCACCTAGCTCCATAATGAGAGACATTTGAACTGGTAAACTAATCTACAATTGGAGAGCTGATGTGACAATACAGTAGCGTTAAAACACAGCCAGTGCTACAATGCCAGTTTAGTTTTTTTAATATAAATAATAGCCTTAGTCTTCGTGTTAGAGGTTGGCATATTATGGAGTCATGTGTGTGTGTGTGTGTAAGTGAGTGTGAGGGGCTATTCTTGAAAGGGAGTACTTTGTGTATTTGTGCTTGGTGAGCTATATTAGTGTAGATCAAAGGGGATAACTACAAAGCAGTATGTATCTAAGATTGGAGTCATTTCTATCCCTTTATTATATTGCGTATATGGTGTTTTAAAGTTTATAACTTATTATTTTGTTGAGTGAAATAAAATATTTGTGTTGTGTAATATTGTCTCCATATGTAGCTAAACTTTTTCCATTGAATCTATGATTATTTAAAATGCATGTATTGCTTAGAGTAGATTTAATATTTATAGTATTCATGATGTTTTAAATTTCTCCATATCGATGGAGGAATAAAAGAATTAATTAGAGATTTTAAAATGTGCTCCATCCATAGCATAAACATATGGGTCTTAAGAAAATAAAAGAAATGCAGTTAAGAGGAAACCTAACTAATACTTCAACAAGTTTAGCAAGGACCAGGAACTTATGCTATAATTCATAGTAACAATTGAAAAAAATTACTTTAATATAAACATATATTTTTAAATATCATAGATTCAAAACTTTTATAAGTAATGAATTTACTCTCTACATTTAAAGTTTTTTATCTTAATTTGTATGACCCATTTTATATTTCCAAGCTAGATAAATATAGTAGTTCAGTAGGCATTACTAAAGTGAACCTATGAAATTTATAGTCTTCCCATTTAAATGATACTCTTCTCATCAGTATATTACTTAATATGACACATAAGCAAATTACATTGACTTTAGAGAACTCAATACTATGTGTAAGCTAAAGCATAAAGCTTCGTATTTGTATAACTGAAAATAGCTAGTTAGGTTTTTGGCATCATTGCAAGAGATATGACTAGTGAAACTAATTATCATATATTATATTTTATATTTCTAAACAAATTGCTTATTTAATCCCTTTGAATTTTTTTTTCTGATTAGTGTTTCCTTTCTTACTAATTAATTGTTAATGTTTAGTGTTTTGCATTTTCTAGTCTGCTTTTGTATGCATAGTATTAAACAACCGGTAAAATTTTTATCTGACACTAAATTAAAAAGACTCTTAGAAAAATTAGAAAAACTAAAAAAATTAAATAAAGACTTAAAGATGGCTAAATAAATTCTAGAAAATGATCAACCTAGACCGCTTAGGGAATACGCTATCCCTATGGATAAATGTATTCATCAAAATATAAACATTCCTAAGGCCTAGTTATCCTCCAAGATTTCACTAAAAAAAATCAACCTAAATATAAGAAGCCTTCATTGGAAGAATTAGTTTTACAAATGGGTATGCAATTGAAAATTCAAGCTTACTGTCATTCGAAATATTAAAAAATTAATTAGATAGCTAGCTAGATCTTTAACCACTAGACCTCAAGAAATTATAACCAATAAGTATAGAAATAAATTCAAAAGAAAAGGGTAAGGAGAGATGCAAGGCTATTTAATTTAGTAGTGGGAGAGAGCTAGAAAAAGTGAATATGAATAAGGACCAATCTAAGGAGTCCCTTATAGAAGAACTAGCAGAGATCCCCAACCTAAAGAGCAACCTCAATCTCAATCAGATAAAGATGTTAAAGAAATCTATTAGAGACGTCGTTGAGAGGCCATCGTCACCATTTCCTCAAAGATTGCTTAAGAAAATTTTGGACAGTTAATTCTTAAGATTTTTAGAAGTATTTAAGAAAGTTAACTATTAACATTTCATTTGCAGAAGCCTTAGAGTAGATGCCTACTTGTGTTAAGTTCATGAAAGACATCCTAAGTAAGCAGTGAAGATTAAGAGAATTGTAAATTGAAGCTTTAATTGAGTACTATAGTGCAATCTTGTACAATAAACGCCCTAAATAACTTAATGACACTGATAATTTTACCATTCATATCACTATAAGGGATAAATTTAACTAGAGGGCATTATGCATCTTAGTAGTTAGCACAAATCTAATGACCTTTTCCATTTTCAAAAGACTTGATCTAGTAGAAGTTCAACCTACTACTAGTACCCTACAATTAGAAAATAATGCATTTACCTATCCAAAGGTAGTAATAGATGATTTGTTGGTGAAGGTAGGTAAGTTTATATTTTCGTGCATTTTATAGTCATAGAATTGGATGAATATAAGTAGATACCTATTATCTTAGGAAAACCTTTCCTAACTATAGGTAGGGGCATGACAGATGTGCAAATAGAAGAATTGATAATAAGAGTGTAGGATCAAAAAGTGACTTTTAATATCTTAGCGCCATTGAAGTTTCCTAAGGACCAAAATGAATATTATTATAGAGTGGATTTAGTTGATACTTATATGAAGGATTGTGTGGATAATTTGTTGATTAATAATTTTTTCAAGATTCCTTTATGTGAGGATGAAATTAAAGTTGGAAAAGAAATTATATCCAAATGATTTGTGAAGCCCCTAAAATATTTAGTTATAGATTTGAAGTGTTTGATACAACATCCCTCAGTAAGTGTTTGAAACTATTTATTATAGAGGCCCCGAGTCCAAGAGTTTAAAGCCTTGCCCATCCACATAAATGTTGAAACTTATTCACTATGAATTAGGTTGATAAACCTAAGCTTTTGTCCCAGCGGCTAACCAAGAGGAAGGGGGGGGGGGGGTGTATTGGTAATTAAAAATTAATCCCTCTTTTTAATCTTTAAACCGAAAATAAACTTTAATGAATTTTTGTAGAAATAGATTTTTCAACCACAACTTAAAAGCAGTAAAGAAGAAAATAAAAAGCAACAAAAAAATAAAAGACATGAGATTTATAGTTGTTCGGTCAAATACGACCTACATCCACTCCCCGGAGGCACCCTCCGAGTATTGCACTAATACCACTAGTGACTATCCTTTTGCACCCACAGCAAGACGGAGAAGCCTTTACAAAAACTCTTTCCACCACTACCCGGTGCGACAGAGAACCATCATCCTTTTACACTATCCCCAGTGTTGGCAGAGACCGTCCTTCCTTTCACACTCTTCCAGTGTAGGCAGAGAACCTTTCGTCCTTTCACACTCTTCTAGTGTGGGTAGAGAACCCTTTGGCTATTCACACTCTCTAAGTGTATGCAGAGAACCCTTCGGCTGTTCATACTCTTCAAGTGTCGGTAGAGAACCAGATCTCCTTGACAGATTTTCTCACAATAATCTAGAAGGAAGAAAGAAAAGAGTGAAGTAATCACAAATCAAAAGTTAAGACTCTTACCTTTAAACACCAAGTAAAGCCTTCATGCTCCAGTAGTAAGAATCCTCCTTCGAACACTCTCTCACACTCTCTCCTTGACTCTTCTTTCAACATGTACGAAGATCAGTAGGTAAAAAGATTTGGTGGCAGTCTAAATTGGACTATATATAGGAGAGACAAGAAAAACCGTCCAAAAACTACAAATTTTCAAGTCAACACGCAGTTGATCATCCTGTACGATTGTGGATCGTCCTGGACGATTTTACTTAATGTTGGAAACGAACCAAATGTATATTGGTACGAACTGAATTCATACCCGATCATCATCCCGTACGAACTGTTCATCCGGTACGAACAATTATACCATAGATCGGTCTCCAAAAACTACAGGACGTCGCTGAAATTTGAAAAGTCGGTTCACTTCGTCCTGGGACGAATATGACTTTGTTCGGATGAAATTTTTACAGAAAGCAATTCATCCTGGGATAATTTTGAGTTTGTCTGGACGAAAATTTTCTAGAGAGCATTTTGTCCTGGCACGATTATGAATTTCATCTGAACGAAAATTTTTTAGAGAATATTTCGGGGACGAATTTTAGTTTGTTTGGACGAAAATTTTCTAGAGAGCTTTTCGTCCTAAAATGATTATGAATTTCGTCTGAACAAAAATTTTTCAGAGAACATTTCATCCTGGGATGAATTTGAGTTCTTCCTAGACGATCAGGACTTAGAAAAATTTTCATTCCTTCCTGTTCGTTCCATTGCTCTTTCTAGGAGATAACTGACTTGATCGTCCCGTATGAACTATGATCGTCCCGAACGATCAATATAAATTTTTTAAAAATCTCGTTAAGTGTGTGTGTGTTTATTCACTCAATTATAATCACTCCCTCTCAAACTTAATTCAAAGAAAAATATAAGCTTCAAATTACAAAATATCTCATGCTGAATTTGATTTAAAGTCTTCAGTAGTCTGGAGTTTAATTTTCCTGAAAATGTTAGTACACATAGGAGCAAAAACAAATCTTCCAAAAAGTGTTAGGAGATATCAACACATAAAACAATAATATTTGGAATCATTAAAACTATACAAGTTGCAAGAATGTAAAACATACAAATAACAACTCTCTTAACAATCTCTCCCTTTTTTATGATGGTAAAACAATTATTATTTGTATAATTTTAAATTCTAAGAATCTCCTAAACTTCCTCCGAATTGATGAACACATGAAAATAAAGGGCATTTGAATCCTAATTTTTTTTTTCAAAAATTGTTTAGAGATACAAAACAAAAACACATACGAAAAATGAACGACATACGAACAAATATGACGAACCAATATGAATGACATACAAACAAATAATTTCTCTCCCTTTTTGACAACAATAAAAAGTGAAGAAGAAAAAACCTGAGATGTAAGCAGTCATATGAAAATCATTTGATAATTGAACATTGAAAGTGATTGAAGTAAATTTTGCTAATAAAATTAAAACATTAGTCAAATCATAGTAATTCAAGGAATTTAAGAAGAGAAATAACATTGATGATAAAAAGTGTTTATCAAAAGTATGAGTCAATTTAGACACTAAGATAGAAAAAATCATTGCAAAAAGGATGTATAGAAAATTTATATATTTCAAATCTCAATACAGAATATAAATGTACAGAAGATCAATTTGAATTAAGAGACTAAAAGATTATAGAAAGAAATAACTACTACATGTGGCGCTTTGCATATCTTTTTCAAATTTGTGGCACATTTTTGTGCATCTTTTCACTTGTGGGTTTATTTTGTGCCTCATTTTTAACTTGCAAAATATTGCGCATTCCTTTTGATTTTTATATATATATACATTTTTCAAGAGTAATTTTAATCTTTCCAAAATCAATAATAAAAAATTTCAAAATTTTCTAAGTGCATAAATATTTATTGATAAGTGAAATACAAAATAAGAAAACATTACAATTGCAATAATAAAATTAAACATTAATGTAGTCTAAAGAAGAGACATGAAATTGACAATCCTAATTACATCAAGTTATAAGCAAAACTTAAATTTAGAAAAATTAGATTTTCTAATGAATTTAATTTTAACTTGCATTTCAAAGTATAACACTTTTAAGATCAAAAAATAAATGATTATCATAAAGGCTAACACACATTTCAAAAACTAGATTAAAGCCAAAATAAAATAACTTATATTGATATAAAAAATGAGGATATTACAATCTGAGCAAATGATATCAATACACATGAGATTCATAACAAAAATATCTAAAGAAAAGAAAAATACATCAAACTTCCTAAGCCACAAAACAAAAACAACAATGAAAGAAATAAATAAAATCAAGTGCAGCTATCACTCAGAAGGACCCTGATCTAAAGGAGGAGGAGGTGCAGCACCAAAGAAGTTGTAGTAGCTGCTAATCATGATCATTTTGGAGCTGATACCGTCTATCTGCTCCCTCATCCATCCCATGTCGTGCTGATACTGTGCTACATGCTGCTGAAGATGAGTCTTAATTTGATCAAAATGTTGATCAACATGAGTCTCAAGGTGATCAAATCTTTGAACCAAATCCTGATAATTTGGCTCATTAGTAGGTGCAGGTGCAGCTTTATGTTCTTCCTCAGTATCACTAATGACATATGTTTTACTTGGTTCTTCTTTGAAGGTTGCTCTAAATCACCCGTCATTGTAGTAGAGCGGTTCTTCAAACTCTTGATCAGGATGAACCAAATTATATTTCTTGTCCAGAATGTAGGCAACTAGATGTCCTAAGGCGATGTTCTTCTTTCTCTTATGCTCTACATGACCAATTTCAGACAGCCCATAAAGATAGTCAAGGATAAGTTGGGCTTCGTCTATAGGTTCTTTAGACATGATAAAGAAGGTAACCATAGAAAGAAGGGGATAATGTTGATCCTATCACCAGCTTTAGGAATTATAGAAGTTCTAAGAACATGCTAGATGATACGAGCATTACGAACTAGACCGGATACCTTAGGCATATGCTTGTTAAAATTGATTCCTCTAATAACTTTATTAATTTCATACCATTCATATTTAGTTGAGGTGATCAAAGTATGTGCTCTAGCTCCCTCAGTCCTTAAGTTCAGAAAGGCTCCTAAGTCAGCCTTGATGATTTCAACTTTTTTCTTAAAGACAAAAGAATGGATGACAGTATGGTCAGAGTTGAAAGACATATTTGCAAGGAAATAGTGGAAGGTTTCTTTGCTGTAAAGATAAACTAGGGTGAGGATAAAACTAAACTGAGTTGAAGCAAACAAGTTCATTACTTGAAAAGTTAGTTGTTCCTGGATAAGAATTCTAGAAGGTGTGATTTTGGCTGAGACAAACCTAGGGAAGGATTCCTCATTGGCTTTGGAAAGAAATTTTTTAGAAGAATTCCTAGGTGGACCCCTGGACATAACCTTTTGACGCTTGTTAGAACTTGCCATGAAAATGATCTAAAGGACGAAAGAGTTTGAAAGTGAAGTGAGAGTGTGACTGTTGAGTTCAAAAGCCCGTCTATTTATTAAAAAATGACTGTTCGTACCAGACAAAATTACTTTCATCCTGTACAATTTTCAGTTCGTCCCGTACGAAAAAAATTTTGTATCGACGAACGAATGAGTCCAAAATAAAATGACTTTTCGTAATCACACAATTTACGAAGCATCCTTTCATACAGACTTTTAACCAATTGATCGTATAGACGAACACGTGTTCGTCCTGGGACGATCAGAACTTATGATCATTTTAATGACAGCTGAATCCATCCCCATACTGAACCAACATGTGTTCATCTAGATGAACAAAAGTTTTGTACGTACGAACAGGCATATTAAAAATGTCCTTATCCATTCAACTATCATTCAATCATCCCGTCATTTGAAAAGGTTCGTCCTGGACGATCGTGACGATAATACAGACGAAGTGACAATTAAAAACTGAAAAATTGTAAGCAAACGATTCAAAATCCAACAGTTTGAAATACTACACAAATCGTCCCGTACGAAAAAATTTTGTCCTGAACGATTGTCACTCAAAATTTCAAATCATGCACACAATCAAAACTAAAACATAAGCACACAAAGAAATACATAAAATCACAAAAAAAAACTTAAATACTGAAAATCACAAACACATGATAAAAAATTCATAAAAAAAATACAAAAACATTAACTAGAAAACACACATCAATGTTGTAGAAACATTTTTAATTAAGCATTCAAATCAATCACACCAAGCCTTGTTCTTAATGCACTGAAAGTATCAAAGGCTAAAGGTTTTGTAAAAATATCTGCAAGTTGATTTTCAGTAGAAACATGAATGAGTTCAATTTCTCCTTTGGATACATGATCCTTTGTGAAATGATGCCTTATGTCTATGTGTTTGGTTCTTGAATGTTGAATAAGAGTTTTAGAAATGCAAATAGCACTCGTGTTATCACAATAAATTTGTATAGTGCCTATAGTTAATCCTAAGTCAATCAACTGTTGTTTTAATTAAAGTACTTGTGCCACACAACTTCCTAATGCAATGTATTCAGCTTCAGCAGTAGATAGGCCCACTGAATTTTGTTTTCTACTGGACCATGAAACTAAAGAATTTCCTAGAACCTGACATGTTCCAGAAGTGCTCTTTCTATCCACCCTACAACCTGTAAAGTCAGAATCAGAATAACCAATTATTTCAAATGAAGAGCTAAACTTAGGATACCAAATTCCTAAGTTCTGAGTTCCTAACATATATCTTAGAATCCTTTTTACTGCTGTCAAATGTGATTTTTTTGGATCTGATTGAAATCTAGTACACAACCAAACATTAAACATGATATCAGGGTGGCTAGCTGTCAAGTAAAGCAAATATCCAATTATCCCTCTAAATTTCTTTTGATCAACAGAATTTTCCTAGGGTCCTTATCCAACTGAACTGAGGAACTCATTGGTGTACTAACAGGTTTAGTATTGTCCATTTCATACTTTTTGAGGATGTCCTTAATATACTTTGACTGACTAAGAAATGTACCTTTCTCAATTTGCT
Organism: Dendrobium nobile; assembly: GCA_022539455.1. Classification (NCBI taxonomy): domain Eukaryota; kingdom Viridiplantae; phylum Streptophyta; class Magnoliopsida; order Asparagales; family Orchidaceae; genus Dendrobium; species Dendrobium nobile. Next base: position 65,325,407 of record CM039723.1, read on the forward strand.
TAATGTTAAAGCCTAGAAAGTATCTTAAATCTTCCATTATAGTCATCTCAAATTCACTACTCATTGTTTTAGAAAAATCATCACAAAAAATTTTATTTGAAGATCTAAAATGATATCATCCACATAAATTTGAACAATGAGTATATCCTTTTCACATTTCTTTAAAAAGAGAGTTGTATCCACACTTCCTTTTTCAAAAGATCTTTCAAGTAGGAAGGTGCTCAACCTCTCATACCAAGCCCTAGGTGCCTCTTTCAATCCATATAATGCCATTTTCAATTTGAAAACCTGATTTGGGTATTTAGAATTTTCAAAACCTTGAGGTTGTTCTACAAAAATATCCTCTTGAATTACCCCATTTAAAAAGGCACTTTTTACATCCATTTGGTACAATTTAAATCCTCTAAGACAGGCAAAGGCTAGCGAAATCCTAATTACTTCAAGTCTAGCTACAGGGGCAAAAGTCTCCTCAAAATCAATCACTTCAGTCTGATTATATCCTTTAGCAACTAATCTAGCCTTATTTCTAATGACTACTCTTGAGTCATTCATTTTATTTTTGAATACCCACTTAGTTCCAACTACACTTTGATCCTTTGGCCTTGTAGTTAATTTTCAAACTTTATTTCTTACAAATTGATTTAACTCTTCTTGCATGGTCAAAATCCAAAATTCATCTGAAAGTGCTTGATCAATATTTATAGGTTCTATAGTTGAAATGAAGGCTGAATGATTGACTTCTTTGTTTAATCCATGCCTAGTCCTTACACCCTCACTAGGTTCACCTATAATCAACTCACGTGGGTGGTTTTTAGAAAATCTCAAATCTCTAGGCAAAGAGTTTTCTAATTCCAAAATTTCTTCCATATTTTCTTCCAAATTTTCTTCAAGTTTATTTTATCAATCTTTTGGGAGTTATCTTCAATCTCATCTTCTATAACATTTAGCTCTTCCAAATTTCCAGATTCATCAAATACAACTTGTGTGGTCTCCTTAAATACCAAAGTTCTTCTATTGAATACTCTATAAGATTTTCCAACACTTGAGTATCCAACAAAAATTCTTTTATCTGATTTTGGATCAAATTTTCCTAAGACAAATTTTCCATTGTTATGAATGAACACCTTGTAACCAAAAATATACAAATGAGACAAATTAGGTGTTCTTCCTTTTAGCAACTCATAAGGTATTTTATTTAATTTAGATCTCACATTCACCCTATTCAGAACATAACATGTAGTGTTAACCGCCTCAGCCCAAAAATATTTAGGAAGTGAGTATTCTACCAATATTGCTCGGGCGGCTTCTATTAATGTTCTGATTTTTCTTTCGACTATCCTATTCTGCTGAGGGGTTCTAGGTGCAGAAAAATTGTGATCAATTCCTTTCTCCTTACAAAATTCCTCAAATCTCTCATTTTTAAATTCTCCTCCATGATCACTTTATATAGAAATAATTTCACACCCAAGTTTTCTTTGAACCCAAGTCAAAAAATTTATAAATTCCTCAAATGATTCACTCTTATGAAATAGAAATCTAACCCATGTGAATCTTGAGTAATCATCCACAATCACTAATATGTATACCTTCCCTCCTAGACTCACAGTTCTAACTGGTCCAAAAAGATTCATATGCAAAATCTCCAATGATTTACTAGTTCTAAGATCCTTACTGGACTGAAAAGAGGACTTTACTTGCTTTCCTAATTGACATGCATCACAAAGGTGGTCCTTAGTAAAGTCTAGTTTTGGTATAGCTCTCACTAAGTTCTTTTGGATAATCCTCTTAAGGTTTTTCATGCTAGAATGACAAAGTATCCTATGCTAAAACCATGACTCATCAGATACAGTTTTCAAACAAAAAGTAGTAGGAGTTTGAATGCAATTCAAGTATAGCATATAAACATTATTTATTATTTTACCATTCAAAACATCATTTCCATTTAGGCTTAATATGCAGCTAGTAGGAAGAAACTTCACACAATATCCTTTATCATATAGTTAACTTATACTTAACAAGTTATGCTTTAAGCCTTCTACCAATAACATATTGTCTATGTAAAAGTTCTTAATATTTCCAATCATACCTGACCCAACCACCTTCCTTGTGGTGTTATCTCCAAGTGTAACCATGCCTCCACTCCTAGCTTCCAGCGTTATGAATTTTGTAGTATCTCCAGTCATATGCTTTGAACATCCGCTTTCCAGGTATCATATGCTCTCACGAGGTCTTGTGTGAGAGAAACCCTGCAAAAATATCAAACGTTAGACCTGGTTGGGTTCTCCTTTTAGCAATTTATAATCAGATGCATGTATGCTATGTCTAGGTTTATTCATCTTAGGTCTCCACACCAAATAAGTTTTCATCTTCAACAGGTGTGAGATATATATCTTAACAATCCACAATTATTACATTTGACTTTTGAAAATGGATTCCTAAGTCTTCTATCATTTATTTGTCTATTCAGGGATTGCATAAATATAGGATATACAATAGGATTAATAAAATCTTCAAGTTTTGGGGGGGGGGTATCCTATTATCCTCGAGAGCTTTTATCTTCAATTTATAAAATGAATTCATATCTTCCAAGATCCGATTTGTATAATTGATTCAATATATTTTGCTCTCAGATTCATCCTTAAAGTTTTTAAATTCTTTTTCAAGTTCAGCATAGGATGATTTTAAATTTTCATGATTTTTATTCAAGTCATCAAACTCATCAAGTAATTTCATATGGTTGTTGTCAATTAAAGCATGATTTTTTCTAAGGATTTCATGTTCCTTTTGTAATTCTTTAAACTCTAAACTTAAACTAGCATGCATTTTCTTCATTTTCCTATATGCATCATGAATTTGTTCAGAAACTTCAAAAAGTTCATCATAAGTTAAGTCACATACCTCTTCTTGATCTGACTGATCAAGACTATCGGTCATTAAGCACAGATTAGTGACTTCCTCTTCCTTTTTAGTCTCTGATGAATCTAAAGCTGAGTCCGCCCAGAAAGCTCTGTGAAACTTCTTCCTGCCCTTCTTTACAGTTGGTTTCTCCTCTACCTTCTCCTTGCTAGGAGTGGCTTTGAGTTTTGGGTATTTCATTTTGATATGTCCAGGTTTCCTGCACTCATAGCAAATTTAATCATTTGAAACCTTGACATTTCTATTAAATTTACCTCTATTCCATTGCTGGCGTCTCTTCTGCTTCTTCTTTAGAAAGCTTTTGAATTATCTAGTCATCAATGTGATGTCGTCTTCATCCTCAGGTTGTGAGTGTTCACTCTCAGACTCTTCCACTTTTAGTGCTATGTTATTCTCGCTTCGTGGTTCACCTGCATCAATCTTTCTTTGGCTAACTCCTTACTCGTAAGTAATTAACAAACCAAGAAGATTATCAATAGAGTAAATGTTTAGATCTTTAGACTCTGTAATTGCAGTAATTTTAGCATCATAAGTAGTAGGCAAATAATGAAGAATCTTATTAACTATTTCAGCATTCATTAGTTCCCTACCCAGTGCATGCAAAGAGGTGACTATTTGTGTGAATCTTGTGTATATATCAGAAATTGATTCATTAGGTTTCATGTGAAATAATTCATAATCATGTAACAAGATATTAAGTATAGATTGCTTAACCTCATTAGTCCCCTCATAAGTTATACAAAGTCTATCCCATATGTCCTTTCCACTTTTACAAGTAGAAACCCGCATATAGTCTTTTAATTTTAAAGCATAAAAGAAACTATTCAAGCATTTGGCATTTAGTTGTGCTAAGTCACGTTCTTCTACTGTCCAGTCTGCAAAAGGTGTTTCAACTCTAACTCCGTCAACAAGTCTAGTTGGTTTTGTATATCCTTCATGAACTAAGATCCATATACGATAATCAAGTGATTGTAAAAATGTAGACATGCGTATTTTCCAAAAATCAAAAGGTATATTGTCTAAAAGTGGAGGTCTAGTTATAGAGTAACCCTCGGGTGTATTTCGATTTCCAAATGTAGTCATCTACGCTAATAAAAAAGTAGTCTAAAATTATGATTTTGAAACAAGGCTCTGATACCACTTGTTGAAACTTATTCACTATGAATTAGGTTGATAAACCTAAGCTTTTGTCCTAGCGACTAACTAAGAGAGGGGGGGGGGGTGAATTGGTAAATAAAAATTAATCACTTTTTTTAATCTTTTAAACCGAAAATAAACTTTAATGAATTTTTGTAGAAATAGATTTTTCAATCACAACTTAAAAGCAGTAAAGCAGAAAATAAAAAGCAGCAGAAAAATAAAAGACACGAGATTTATGGTGGTTCGGCCAAACACTACCTATATCCACTCCCCGGAGGCACCCTCCGAGTATTGCACTAATACCACTAGTGACTCTCCTTTTGCACCTACAGCAAGGCGGAGAAGCCTTTATAGAAACTCTTTCCACCACTACCTGGTGCGATAGAGAACCGTCATCCTTTTACACTATCCCCAATGTTGGTAGATAACTGTCCTTCCTTTCACACTCTCCCGGTGTAGGCAGAGAACCTTTCATCCTTTCACCCTCTCCTGGTGTGGGCAGAGAACCCTTCGGCTGTTCACACTCTACAAGTGTAGGCAGAGAACCCTTCGATTGTTCACACTCTCCAAGTGTCGGTAGAGCACCGGATCTCCTTGACATATCTTCTTACAATAAATCTAGAAAGAAGAAAGAAAAGAGTGAAGTAATCACAAATCAAAAGTTAAGACTCTTACCTTTAAACACTAAGTGAAGTCTACACGTTCCAGTAGTAAGAATTCTCCTTCGAACACTCTCTCACACTCTCTCCTTGACTCTTCTTTCAATAGGTACGAAGATCAGTAGGCAAAAAGATTTGGTGGCAGTCTAAATTGGATTATACATTAGAGAGACAAGAAAAATCGTCCAAAAATTGTAAATTTTCAAGTCAACACGCAGTTGATCGTCTCGTACGATCGTGGATCATCCTGGATGATTTTACTTAATGTGCTGGAAATGAACCAAATGTATAGTGGTACGAATTGAATTCGTCCGGTATGAATAGTTATACCATAGGTCGGTTTCCAAAAACTGTTGGACGTCGCTAAAATTTGAAGAGCCGGTTCACTTCGTCCTGGGACGATTTTGAGTTCGTCTAGACAAAAATTTTCCAGAGAGCATTTCGTCCTGGCACGATTATGAATTTTGTCTGAACAAAAATTTTCCAGAGAACATTTCATCCTGGGACGAATTTGAGTTCGTGTGGAAGAAAATTTTCTAGAGGACTTTTCGTCCTGGAACGATTAATAATTTCTTCTGAACAAAAATTTTCCAGAGAACATTTCTTCATGGGACGATCAGGACTTAGAAAAATTTTCATTCCTTCCTATTCGTTCCATTGCTCTTTCAAAGAGAGAACTGACTTGATCGTCCCGTACGAACTATGTTCATCACGTACGATCAGTATAAATTTTTTAAAGATCTCCTAAAGTGTGTGTGTGTTTATTCACTCAATTACAATCACTCCCTCTCAAACTTAATTCAAAGAAAAATACAAGCTTCAAATTACAAAATATCTCATGCTGAATTTGATTTGAAGTCTTCAGTAGTCTGGAGTTCGATTTTTGTGTAAATGTTAGTACACACCAGAGCAAAAATAAATCTTCCAAAAAGTGTTAGGAGATATTAACACATAAAACAATAATATTTGGAATCATCAAAACTATACAAGTTGCAAGAATGTAAAACATGCAAATAACAACTCTCTTAACAATAAAAGTATACCTTTTTAGTAGAAGAGTTAATGTTAATTTCTTTTCATTTTTACTGAATTAGGAGAAGTCTATGAAAGTAAGTTGATTAGAGTTGTCAACGCATATAAAGTAGCTTTTGGTTGGACCATAGCTAATATTAAGGGAATTAGTCCATCCTTATGCATGCATAAGATTTTGATGGAGGAAAATTCCATTCCAAAAGCTAACCCTAAAGATACCTAAACCTTTCTATAAAAGAAGGGAATAAGAAGATACTTAGTGGTTGGATGCATGAATCATTTACCCCATACATATAGTGCATGGGTTAGTCATGTACATTCTATTTATGAAAAAGGTGGCCTAATTCTAGTAGCCAATGAGAAAAATAAATTGATACATACTAGGATGATTAGTGGTTGGAGAATATGCATAAATTACAGGAAACTAAATAAAATAACTAGGAAGGACCATTTTAATCTGCCATTTGTTGATCATATGTTAGATAGGTTAACATAACATCCTTTTCATTACTTCCTGCATGGATATTCGACGCCATTAAATTTCTATATCACCACAACACCAGAAAAAGACTATATTTGCTAGTTCTAATGGAACATTTATATTTAAGGGGATGCCTTTTGGATTATACAATGTCCCCTCTACTTTTTAAAGGTGCATGATGTCAATTTTTCCGATTTAATTGAGTAGGGTATTGAGATATTTATAGATGATTTCTCTTTTTTTGGTACCTTTGCATTCTTTGAAGTATTTAACTATGGTGTTTAAAAGATATATAGAAATAAATTTGATATTAAAGTGAGAGAAATGTCGATTCATGGTAGTAGAAGGCATATTTTTAGAAAACAAAAAATTTAAGAGAGGTTTAAAAGTGGATAGGACTAAAGTGCAAGTAATTAAAAATCTTCCTCCACCCATTTGTTAGAGGAATTTATAAATTTTCTAGGATGTGCTAGTTTCTATAGGAGATTTATTAAAAAATTTCAAAAACATCCACAACCCATATGCCATTTACTTGAAAAAGATGCCCTTTTGACATTGATGATGAATATTTGAATGCTTTTAACATTTTAAAAGCATATTTAATCACTACACCTATCATCATTACATCTGATTGGACAGTGCATTTTGAAATAATTTTTGATGCTAGTGATTATACTATTGGAGTTATTTTAGGACAAAAAAAAAGATAATAAATTTCATATTATATATTATGCTAGCAAAACTTTCAATACATGCCAATTTAATTATACAGCTACTAAAAAAGTGATATTAGCCATTAACTTTATCCTTGATAAGTTCATACAATATTTGATTAACACCAAGGCTCTAGTATTGATTGATCATTCTACTATCATTCTTGATGACAACAAAAGATGCTAAGCCCATATTTATATGGTGGATTCTTTTATAGCAAGAATTTGATATAAAATTTTTTTATAGGAAGGGAACTGAGAATTAGGTGGCTACTCATTTATTTAGATTAGAGCTAACAAAATTATCATGTAATAAGTGTGACATCTATGAATCCTTTCAGATGAACATTTGTTTGCTTTGCATTCATATGAAATGCCTTGATTAAAAGTTCATTAGGGATGTTAATCCCTTATGAACTAGCCCGAGGCTACCGAGGGGGGGGGGGGGGGCGGGATTAGTGTTTTAAAAAATTTCACAAATAGAATTCACGATCTTAAACCAAACTAACATTCACCAAAAAAATATTAAAGTGAGGAAATTAAATGCGAAAAATAAATAAAAAAGAACACATAAAATTTTATAGTGGTTCGATCTACTTGACCTACATCCACTCCCCGGAGCCTCTCCTCCGGGTATTGCACTAAAATCAGTGACTCTCCTTTTGCTCCTACAACAAGGTGGAGAAGCCTGTACAAACCTTCTTTCCACAGACTCCGGTGAGGCATAGAACTCAAATCCTTTCACTTTCTCCTGAAGTAGGCAAAGAACCCGACTACTTTCGCTTCCTCTTAAAGTAGACAGAGAACCTTGATCAATTACTGAAGTAAACCTCTCTCAAACCTCCAAGGAACCAGGGATGATGACCGGAGAATATGACTCAGATCCTTACTTGGAGAAACCTTTGTGAAACCCCTCACAAACTCCCCCTCACAAGATCCTCTCTCTCTCTCTCTCTCTCTCTCTCTCTCTCCCTTGCTCTCCCTCTCCTCTTGGCTCTATCAGGTGAGGACTGTAGAAAAAGATCACCTCTTGAGTAAACAAGAGATCTTATAAAGAAGTTCTTCAAATTTTCCCTAAATTACAATTAATTGTCAAAGATCATCAAGGATGATTGACAGATCGACCTGTGCGATCAATACAAATTTAATTCAATCAGCTAGGACGATCTGTGGGAGGCTTGACGATTAGAAGTTTTGTTTGTTCTGATCGTACAGGATGATGGGACATCGTCTTGTACGATTAGTATAAATCATCGAATATCATCCAGATATTTACTTTGTTTGGCCAGACTTTATATGTCTAGATGATGAAGAAATAACTAATCGTCCAGGACGATTTCACAGCCATCCAAGACCATTAATTCAAGATGTTGAATATCATCCAGACAATCGCTCTATTCAGCCAGAGTTTACATGTTTAGACAATAGAAAAAATAACTGATCATCCATGACAATTTGGGATTATCCCAGATGATTAGTAGAAATCAATGCATATCATCCAAAATATTATTCTGGTCGTCCAGTAAGAAACTTAGGTTAGTTTAACTGATAGTCCCAAACAATCCTACGATCATCCCGGATAATATGATCGATCAATCAAACCTTAATTGTTTTCCTTATTAATCCAATTAATTTTGGCATAATTATAATGCATCATCCAGGATGATCTCCTGGATGATGTCCAAAAATAATAACATGTTTAAAAGAATTGGGGGCTGATTCTTTTTGATTTGAGCCAATCATCCAGGATGATACTAATATTTCCCAAGATAATTTACTTAATTGCAATTTCCTTAATCAGGATGCCCTAATTAGGGTTTTAGTTTTTAACTGATCTTCCAGGATGATTTTGGATGGTCCTAGATGATATGATCAAAAATAAAAAACTCTAACAATAGATAGAATTTTTCCTCTGAGTGTGTGTGTGCAAGGTTACTTAGCATTATGACCCCCTTTATTATATTTGACTCAAGAAAAGATAAAAAAATATAACAAAAGTTTACAAACTGACCCAGTCCTAATCTACCCAATCTTTAGCTGACTTGATTTGCAATTGACCTTGTGGGCATAAAATATTAGTAGGCAAGATAATCATTAAAAATAGAAGTGTTAAAAATGTTTGTTATCATCAAAATTATAATATATGAATATAGATTCATAAAAATCTCTCCCTTTTTTATGATGGAAAACATTTGGTAGAAAAATTAATTTAAGCAATTTCATTAAAATATGACATGAAGAAAAAATAATGTTAATTAAGAAATTTAAATTTTTCTAATGTCAAATAGATGGTACAAAATAATAGACAAAAGTAGCAAAAAACTACAATCAAATAACATAAACACTAGCACTGCTCTCCCTTTTGACATTACAAAAAACGAGGAAACCAGAAAAGAAAAAAAAAATAGAAAAAATACGAAAGAAAAAAAAAAACAACATCATAGAACACAACATAAGAGAAAATAAAACTACAAATATAATGGTCCCTGATCATTAGAAAGAGGTGGTGATGGCGGCTAAAAGAAGCTAGAGATAGCAATGAACTGCTCTCCAAACTAAGCCATGTCTTGGTCGTGCTGCTGCTGGTGGTGAATCACATAAGCATCAAATCTAGCGACATCCTCCATATGCTGCTGCTCCCATGTAATAATGTAATAGTCAAACCTGGCCTCCCGCTGGTTAAATTGCTCTACCCACTGATCCAACTGTGAGTGCTGGTGAATCAGAGCAGGTGCAGGAATAGGTGCAAGAGCAGCTTCCTCCTTAGCTCCCTCAACTTTCTTGTTCTATGGGTAGAGATGAGTACTGTGAAGAGCGTGGAAGGGGCTGTTGGAGTAGAAGAAAGGTTGAAAGTTAGGTGGGGAAAGATATTGAATATTGAACTTGGTTTCCAAGACATAGGGTATGATGTGTCCTAAGGCTAGGCTAGGCTTCTTTCTATGTACTAGATCCCTAATGCTAGTAAGATGCTCAATATAACAAAAAAGAAGACCAACAGCATAGAATTCCCTATGGGCCATCATGTAGAAGGTGGTGATTGAAAGGAGAGGAGTGATGTGGACACGATCACTAACTTTGGGAATAATAGAGGTATGAAGTACATATTGGATTATCCTAGCATCCTTGACTAAGGTGCTGGATGCCCCATCATAATAGGAGATAAGAGTGTATCTTAAAAGGTTATTGGAAAGAGCCTAGTCATAATTAGGATCTTGAGATAAGATGTGATGCTTGTCTCTATTAGTGGATAATTTAAGGAGTTTGTGGCAGTCTTGATAAGTGATTTCAACAGGGTATTTGTTGACATAGGATTAAAGTGCAGTATAAGAAGAGTTGATATTAAAACTTACAAAAAATTTAAAGAGCAGTTCAGAATGGAAGGGGAAGGCAAGGGTAAGGATGAAGGTGAGGGAGGTGTATGCAAAAAGATCAAGGATAGGGTAAGTAAGCATATGTGGATTGATATTCCTGGATAAGGTGATATCGGCTATCTTATAGCGAAGGTAAACTACTTGGTTAGCCACCTCAGTGAAACGAGGGTCAATAGTGGTCATCGAAGAACTTCTAGCCGACATTCTGTATCACTTGTCACGTACCATGAATAAGAAAAATAGAGAATGAGTGAGAGCAATGAGGAATATAAAGATTGGGGGTGAGAAAAATGTTTGAAAGATGTTGTTTATAAAGAAATGGCCTAATCGCCTAGGCCAATTATGAAATCATCCAGGATGATCAGGCAAAATTATTATATCATCCAGGACGATTAGACATTATCCAGGATGATTAGACACAGAAGATCTTCCCGAGGAGTCATGCTGGATAGCAAATCGTCTAAGATGATTTGGTGGATCATCTAGAACAATCTATAATAATTGATCGTACCAACTGAATTAAAAATATGTAACAAGTTTGCCACGTAGATCATCCAGGATGAACAGATGGATCATCCAGGATGATCACTAATAATTGAGCAGAATTTTAGAAGATTATCTCAGACGAAGAGGATCATCCAGGCCGATATAAATAATTGAAGCAGAATACGATCAGATCATCCAAGATGATAATGGACCATTCAGGACAATCTTAAATACAAAAGTTATATCAACCGTCAGTTGAAAGATTAAGGGTGGTGTAAAGATATAATCCAGGATGATAGGAATATCATCCAGGATGATGTGAACAAAAAAAAATTTGAAGATTTTGTGGATGGATAGAGATGATCAGAGAAGACCAAAAAATAAGAAAAACTAGTAAACTAGTAAAAATAAAAAATAGAACAACAAAAAAGATGAGAAAAATGATAAAAGGACAAAAACAAAGTTTTGTTTTATCAAAGTACAAATATGATAAATGTTTCATGAGATTAAATTAAAAATTTATAAGAATCAATGAGTTAACATTATTAAAATTCAAAAAATGGTAGAATAACTGATTCTGTTAGTCCTAGCTCAAACTTCTTACAGGGCAACCCATCTTTTGAAAACAAAGATCTAACTTAAAAAACTAATTTGATAAGAAAAAAATATCCATTCAAAACTTGGCTCTAAAAAATATCTTATCGAAAATATACCAAAGTAATTAATCTCAATCATGAAATTTGAAGTCAAGCCTTTGGAAACATCAAGTGACACATGAATTCTTCTAAGATTTAAAGGTTTGAAAAAGAAGGAAGCTTGCTTTCTTTTGGGCTTATTTTATGCTTCTTTTCAATTAGTTGACAAACTTTGCACATCTTTTGGTTTTTTGATACACTTTATGTATCTTTCAATTTTTTAGCGGTCATGTGCATCTTTTTGGCTTTTCTTCTTTTTAGGCTCATTTTATGCCTCTTATTATTTTTGCAAGCCAGATCCATTTCAAAACTTTTAAAATTCTCAATTATGAGATAATCTTCCAGATATTAGAGAAGAAAAACTCACTCTCTAATATAAGGAAGAGTAAACCACAAAGTAGAATCAAATTCATATGATAAATGCAACAACAAGATTATGAAAGCTTGAAAGAAATTTAATGACTTTGAATATTTTATATAAGATAGATTACTGTAGAAAAATATAAAAGATCTCAATCATAAAGTCCAGTTATTAATTTGAGATAGAATTTTATTTAAAAAATAAAATAACATCGCTAAAATAAGTTAGAAGGGAAATAATCAACGGTGTTTCTCTCTTTAATTAACTTAGTGATGTCAAACATTGATTATAAATTTTCAAAAAAAAAGGCATAAAATATCATGTCAGCAGTGACCAAATAAAAAAAGAAGAAAACTAAAACAACGAAAATGAAAAATAATAACAAATAAAAAGTCTGAAATAAACGGAGTAGAAAAACAACAACAAACAACAAAACATAAAATTCAGAATTCAATAAACATCATGTTAATACATTTATATCAATCACACACAATCTGGTCCTTAAGATGTTGAATGTGTCAAAGGCCAATGGTTTAGTAAAGATGTCAGGTAGTTGATTCTCAGTTGTCATATGGTGTAACTCAATGTCTCCTTTGATCATATAGTCTCTAACTAAGTGATGTCTTATGTCAATGTATTTAGTCCTTAAATGTTGGATATGATTCTTAGAGATGCATATGACACTAGTATTGTCACAAAGTATTGAAATTGTGCCTATAGATAATCCTAAATCTAAAATTTGTTGCTTCAATCAAAGGAATTAGGCCACACAACTTCCTAAGGAAATGTACACAACTTCAGTAATGAAAAGTACAACAGAATTTTGTTTTCTACTAAACTAGGAGACTAAAGTCTGTCCTATGAATTTGCAAGTCCTAGAAGTGCTCTTTTTATCAACCTTATATCCTACAGAATCAGAATTATAATATACAATAATCTCAAAAGAGGTGTTATGCCTAGGATACCAGATTTCTAAGTTTTGGGTCCCTAAGAGATATTTAAAATTTTTCTTAACTACAGTCAAGTGGGATTCTTCATAGTCAGTTTAAAATCTAATCAAGAGAAAAACACTAAACATTATATCAGGTTGGCTAGTAGTTAGGTAAAGTAGTGATCTAATCATTTATATGTACTTCTTTTGATCAACAAATTTTTCATTTGGGTCCTTATCCAACTGAACACTGAAGGTCATGGGAGTATTTATTGGCTTAGCTTTATATATTTTATATTTCTTCAAGATGTCCTTAATGTACTTTAATTGATTTAGAAAGATTTCATCATCTAATTATCTTATGTTAAACCTCAAAAAGTATGACAACTCTCCCATCATACTCATCTCAAACTCCATACTCATTATTTTAGAAAAATTAACACATAGCCTTTGATCAAAAGATCCAGAAAGTATATCATTAATGTAGATCTAAATAATGAGTAACTCATCTCCTACTTTTTTAAAAAATAAGGTGGTGTCTACACTCCCTTTAACAAACTCTCTCTCTAGTAAGAATGTGTTAAGCCTCTCATGCCAAGAACTGGGTGCCTATTTTAATCCATATAAGATCTTTTTTAATTTATAAACATGATTTGGAAATAAAAAACTCTAAAAAATATGGGGTTTCTCTACAAACATATCCTCTATTATCACCCCATTTAAAAAGGCACTCTTGATTTTAAAATAGCTTAAATTCCTTATAATATGCAAAGGCCAGTAGCACTCTAATGGCTTTCAATCTAGCTATAGGGGTAAAGGTCTCCTCAAAGTCAATCCCTTCTATTTGGTTATACTCCTTAGCCACCAATCTCACCTTATTCCTAACCACCACAACAAAATCATTTATCTTATTCGTAATGACCCATTTAGTTCCAACTACATTTTATCTCTTTGGTCATTCTATAAGCTCCCAAATATCATTTCTAATAAATTGGTTTAATTCCTCTTGCCTTGATAAAATCTAAAACTCATCAGACAGGGCTTAATTAATGGTGGTGGGTTTAGTCATTATTATAAATGCAGAGTGGTTCACTTCTTTCCTAAGTCCATGCCTAGTTCTAACACCTTCAAAAGGGTCTCCTAAGATCAGTTCTTTAGGATGACTCAAAGAATTTCTCCAATCTCCAGGCAAAGTGTTTCTAGGTTCTACCCTTTCCTCCAGATTTGAATTTTCTACTCCTTGGATAATCTCACCTACTCCTTCAGTATTTGGAGACTCTACCCTCTTCTCTAAAATTTCAACTCATTAGGTTTGTTGCAAATTTGGTTTCATGAATTATGGTTTTGATGATAGCAAACAATATGACTGCCCTTTTTTTATACTGACATTTCAGGACTCAAAGATTGGACGACAATCGGAACCAGCTCAAGATTGGGTAGAGTAGGTCTGAGTCAGTCTGTATATTTCTTTTTCCCTTTCTTGAGTCAATTGTAATCTTTGAATTATCTAATGCTAAGTAACCCTATACACACACTTGAGTGTTTTAGAATTTTTATTTTCACTCACATCATCCTGGACGATATTTATATCGTCCTGAACGATCGGGTCTAAAATAGAAATTCTAGTCAAAATCTTTGTTAAGGCAACCATAATTAGATAATTATCCTGGATGATACATTTATCGGCCATGATGATATGCTCAAAATAGAAAGAAATAGCTGTCATGATCAATTTATGTATTCTATATTTTTGGAAATTGGCCAGGACGATCTTGGATCGGCCTGGACGATATGGCACAATTATGCCTAAATTGATCCGGCAATCAAGGAAGCTGTTAAGGATGATTGATACTATCACATCATCCTGGACGATCGCAAGATTGGCCGGGATGATCTATTCAAAAACCCTTAGTTGCTCCTGGATGATAAATATCAATCAGCACAAATTTCGGGCGATGGTCTGGCCGATTAGGATCGGACAGCTCGAATTCCAGGTGATGCTCTGATCGATTTTCCTCTGATTTGAACTAATCATCCGGGAAGATCATGAGATCGGCCTGGATGATCAAGCCAATTTTTAATATTCCAGATCATTTTCAGAGCGATGCTCTGGCCGATCATCTGTAACTTGAACTAATCGTACAGCACGATAGGATGATCGTCCTGGACGATAAGGTCAACAACTTGCAATTATTGAGCTCCTTTGAAGCTCTTCTATTTAAGAGCTTTTGTTCAACATTTTGAACATCTTTTGCTGTTGTCTTGACCTGAGAAAACCTAAAGGAGAGAGAGAGAGGGAGAGAGAGAGAGAGAGGATCTTGTGAGGGGGTTCACATGGGTTTCTCCAAGCATTGTTCCAATTCTTTTTCCACTAAAGTCTCTTGTACTTGGAAGGGTTGGGAGAGGTAAGCTTCAGCGATTGATCGAGGTTCTCTGCCTGCTTCAGGAGGAAGCAAAAGGAGTGGGGTTCTCTGCCTTGCCGGGGGTGGCAAAAAGGAGGTTTTTTTAAGGGCTTCTCCGCCTAGCTGTGGCGGCTAAAGGAGAGTCACTTTGGTAGTGCAATACTCGGAGGGCACCTCCGGGGAGTGGACGTAGGTCAAGTTTACCGAACCACTATAAACCCTTGTGTTCTTTTTACTGCTTCCGTACTTAAATTTTCTGCACTTGTTTTTCTGTGGTGACTTTGGTTTATGATATTTATTCTTTTGGTTAAAGAATTTTTTAAATATCAATTCACCCCCCCCCCCCCCCTCTTGGTTAGCCTCGGGCTAGTTCTTAAGGGCCTAACATCCCTAATGAACTTTCAAGTGGTATTAGAGCAGAGTTCATAAAAATTGAGTTTTAAAACTTTTTGAATTTTTATCCATGGCTAACTTTGGGAATCATAATACTACTAAAGGATATTCTATTACACGACATCCTTTGTTTGATAACCTTCCTTTTGATTTTTGAAAAACTCGCATGTCTACTTTTCTGCAATCAATTGACTATCGTATGTGGATGCTTATTAAAGAAGGAAATTCTCCACCTTCTCGTGAAATTAATGGAATGAAAACTGAAGTGGCTTTATCTGAATGGACTTTTGATGAAAGAGATTTAGCTCAATTAAATGTGAAGTGTTTGAATTGTCTCTACTTGCTCTACTGGTAAAGAGATTTGGGATAGGTTGTGCATTACTTATAAAGGAACCAATGAAGTGAAACAATCTCGTTTGAATATTCTCTTGCATGACTACGAACTTTTTCGTATGAAACCTTCTAAATCAATTTCTGATATGTATACAAGGTTTACTCAAATTGTAACTTCTTTGCATGCCTTAGGAAGAGAACTTTCAAACTATGAAAAAGTGAACAAAATTTTAAGATACTTGCCTTCCTCTTTTTATGCTAAAATCACTACAATAATTGAATCTAAGGATTTAAACACTTATACGATTGATAACTTACTTGGCTCACTCATTGCTTACGACTCAAAGAAATCTTGATGTAGGAGAGAAAAGAAAGGAGAAAACAGTGGCACTGAAGGCCAACAATACAGACTCTGACTCTTCCAGGTCTGAAAGCAATGACTTTGCCTTAATCACAAGGCAATTCAAAAGCTTTCTAAGGAAGAAGCAAAAGTATTATCAAAAGTGGAGTAAAGGTAAGGGAAACAAAAAAATTAAGAGTTCTAATGATATGGTTTGTTATGAATGCAGAAAGCCTGGACATGTGAAAGCTGATTGCCCTACACGTAAGACTCACACAAGCAAGGAAAGAAGTGAGGAGAAACCCAAGTTTAAGAAGGACAAAAAGAGACTTCAAAAGGCATTTTGGGCGGATTCTGCATCTGATTCATCAGAGACTGAACCTGAAGATGAAACAACAAACTTGTGCTTAATGGCAGATGATTATCTTGATTAAGAAGAGGTATGTGAACTATCCTACGACCAACTCCTTGAAGTTTCTGAAAAAATTCATGCATCATATAGGAAACTTAAGAAAACACATGCTAGCTTGAAATTGGAATTTTTGAATTTACAAAAAGAGCATGGAATTTTGACTAAAGACCACTCAACAATTGATTCAAATCATATGGCTCTACTTGATAAATTTGATGAATTAAATAAAAAGCATCTTGAATTAATTGAAGAGCATGATTCACTAAAAACTTCACACACCTCACTTAAATCTAATTTTAAGAAAACTAAAGAGATAGAGCAAAAATTGAGGATTGATATTAATTCTTTAGAAAGCACTAACTTGAGGATTAAAAATGAATTGGACACACTTAAAAAAAAATTGATGACAGCCACATTTGATCAAAAGCCAAAACCTAGGAAGAGGCATTATAACCCTAATCATTTAAGAAATCCTTTTCCTAGAGTTAGATCTTTTTCATGTGGCATGCTAGGACACATCTCACACACTTGCACTGTTCACCATAGTACACATTAGGTTTGCATGATTCACAGCATACCACACATGCATTGCATTCTACTTTTCATAAGAAGGGACCTAAACCTATTTGAGTTTATATATCTGACATTTGATAATTTTATAGGTGGGTTCTCACAAAAGGCCTCGTGAGAGTATGTGGTACCTAGACAGCGGATGCTCTCGACATATGATTGGTGATTCCAATCAATTCATTTTCTTGGAGACTAGGATAGGAGGCAAGATTATTCTTGGAGACAACACTATAAGAAAGGTAGTAGGCTCAGGTATAATTGGTAATTCCAAGAATCTTATGATTGAAAATGTTTTTCTTGTAGATGGATTAAAACACAACATGCTCAGCATTAGTCAGCTTTGCGACAAAGGCTTCATTATACAATTTCTTACAAATTCATACATTATAAAATTAAATAACAACACTGTTTTGCAGGAAAAGCGGATCAACAACGTGTACATACTTGATTTAAATATCATTGAAAGTGCTGCATCATTTTGCTTAAAAACTATGGTTGATTATTTATGGTTGTGGCACAGGAGATTATGTCATGCTAGTATGAAAAACCTTAGGAAAGTGACCCAAAAGGACCTAGTTAGAGGTGTCCCCAAACTCAAGTTTTCAAAAAACCACATTTGTGATGCCTGTCAATTAGGAAAATAAGTACACTCCATTTTTCACCCCATTAAGGACATTAACACATCTAGACCTTTAGAAGTCCTTCACATGGATTTGTTTGGACCCATTAGCACTGCCAGCTTGGGAGGGAAAGTCTATGGTTTTGTGATTATTGTTGACTACTCGAGGTTCACTTGGACTAGATTTCTTTCACACAAAAATGAGTCTTTTGAGGAGTTTAAAACCTTTTTACTTGGATTCAAAAAAAGCTGGGTTGTGAGATCTTGACCATCCATAGTGACCATTGGGAAGAATTTGAAAATGAAAAATTTGTAGATTTTTGTGAGGACAAGGGGATTAGCCACAACTTCTCAGCTCTTAGAACCCCTTAGCAGAACGGGGTAGCTGAAAGGAAGAACCAGACTTTGGCGGAAGCCACTAGAGCCTTTCTTGCTGAGTATTCACTTCCAAAATACTTTTTGGCTGAAGCGGTTAACACAGCTTGCTATGTGTTGAATAGGGTAAATGTTAGAGCCAAATTAGATAAGACACCCTATGAGATCCTTAAGGGTAGGACACCCAATCCTTCCCACTTTCATGTCTTTGGTTGTAAGGTTTTCATTCACATCAATGGGAAGTCTTAATTGGGAAAATTTGATCCAAAATCTGATGAAGGAATGTTATTAGGATATTCAAGTGTTGGGAAGTCTTTTAGGGTGTTTAATAAGAGAACTTTGATGGTGGAAGAGACTACACATGTAGTATTTAATGAGTATGATCCTAGAAAACCTGGAGTTGAGGATGATGATGATGTTGGAGAGATTACCACTGGAGTAGAAAATTTGGAGAAGGGAGTAGGTCACCTAACACTGAAGGAGTAGGAGATGTCACCCATGGAGTAGAAAATATAGATCAGGAGGAAAGGG
Source organism: Dendrobium nobile (assembly GCA_022539455.1). Taxonomy (NCBI): domain Eukaryota; kingdom Viridiplantae; phylum Streptophyta; class Magnoliopsida; order Asparagales; family Orchidaceae; genus Dendrobium; species Dendrobium nobile. The sequence continues at coordinate 65,344,167 of CM039723.1, forward strand.
TTGGACCTTCACACACCTTGCCTAGAGATTGGAGATACTCTACAAGTTACCCCAAATATTTAATCTTAGGGGATCCTTCTAATGGTGTTAAAACTAGACATGGACTTAGGAAGGAGGTGAACCACTCTGCCTTTATCTCAATGACTGAATCCACTAACATAAACCAAGCCCTTACTGATGAATTTTGGATTTTAGCCATGCAGGAGGAATTGAACCAATTTGTTAGGAATGATGTTTGAGAGCTTGTAGAAAGACCTAAGGGACAAAGTGTAGTTGGAACGAAATGGGTCTTTAAGAACAAGGTGAATGATTCTGGAGTGGTGGTTAGGAATAAAGAAAGATTAATAGCTAAGAGGTATAACCAAATATAAGGGATAGACTTTGAGGAGACTTTTTCCCCTATAGCTAGATTGGAATCCATTAGAGTGCTATTAGCCTTTGCCTGTTATAAAGGATTTAAGCTTTTTCAAATGGATATTAAGAGTTCCTTTTTAAATGGAGAAATAAAAGAGGATGTATTTGTAGAACAACCCCCAGGTTTTGAGAGTTCCCAATTTCTAAATCATATTTTTAAATTAAAAAAGGCTTTGTATGGTTTAAAGCAGGCACCAAGAGCTTAGCATGAGAGGCTTAGCACATTCTTACTAGAAAGGGAGTTTGTTAAGGGAAGTGTAGACACTACCCTTTCTCTTAGGAAAGTTGGAGATGATTTGCTCATTGTTCAGATTTATGTGGATGACATACTTTTTGGATCTTCTGATAAGAAACTTTGTGATGAGTTCTCTAAAATAATGAGTAGAGAGTTTGAGATGAGTTTGATGGGAGAGTTGTCCAACTTTTTGAGATTTAGCATAAAACAATTGGATGATGAAACCTTTCTAAATCAAACAAAATACATAAATGACATTTTGAAGAAGTATGAGACGGATAAAGCTCAGCCAATAAATACTCCCATGACTTCTAGTGTTCCGTTGGATAAGGACCCAAGTGGTAAGTCTGTTGATTAGAAGAAGTACAGAGGCATGATTGGATCCTTACTTTACCTGACTTCCAGTCGACCTAATATAATGTTTAGTGTTTGCCTTTGTGCTAGATTTCAAGCTGACCCTAAGAAATTCCATCTGATTGCAGTTAAGAGAATTCTTAGATACCTTTTAGGGACCCAAAGCTTAGGGATTTGGTATCCTAAGCATAGCACTTCTTTTGAGATTATTGGATTTTCTAACTCTGATTTTGCAGAATGTAAGGTGGATAGAAAAAGCACTTATGGAACTTGTCAATTCACAGGACAATTTTTGGTCTCATGGTCTAGTAGAAAGCAAAACTCTGTTGCACTTTTCACTGCTGAAGCTGAGTACATTGCTTTGGGAAGTTACGTGGCCCAAGTCCTTTGGTTGAAACAACTGATATTGGATTTAGGATTACCTGTAGGCACCATCTCAATCTTTTGTGACAACACTAGTGCCATATGCATTTCTAAGAATCATATCCAACATTCAAGGACTAAGCACATTAACATTAGACATCACTTTATTAGAGATCATGTGACTAAGGGAGACATTGATTTACACCATGTGACAACTAAAAATCAATTGACTGACATCTTTACTAAACCACTAGCCTTCGACACTTTCAGCTCTTTAAGGACCAGATTGAGTATGATTGACATAAATGCATGAACTTGATCTTTTACTTTCTTTTCTTTTGTTTTTGTTCTCTTTCGTTTCTTCTATTTTGCTTTTCCTTTTTTTTTTTGCTCTTTGTTTTCATTTTTTCTTTTTGCTTTACTTTTAGTTTTTGTTTGGATTATTGTACTTTCTTTTTTATCTTAAATTTGGTTTTCAAAATCATCGCTGAAATGATATCGTCTGCCTTGTCCTTACTTTTGAAAATTTGTAGTCAATATTTTTACATCTCTTTGTCTATTAAATGGTAAAAATATTCCGTTGATTTGTGTCATCTTTCTCTAACCTATTTTAGTGGCACAGTTTTCTTTTCTAATTAAAAATCTATTTCAAATTAACGAATGGAGTATGAATTTAAGATCTTTTCTAACCTTGCTATAGCAAATCTATCTTGTATTTATAATGATCAAAGTCTTTATATCACATCAAGATTCCTCGTTACCCTTATCATTGGTTATTGATTCTGTTTTATGGATTGCTCTTCCATATGTTAGATAGAGAGCTCCTCTTCTCTAATATCTAGAAGATATACTCACAACTAAGGTTGTTTTTAAGAGTTTTTGAAAGTGGATGAAGCTTGCAAAAATTAAAAAAAAATTGGCCAATGATGCCAACAAAAGAAGCGCAATAACGCCAAATATATATATATATATATATATATACAAAGTGTATCAAAAATCAAAAGATGCGCAAAGCGCCATTCAATTGACAAGAGGCAAAAAATGAGCCCACCAAAAGTAAGCTCTTCTCTCCTTTCGAATCTTTTAAAACTTAGAAGATTTCATGTATCAAAGGCTTGATTTCGATTGTGACAAATTTATTTGGGTACATTATTTTATAAGATATTTTTTCTGAAATCAAGTTATGAATGGATCCTTTCTCTCATATCTAATTAAATTTTTGAGTTAGGTCATTGATTTCAAAAGACGATTTTACCCTAAAAGAAAGTCTGAGATAAGGGTAGCTATGATCGGATATTCTACCGTCTGTTTGAAATTTTGATGTTGTTAAACTCATTAACTTACAAATTTTTAAAATCAATCACATAAAATACTACATCTTGTTCATGCCTTGGTTTATCAAAAAAAAAAAAAAAAAGGGGTTTGTTTACTTTGTCTCTTGGTTTTCCTCCTCCTTTTTGAGATGTCAAAAGGGCGAGTCGTAGGATTGTATGTTTGAACTTTTATTCTGAATCTAGAAAGCCTTCTATTTTTACATTGCTGATTTTTGAAATAATCATCAGAGTGTTTGCCATCATAAAAAAGGGGAAGATTGTTGCAAATTTGGTTTCATAAATTATGGTTTTTATGATAGCAAATAATACGACTGCCCTTTTTTTTATTGACATTTCAGGACTCAAAGATTGGACGGTAATCGAAACCAGCTCAAGATTGGGTAGAGTAGGTCTGAGTCAGTCTGTATTTTTCTGTTTCCCTTTCTTGAGTTAATTGTAATCTTTGAAGTATCTAATACTAAGTAACTCTACACACACACACTTGAGTGTTTTAGAATTTTTGTTTTCACTCACACCATCCCGGACGATCGGGTCTAAAACAGAAATTCTAATCAAAATCTTTGTTAAGGTAGCCGTAATTAGATAATCAGCCTGGACGATACATTTATCGGCCAGGACAATATGCTCAAAATAGAAAGAAATAGCCGCCATGATCAATTTAGGTATTCTATATTTTTGGAAATCGGCCAAGACGATCTTGGATCAGCCTAGACGATATGGCACAATTATGACTAAATTGATCTGGCAATCAAGGAAGAAATTAAGGATGATTGATACAATCATATCGTCATGGATGATTACAAGATCGGCCGGGATGATCTATTAAAAAACCCTTAGTTGCTCCTAGATGATAAATATCGGCCAGCACAAATTCCGGGTGATGGTCTGGCCGATTAGGATCGGACAGCTCGAATTCCGAGCGATGCTCTGGACAATTTTCCTCTGATTTAAACTAATCATCTGGGAAGATCGTGAGATCGGCCTGGATGATCAAGCCAATTTTCAATCGTCCAGATCATTTTTAGAGCGATGTTTTGGCCGATCATCTGTAACTTGAACTTATCGTACAGGATGATAGGATGATCGTCCTGGACGATAAGGTTTGCAACTAGAAATTATTGAGCTCCTTTGAAGCTCTTTTATTTAAGAGCTTTTGTTCAACATTTTTGAACATCTTTTGCTGCTGTCTTGACCTAAGAAATCCTAAAGGAGAGAGAGAGAGAGGAGAGAGAGAGAGGGAGAGAGAGAGAGAGGGAGAGAGAGAGAGGATCTTGTGAGGGGGAGCTTGTGAGGGGGTTCACAAGGGTTGCTCCAAGCATTGTTCGAATTCTTCTTCCACTAGAGTCTCTTGTACTTGGAAGGGTTGGGAGAGGTAAGCTTCAGCGATTGATTGAGGTTCTCTGCCTGCTTCAGGAGGAAGCAAAAGGAGTGGGGTTCTCTGCCTTGCCGGGGGTGGCAAAAATGAGGTTTTTGTAAGGGCTTCTCCGCCTAGCTGTGGGGGCTAAAGGAGAGTCACTTTGGTACTGCAATACTCGGAGGGCGCCTCTGGGGAGTGGACATAAGTTAAGTTGATCGAACCACTATAAATCCATGTGTTCTTTTTACTACTTCCACACTTTAATTTTTCGCACTTTTTTTTTGTGGTGACTTTAGTTTGTGATATTTATTCTTTTGCTTAAAGAATTTTTTAAATACCAATTCACCACCTCCCCCCCCCCCTCCTCTTGGTTAGCCTCGGGCTAGTTCTTAAGGGCCTAACATCCCTAACGAACTTTCAAGGTAATCTCTCCAACTTCATCTTCATCATCAACTTTAGATTAGGATCAGATTCATCAAACACTACATGAGTAGTCTCCTCCACCACTATTATTCTCTTGTTAAACACATTAAAGGATTTCCCCATATTTTAATATCCTAAGAACTATCCTTTATCATATTTTAGATTAATTTTTTTTAAGGGTGACTTCCCATTATTATGAATGAAAACCTTACAATCAAAGACATGGAGGTGTGGAAGGTTAGGTGTCATACCCTTAATGATCTCATAGGGTGTCTTATATATTTTAGCTCTAACATTCACCCTATTCAACATATAACAAGTTATATTTATCGCTTCAGCCCAAAAGTATTTTAGAAGTGAATACTCAGTAAGCATAGCTCTGGCAGCCTCAACTAAGGTCTTATTTTTCCTTTCAATTATCCCATTCTATTGAGAGGTCTTAGGAGTTGAGGAGTTATGATTAATCCCTTTATCCTCACAAAAGTCTCTAAATCTTTCACTTTTAAATTATCCACCATGGTCACTATGGATGGTGAAGATCTCACAACCTAGTTTTTTTTTAATCCAAGTGAAGAAGGATCTAAATTATCAAAAGACTCACTCTTATATGATAGAAATTTAATTCAAGTGAACCTTGAGTAGTCATCGACAATCACAAATCCATAGACTTTTTTCCCTAAGCTGGCAGTGCTAATGGGTTCAAACAAATCTATATGAAGGACTTTTAAAGGTCTAGAGGTGATAATATCCTTAATGGGATGGAAAGAGGATTGGACTTGCTTCCCTAGTTGGTAGACATCACACGAGTGGTCTTTAGTGAACTTAAGTTTGGGGACACCTCTAACTAGGTCTTTTTAGGTCGCTCTTCTAAGGGTTTTCATACTGGCATGACATAACCTTCTATGCCACAACCAAGACTCATCAGTAATAATTTTTAAGCAAAATGAAGCAACATATTCAATGTTATTTAAATCAAGCATATAAATGTTATTAATTTACTTTTCCTATAAAATATTATTGTTATTCAAGATAATAATGCATGTATTTGCCAAAAAAATTTATGATAAAGCCCGTATTATAAAATTGACTAATGCTAAACCAGTTGTGTTTCAATCCATCTACAAGCAAAACATTTTCAATCAAAAGCTTCTTAGAGTTTTTGATTATTTCTGCTCCCACCACTTTCCTGGTGGTATTGTCTCCAAGAGTGACCTTGCCTCCCCCAGACCTCTAACGAAACAAATTGATTAGCATCTCTAGTCATGTGTCATGAGCATCCATTGTCTAAATACAACATGCTCTCATGAGGTCTTTTGTCAGAACGCTACTACAAAATCATCAAACATCAGATTTAGGAACCCAAACAAGTTTGGGTCCCTTCTTATGGAAAGAAGAATACAATGCATGTGTGTTATGCTATGAATTATGTAATTTGGGTATCCACACCCAATGTGTATTATGGTTAACAATGCAAGTATGTGAAATATATCCTAGCATGCCATATAAAAAATATCTAACACTAAGAAAGATGTTTACTAATCTATTTGGGTTATCATGCCTATTCCTCAGTTTCAAAACATTTGGTTTTAAATCAGGATTGAAAAGCTATTCATGTGTGGGTGGAGTCCAATTTTGTTCAAGGGCTTTCAATTCAACTTTAAAAAATGAGTTAGCATTTTCTAAAATAGTATTCTCAACTTTCAAATAGTACTCGCTACCTTCAGATTCATCAATATATGTTTTAAAATACTTTTCAAGTGAGTTGTGGGATGCTTTCAATGAATCATACTCAATGACTAACTCAGAATACTTTTTATTTAACTCATTAAAATCATCAAGTAATTACATATGATTGCTATCAAGTGTAGAGTGATCTTTAAGTAAAACTTCATGCACTTTTTGTAAATTTTAAAATTCAATTTTCATGCTTGTATGCAATTTTTTAAGTTTCCTATAAGATGCATGAATTTAACGGTGATGAGCACCAAAATTTTTTGTACTACATCAATAGACTATAAAGGAATAATTAGGTTCCTAACTTGCAAATATTTAAAAGCCCATTGGAAGAGATGAGAGGATAAAATTATAAAAAAAAATTTTAATTCACCCTCACCCAAGAATCCAAAGCCTAACATTACTTCATTTATGGCAAGCTTATGCTAAGCAAAAATATTAGTATGGTGATTAAGGATAGGGTAATTTTAAATTACTACAATAAAAAAGAAATGACTATGATTTTTTTTTTAAATAAGCTTCCAATCAATCTAGTATATGCTTAAGGGGTCTATTTCAGTAGGTTTAGGCCATTCTATGCTTATTTATAAATTGTGTGAATTAGCTGGGGTAGTAGGAAAGCAAGGGGAGGAGTAAGTTATGTATGCTTATGCACTAACTAGATCAAAGATCTTTTCTTTCAATTCACCTTGTCAGAATGAGGATATGGATCTATCCAACCAAACCAACCCATGTAGTAGTGGTGTAGAGATCTTAGGAAGCTAGAAGATCAGGTGGCAAACATCTATGATAGAGTTGATTGGATAATGATTTCTATGGATTACTTCCGGCAATTGGCTATTAAGAGTGCTTCAAGCCATAATGAAGATGATTCGTAGGTAGGAGGGTACAAGTCATCTCAAATAAGTGTCAATATTTGTGTTGGGCTACACCATTTCATTCAAGGTATAAGGACAACTTAATGGATGACTGTTGTTATGATCTTAGAGAAAAAATTATAGATGATGGGAGGTGTATTTACCTCTACCGTCATATCATAATGTTCTTGTGTAAGTGTTAAAATAAATCTTCATTTATTAATATAAAATGAATACATTTTTTGGACATTTCAACTTCATTATGCATAGAAAATAACTAACAAAATTTTGAGAAGTCATTAATAAAAAGAAAATAATATTTGAATCCATTAAAAGAAGCAACCAGATATAATCCCCAAACTCTATTTGTACAAGTTTTAAAGGCTTGGAGGTATTCTTATGTTTTGTAATAAAAGGAATCTTGTGGCTTTGGGCCATGTTACAAGAGGTGTAGAGAAGTAAAATATTTGAACTTAATGAAATTTCAAGTGGTTTTGTTGGTATTGAATGAATAGCTAAATGCTGATGACCAAGCCGAGCATGCCACAATGTTGGAGAATGATGTTGAGTGGAGAGTGTCATAGGAGTCGAAGGAGAGTTAACGGAGTGTAGGGAATATAGTCCTCCATTAGTGTTGTGACATTGGAGGAGAGCTTAATTGTTCGAATGTTCCTTGATAGTGAATGCATTACCATCAAAAGAGACGAAGCAATTTTTATTAGAATTTAGTTTAATGATGGAGAGGATATTATGAGAGATAAATGGAACATAAAGAAGAATATGAAGAAGAAGCTTATAATTGGGAAGAGAAGTGGGTAAAAGGGATTGGATGTTGTTGTTTATGGGGAGTGAAATGCCATTGCCAACCATAAGTGAGAAAGGACTAGTGTAAGGAGTGGGATGCTGGATATGATGAAGATCAATAGTTAAATGGGCAGTCACTATAGTCTAGGCCCCATGCTCAAGCAATATGAGGGTGCAACTAAGAGATGAGACTAGTAAAAGCAGGGGTGGGTAAGGTGTTATAATGCAGCTCGCAATGATAACAACATGTCATAATAGTGTGCTAATTTTGCTACAAATCTAATAAGTGTGAAGTGTTATACTGTAGCTCACAATGATACCAAAATGCACAATAGAATTGATTTAGCCAAAAATTTGACAAATGGGTCAATGACCAAAACCTATATGGCCTTCATCATGAGGTTAACTTGTGTTATGAGAAGAGAACAATGGTGTGATCACGGAGCGACCTTTGCCCGAGAAAAATGGATGGCTACTAGTAGTTGAAGGAGTAATGGATACAGTGATAGTGGATATATTTTTAGAGTTTTTAGTGTTAAGGTTGATTTCTTTACTAGATAATGAGTACATGCCATATAAACCGGTAGGAGTGTGCTTTCTTCTGATGGTTATTTCGAACGCTTATTAGTTTGGGGGTAGGACTTTGAGAATGTAGAGAATAATAGCATCATAATAAATATGAGAATTAGTTTTTGTTATGTTTACTAATAGAAATTTGATACTTGATAAGTATTGAGTAATTATGAGATCTTACATAAAAATGTTGTGGACTTCATTTTTGAGTTGATCGCTTAGGATTGATTAGTGGGTTGGAGATGCCTCTCACGACAAATTTCATAGAAGAAGTTGAGGTTAAGGAAATAAGATATATGATATGGAAGATAGTGGAGTAAAGGGAAGTTGAGAGATTTGATCAAGGAGATGCTAAATGTTATATTCTGGGATTTCATTGGTGATGGAGATGTTCGGAAGGATAGATAAGTAAGCCATATAGGAAGCCATCAAAGTTAGTGGTAAAGAATATTTTGAGAATTACATTCTCTAAATGAGAGTTTTTAGTGTTAAGTTAAATATGAACTATGTGTTTAATATTGGACATAAGAAATATGAATGAAAAGGAATGAAAGTTTCAGCCATGTTAAGCAGCTCATGTCACTTAGATGCTAGGGTGTTGATTAATGAGTGGACCGAATTGTGCATGAAGAACAAGTAGCTGATGGAAGGAGAAGGAGAGGTGTGGTAAAGCTAATGGATCTCTGATGCAGTGTTTATAGCTGAAACCTGCCACAACCTATAAGAAGAAGAAGAAGAATCAAAAGTGTATAGGAAGAGATTATAGAAATGGGGAGAGTAGTAGGGGTGTCAAATTATGGGTCACGTTTTGGGTTCGGGTTGAATCCGAAATTGACTCGGCAATATTCGGGTCAACCCGAACCTGACCCATTTTTACAAATGTGTCAATTTTTTGGACCCGAATCCGACCCGCTTTGGGTCCATGTCGACCCGATCCGAATGAATCGGGACAGAAAAAAAATTGCTAGTTTTTTGGTCCAAAAATGGGTCAATCACCGTTTTTCGGGTAAAAAATGGGTCAATCTCGGGGTTGCCCGGTCAAAAATGGGTTTCGGGTCAAAACAAGTCAATTTTGGGTCAACCCGAACCTGATCCGATTTTTGAAATAGGACAAATTAATGAACCCGAGCCCGACCCGTTTCGGGTTCAGGTCAACCCAAACCTGATATTTTCAGGTCGGGTTCTGGTCGGGTTTTCGGGACGGGTCCAATATTGACACCCCTAGAGAGCGGTTTCATATACATAGAATACCAACTCTTACATGGTGTAGCTCGAATGTATTATAAGGACAATAGACAAATTATATAATGAAGCAAAGCGCAATTAGTGGCCAACGACGATGAATTATGAAAACTAAATGGTTGTTCTACATAGCTGGAGCTGATATAGCAGTGTTGTGCAGGTTGAGTTCTTATCAGTATAGTGATTATAAAGAGATGGTTATCACAACCCTCAAATTTATTTGAGGCATTTTTTCTCACACTATGTAACAACCCACTATACCTCCTACTTGTAACTTAAGAGTGTCACAGAAATAACATAACATTTATTCTTTACTTTTAATTATTTATCATCAATTGTAAACTTATATAAAACATTCATTGACAATCACATTTATATAATAAATGGAAACCTCTAATTAATCCTTATATAATAAATGGAAACCTCTAATTAATCCAAATTTCAACACATAATATTTATAGAGTTAAAAAAAATCCAAAATAGTACAACATTGAACACTCTACATATCTCAATTGTAGACTTATAAACAATGCTAAATAATAAAATATAATGTGAAATAACTTAAACATATTCTACTTCAAAATTTTCCTTTCTTTTCCCTGTAATAAAAGCTAGTATAAAAACTTGTAAGCTATGCAGCTCAATAAATTATATAAATTAAATAACAATTTAAATACAAAATTATAATAAATAATCATATTGAAATCATAATTGAATAAACTTTCCATTATTTGTAAATAATAGATACTCATTTTTAGGATTAACTTTAAATCCTTTGAAGTCTGTGCACAATATCTTTATTATTCTTTTAAGGATTTGACTACACTTTCATAAGAGTGTTTCATGGAGCCTAGGTAAACCTGACATTATCATCATTTAACTACATAGATGCCATTTTTGCCTCTATAGGGGTCATTTTTTCCCCACATGCTATGTATGTATCATATTTGGGGTCCCTGTAGCCCCACCTATAATTGCAGGTATCATACCTAAGATCCCTTTTGCCCCACATGCAATTGTAAGTATTATATCATTTTATAGTCAATCTACTAATTTTATATTCAATAAATTTCATATATTTATAATTTCTACTTGTATTATAGGGTTGCATACTTTCATAACACTATATCTATTATATTATTTGCATGAAGAGAATATGTATGCCACATGTAAAGAATTCTATTTATTTTCAAAGTATTACCAACCATAAAATTTTATTTTAAATCAGAATCATTCGAATTTGCATGTGGTTGTTCATACATAAATACTTGACTATGAACATACATTCATAGCATCAATCCCTTTTTATAACTATTTCCTTGAATTTACATTACTTGCTAGTGTAAGAGTATACCAAATAACAACATATACTTATTAATTAAACTTGTATTACTTACCTCCTTGACAAGTTGCCTTATCCAATTCTACACCTCTTAATCTTTTCCTTTGATAAATTATCTCAAAACCTCCTTTCTGCAAATATATATTTAAATCCTAAAACAAAATTGAGTTTATTTTTCTTTAAAAATTTTATTACTGAATTTAGGTAATCTAATAAATTACTGAATTTAGAAATTTCTTACCTCTTCCTTCCTTTTATTATTCTTTTCTTCTACTCTTTCTTTCCACTAACAAAAACACCTCACAAAATCATTGTTCCTTTAATTAACTTCTATACTCACATCAAACTACAATTCATTATATAAATCCAATTAATTACATTCAAATATTTAGTACAATTTTTTAAATACCTTCAAATTTTATAATGCCACAAATACCTGTACCCAAGCCTTCCTGCACTGCACTAAGCCCAACCTTCCTTGCACTATTGCCGTGTTTTCCTTTACTGTGAATTATTACAGTTCTCCCAAAATTTTCCTTCAGCCATTGCCTGTACAGTGCCGAATTCTCCTATTGTTCACAGTGGCGTGAATTTTAATGTTTTGCACTCCATTATCACTCCTCACCCTCACTTCTTCCTTCCCACTGCCTGCTTGCATGAATTTTTCTATCTTCTGTGAATTCCGTATAAGGAGTGGAAGAGAGGCCCACAGGTATAAATGCTCTTCTCGCAAATCCATCTGTTTGAAAGCACTTATTCATGAATAACTATTTATCTAATTTAATTAAATCCTTTAGTTATAATAAATACTAATACTTACTTAACTATTTTACTAATAGTAATTACTTTTAATACTAATTTAACAACCAGTTATCATTAAACTTTAAAATAAGTTTAGTATAATAAATTATTTAATTTAAATCTTACATACCAGAAATATTTTTTTTTGGAATCTTACACATTAAATTTATAGTACATTTTAACACAGCAATTATAAAAAAAATAATAAAATACATCAAAAAAACATTGAGCTATTGAACATTATGCAAGCTTACTTGAAAAACATTAAACTTACATACTAAAAATCCAACCCAGTTCTGATTAACAACCTGACGAGAAAATCCTATACAGAAATCAGCCTTACCTTACAGAAAACTCATACAGAAGCCAGCTTCAGCATAAAACACAACAAGCAGCTTCATATAAAATGTCATCGGACGGAAATATATTTACATTCCCTACAAAAAGTTGAAGAGTAACTCATTCCAAACATCTGGAACTCCTGGCAAGCACCAATGTATGCAATCAGAATAAGATGCTGGATTTTCCAACTGCTGTGGCGAGAAGGTTTCCCAAAACTTGCGGTAAATGGAAGGATGGCCGTCCTTTCGATACTCTGATAGCTGGGTAATGTTGATGACCGTGACTTTGTAATCCAGCTTGCTTAAAATGTTCTCCACCATTTTCATTGTGCTGAGATCAGAACCACTTCCCCAATAGCTATCGCTGTTAATGGGAGTCTTCTCATTGAAGCAATTCCCTTCACTTCCTGGGTTCCATTCTCTGCTCCTAAATGAATAAATCTCTAGTGAAATGGCACATTTGCAATATATTTGGTACCAGGGAAGTTCAAGATTAACTTTTAAAAGAGCACAATATAATTTGAAGTTTTGAAAATTAGGATTTGTTTGGGACAACTTTCTTAATACTTTTTAAAAGTGTTTTAGTTAAAAAATTTCTTGAATTAGAATTTTTTTACTAAAAATTAGTTTTAGAAAGCAATGAAAAAGCTGTCCGAAATGAAGTCTTAAATTACAAAGGGTACACACTGCAGCCTACCGCTGCATTGTAAGGAGTTCAATTTTCATAATTTGAAGCATTCATCCATATATCACAAAGGAAGAAGCCTACCCATTTTAATGGGAGTCTTCTCCTTGAAGCCTACCTTTTTCTTCCAACATTCAATGATGACAAAAAATATTTGACCAACCAATTAAAAATGTCCTGTTTAGACATGCATGTGCGTCACTATATTACCGAATAGCTAGGAACTAGAACAAAGCATACACGGGAAAGAGATCTTATGAAAGGTAAAAGAGAAGGAAATATGTTTGAATTTACCTCAATAATTTTATCATGATAAGCATAAAATTCAAAAATAGACAGCTTTAGAATAAATAAATATTGTTTGATTATTTTCTCTCATAAGAATTGGTTCAAAAGTTTATTGCAAATTTCATAAGTTGAAGGAGATTTTATTTTGAATTCATACGCCCTTGAAATACCTATAAATAATTTGAAATTGCACATTTAATTCATCAACTACAGAAGACATGAATGATTCAATTTAACATTTAGGCATATAAACTCAATTTTCTATTATAAGTTCAAGTTGAGATATGGTTGTGGGCTCCGAAAATGGGGCCCCGGCCTCTGCCCGACTGTCGCTTTTTCTTTTTGGGGGAGTTTTAATAGAATTAAGTTCCGGGGCAAATTTTGGAAGGCAGATGGATTTGTAGATAAGACACAACCCAGAGAATTCGCCCTCATTTTGAGAGGACTTTATGATCTGAGTTCTGGTTTCCTATAGGCGCAAGCCCCTATAGTTAATTGCCTCTCCTGATCATGAGAGAGAACTTTCGATTAAGGCTAGTCGTCGATCAGATACGTAGAAAATACGTGTTATCTGCCATATAGTAGCAGCATGGGCATAGTTGAACATTGCATTTGCATTAATAAGTAGGAAAGTACAAAATAAGAATGGAGCAACAAACTAAGTCTTCCCAAGACAAAAAAACAAAAGTGGGAAGAGCTAAACTGGTGAACTCAAACTCCATACATGAGAGACATCTCAAAACAAAAGCAAGAAAAACAGCAAGGTAGAGCCCCTTTGGTTCGCAAAGAGGCCAACCCCAATAACATGCCCAGGGGATCACTGAGGAGCTCATAAAACAACTCCGGAGGGGGGAGATACCATAAGGTAGTTTAAAATAGCCCGAAGGCTGGATGATATCCCATTGCTCCAGCAGCAGTATAAGTCCCAAATGCTCCAATGGACATGTAACTAGGGGAGGCCTCATTGTTCACCAAAGGGGACAAAGTCTCCGCCAATGCCATCATGTTGGTTCTTCCTCCGCTTCCTCGGCAGCGTTGCAATAGGTCCCAATTGTAGAAGCTGCTTCTCCAAGAAGGACTTGGGTGCCTTGTGTTGCCTTTTGGAAAGATTAACAGTTGATGAAGGGCCACCTTGATTTGTTCGCTCCACATTAAAAACAATCCTCTGGTCCTTAGGAGAATGGCCTTTTGGGTTGACAATTCTGTTAGAAATCTCTTCAAGGCGTTGAGCTTCAACATGAGAGGGTTGCGAGATGGGAATAGGCTCTAACGCCTTCTTCTGATCATTGGCTGGTTGCTCAATAGGGGCTCTCGGTTTGTTCCTCCTCCTGCGAGTTACTAAGTTCCAAGAACCAAGAGAACCCTCTTCATGATCCACATAGCCATGGAGGCCGTCCTGAGCTGGCTGGCTCGGTTTTGGTGGGGGGTCTGTCATGGGAGGTCCTTTGGGTAGAGCCTTGGCGAGCTGTGAATCTTGGTCTTGCTTGGCCGAATTGTCTTTAATAGGACTCTTGGTGTGGCAACTCCCCCTGGCATGGCCAACCGAACCACAATCGAAACAGAAGTTCGTGAGTCCCTCATACTCGATTCTTTGAAAGAATCTGCCATGGATGCCGTTGATCCAAACTCCCGGTAGAAGTTTCTGCGAAAGGTCAATCCTAACACAAATGCGAGCAAATGAAGACTTACCCCAATTGCTAGTGTGCGAGTCCATCCATAAAGGCTCGCCAAGAGCGTTGGCAATGCGAGTGATGTTGCTGATGTCCCAATAAATGAGGGGGAGTTGGGGCAATCGAATCCAAATCGGGGAGTGGAGACCATGCAAAGAATTGGGTGAACAAGAAGGGGACCACTTGTCCATCCCAATGATATTGCCCGCAATGATCCAAGGTCCGCTTGAAAGCACCGCATCCCTAGCCTCGTGGCTTTGGAATAGACATATGAAAGTATTCGGGGCGATGGTGATAACCTCAAAGTCACCAAAGTGGTACCATCGTCGTTTGAGCTCGCTAAGCAGATAATTGAAAGAAATTCTTCTTCCCAACAGCTTTGCCACAAGAGCCTTGTCCAGCTTCAAGATGTTGTCGTTGACGGAGTCCAATTCAGGCTCAATGCACAAACCGTCGCTGGCAACCCATTGATCACGGCTTAGACGATTGAGGGGCACGTTCTGAAGCTTGCTCCAAGCAAACGGCCCCTTGGGTACTCCATTCGTCATCGAGTTTGGCGCTTGTGTGGGCTGCGGTTGTGACCAAGCAGATTTCTGGGCCTTAGGATCATTTCCACAAACACCTTGTGAGCGTATACCTGTAGCACCTTGACTAGAGGTGGCTGGATCCGGGGGATGTTCACACCTAATTCTAGCAGAAACACTCTCACCCATGGCACAATCCATTTCCAACATTTGATTATCTCCATCCGATCCACAAGCAATACTTACCCGAGCTGAATCCTCATGCGGCAGGCCAGACTTTGCAGCGTCATCCCGATCAGCAGGGGAGGCAGTTTTCGCTGGCAAAGACTCAAGCCGTTCAGTTTCTCCCCTCTGGTCATCCTCCATATCTGATTGGGAGTCTGAGGCCTTACCGGATTCCTCCATGTCAGATCTAGCTTCACGGTCAGACACCTCCAGCCGGTCATTTTCCATATCTGAGTTACTCCCCCGTGGGGAGCCCCTGTCTAATCTGCAGCTGCTATCCTCTATCGCACCGCCCAAGCAGGTCTCCTGCTCCGAGTCAGCATCCACAGCCGACTCCGCCACCAGAGGTCCCTTGTTGGGGAACGAGTCCTGGAATTGGTCGGCATCCGCATCCATACTGGACTCAGATCTATTGCGCGACATCCTCTCCTCCATAGCCTGGGCCGATCTGCCATTCCGCGCACCTCCAGCAGGCGGAGACATTCCGATAGCATTCATAATGAGCTCCCGAACGGCAGCCGGCTTGACCGTATATGAGCTGAGGCCCGGAGCGAACATGCCATCAGGGCCATTAAACTTAGTAACCGGCACTGCCCCGGCATCCATGCCCGAACCATTGAGACCAGCAGCCTTGATCGGCCCTTGGGTATTTTCCTTCCCAAGCCGAGCAGATCCGGTAGGGTTGGTCCCTTTCTCTTCCCAGATCCCGAGCGGAGCTGTTCCTTTGACGGACGAAGTCGAGAAATGGCCAATCCCAGGGGATCTGGACGGGAGCTCCGTCTTCTTAGCAATCACCGCCGGTGCTCCACCGTCGGCCTCCTCAGTGGCCAACACCTGCCACCGGTTCCCTTGTTTCCTCTCCTTCCTACCGCCTCCTTTACCAAGGCCCCCATTTGGAGGAGGTGACCTAAGGCCACCCCCTCTAGTCATCCCCAGAGCTTCTCTCTCTAAACCACTCTAGTGAGAGAAAGAAAAGGGATCAAATGAGAGCATTCAGCAGCATGGGCATAGGGATGTTAGAAAATTGGAGAATTTGGAGATTTGATATTTAAAATTAGAAATTTCACCATCTCACACTTAAAGCGGATGGTGGGGGAATGGATGATGGACCCGATCAAGATCTCATGGTTCCGTCGTTACAGGCCATCATGGTCCCTGGTCTACTTAGTCAGAGGAGGTAGTCGACCCAACCTGACAGAAGAATCCTTATCGGCAGCCATGAGTTGCTTTGTCCAAGGGGACCTTGTAGACCTGGGGAAGGTATTTATAAGGGGACAAATTTGAATCCACCTTAGCTAGTAGAGGGCTTTGTGTAATATCAACAATCTGCTCCAGGATCGTCCAGGACGATCTGGATCGTCCTGGGACGATCAGTGGAAATTTTGCTCCAGAATGTGCCCAGATTTGCTCCAGGTGATTTTCTGTACACATCGTCCAGGCCGATTGAGGACATCGTCCAGGCCGATCGGCACTGTAGAAAATATCGGCCTGAGGTTAGTTCTGGGAACCGTCCAGGACGATCCAATTTGGTCTGATCGTTCTGGGACGATCTGGCGATCGGCCAGGCCGATCTGAGTATTATAAAGCTGATTTCAGTCGTTTTGAAGAGAGAGAAAAAAATAAAAATATCTGATTTTTATCTGAGGAGAGAGAAAGTCGAGAGATTCTTGGGAAAAGTTAATTTTCGGACGACGCGGAGCCGTTTTCGTCCGAGGAGACTGTTCGAGATATTGCTGTACGCAAGGTAAGGCACATTCCGCCTTTCTCAATTTTCAGAACCGTCGTGTTTGGCGGTATTTTCTGTCCGGATTTCGTTTCCGTTAATGATCTTCGTCCGTATCTTTTGATTGGTTCAGTTTTTACCGCGTAACTTTCTGTATGTTGTTGGCGTGCCGGGTGTGCACATTTTGGTTATTTTCCGAAGATTTTTGTCCGGGTATGTTTGATTCGGCGGTATTTTTAGTCGACTGCATTTTTCTGTGAAATTGAAAATTATCTGTGCAGTAGAATAAATGTTCTGAAATGTTGTTATTTACATTCTGTGCGAATTTAGTGAATTTTGATTTGCAGGAAATTTTGTGTAAATTCCGTATACTGCCGCTGTGCTGCCCGATTTTTGTCTGATTTCTGATTTGCCCGGATTTCTTCTGAATTGAAATGCTATCTGTATAAGCTATAAAAAGGGAGTTATAAGGGGCCTGGATCCTATGAGATTCAGTTAGTGTCTGGGGAAATCTTAGATGAGCTCAAGTTGGAGAAATTTCTGTTCTGTCCCGGATCCGAGGAATTCTGTTGTTCTGGTGCCGTGAGCACACTTAGCTATTACTTACTCAGAGAATTTCTGGTGCCGTGAGCACAAGGGAGACATAAGGGTCAGAATCCGTAGTGATTCTGTTTAGTTTAGTTTAGCTATTAATTAAATATCTGATATCTGATGTGAAAGGACTTCTGACTTCTGTACGATATGAGTTGATCTAATCTGATCTGATTCGTATGATCTGATTCTGATACGATTCTGATTC
Organism: Dendrobium nobile; assembly: GCA_022539455.1. Taxonomy (NCBI): domain Eukaryota; kingdom Viridiplantae; phylum Streptophyta; class Magnoliopsida; order Asparagales; family Orchidaceae; genus Dendrobium; species Dendrobium nobile. Next base: position 65,362,255 of record CM039723.1, read on the forward strand.
TGTTGATTTGAGATGTCTGATCTGTTCCGTTTCTGTCTGATTTGATATCTGTTCCGTTTCGTTCTGTTCTGATATGATCTGAATTTCTGATTTCTGTACGATTCTGACTCTGTAGATTTATTCTGTTCTGATTTGTATTCTGATGTGATCTAATCTGTACGACTCTGATTCTGATGTGATATCTGTCCGTATCTGTTCTGATTTGTTCTGTTTCGTTCTAATAAGTTCCGATTTGAATATTTGTCTGATTCTGTTCCGATTTCTGTACGGATTTCTGTCTGATGAGTTTGGTTTTGGATTCTGAGAGTTTTGATTGGAGGTTTGTTGCTTTGCTGAGCTGTTGAGCTCACTCTTGTTTTCTGGTGGTTTTCAGGTTCTGGGAAAGGGAAGGAAGTCCAGGAATAGATTTCTGAGTTCTGATCAGTATAGGTATTGTTTGTACCTTTTGATTTTTGTACAGTCATGGCTTTTCTGTTCTGTCTTTCTTTCTGTTCAAAAGCCATGTACTGTATCTGTAGATGATTGTTTTGAGGAAAAGAAAAGATAGATGTTTTGTTCCGCTGTGTTTGGTGATTTATAGTAGCTCTGTGTTTCTGTGTTTGTTTGAGTGGAAATAACTTGGAAGATTCAGTTCAGAACCAAATTCCATAACCAGATCCTGGTCAGTTTGTCCGTTTTCAATTCCGTGTCGCGGCCCGGTGCGAGCGGGATCCGTCTCGGGTCGGGTCGTGACACTTTGTGCCCTATCAATCATATCCTATTGATTCATATCTTAAGGATTTGATGTCACTAAGGAACGTATTGGCTCTGGCCATAACCGATATTTCGTGGTGCCATTTGGCGGCAAAACCATTCAGTTCAGAGGGCCCCGAGTTATAACCATTGATCCTACGGTGCCATTTGGCGGCAAAATCACCAGTTAGAGGGTACGTACCATCCTTATTTGTAGGAGATTGTTTGAGAATAGATCCTAGTGATATTTTCGACTAGGCATTAGCTCTTTGTAAGCTGAAGTACATTTCAATTTGTCCACCTCGATAAACTGTTGCAGAGGATAGATGAATTTTGCTTTAAGTTGTTGATAGGTTGAATCTCAATTTAGATTTTGGGATTTTTAGATTTTTTTGGACTTTTGAATTTTTATGGATATTTGAGTGAAGCTTGGAAGTTATTTGAAAATATTTATGTACCCTCTAGTTGAGATCTCCGTTCAACACGGCCATCATCGGGGTGAAGAATTTCATTCCATTTGATTAAACCTTGTCGACCCAATTAACTTGCCAATAAGGGATCGAGTTTCGTAGGCTTTGTGCCTTTATTAGTGAATTCATATTGTTATAGCCATTGAAGGCCTAATATGAATGTATTAAAATAAATATATCGGTTGTCATAATCGTGTATTTGTTTGATGGTTTAAACCCTGCCAACTTATATTAATCCGTATAAAAGGATCGGGTTCAAATCTTGAATTCACTTATTGACCCGCGCAGCATCCCTAGACGTCACGTATGTACCAGTAACATGCTTGCCGAGGCCCTTGCGGGTATTTGGGGGCATTTTATCATTATTTGTTAAACCTTGTCGACTCCTACTTACTTGCTTATGAGGATTAGGTTTAAATTTATTAACCCGCGCAGCATTCCTAGACGTCAAGTGTGTATAAATAATATGTTTGTCGGGGCTCATGTGGGTGTTTGAGGGCATTTTCTAATTATTTATTAAACCTTGTTGACTTCTATTTAATTGTTTAGGAGGATAAGGTTCATATTTGTTAACCCGTGTAGCATCCCTAGATATCACGTGTGTACCAATAACATGCTTGCCAGGGCTCATGCGGGTGAATGACTTTATCGATGAATCTTTTCTTATAAAGGGCCTTGAAGGCCAAATATGAATGTATAAAATAAATATGCCGGTCGACCTCACGACCGTATATTTATTTAATGATTCGAACTGTGTCGAGAAGGATCGGGTTCGAACCTAGATTCATCATTTAGCCCGCGAAGCATCACTAAATGTCACGTGTGTACCAAAAACACGCTCGTCAGGGCCCATACAGGTGAATGATTTTATTTAACCCTTTGTGTACCTATGTGTATACAAACTACAGTGCACGTGAGGGGGCATTCTTGGGATATTTGTGAAACGCCTTCTGTCTGCTTGTATGAATGTTGCGGATCCAGTGACATTTTAATAGCTTCTGGATTGAGTTGTTTGCTGCTTTATACAGGTAGACTATCGTACACTACTTGCTCTCTACAGGTGGATCATAGTGCACTAACAAATCTCCTGCTTTGAGTTGTAAATGCTTGCATTTATAGTGGTCTTGGTCGTTACAACACATCCACTACCGCTATAGGTAGATGCATTCATTCACAGATTGAAGTTGACTACAAGATACCGCATCTACTGATGTCTTTCTACATCTAGCCATGGGTGGATATTGTACATACATCTGCATTCGTAAAGAGCTTATATGTATTGTAGATCTTTTAATACCACTCGTAGGCATTTGCATTTGAATTTGATGTGATTGTATTGTATTTTATTCTTTGATAGTAAATTGGATGCATAAGGATCTTCTACAGTGTTTCGTAGGAGTTCCTATGCTTGCCAAAAAGGTGTATTGTAGTTCGTTACATACTCTTAATGTTTCAATTGTGAACATCCCCTTCACTTTCATCACTTACAATCTCAGATGCATTTGCTTATATTTTGATGCTGAGTGACAGTTGACTACGAAGACATTATGACATATGTTGCTTATCACCTACAATCATTGTGTGTGAACTACTGTGCATCTCTTAGATCTTTAATTACTATCCATAAATACTTTGCATGTATTATGACGAGCTTTCCATAACTGCTTGTAAATGGCACTGTAGGTGTATGTATGTATTCATTGCAAATGTTTAGTATATTCGTAGGTGGTTGAGTGGCATTGAGTTGAAGCATTAGTCCACCCGTTGGTTGTTGTTGATGATGATCCAATTCTCCTTTATGGCGGCTTCTTCCGCTTGCTTATGGGCATGATGTACTTTTCATATACATGCTAGTTGTGTATCTTTTATTACTACCTCCAAACAACTCTATGTGAGTAATGCAACTTCATCACACCGCTAGTTGATTCATGATGGGGGGAATGACCTCGATATTATCGTCACTAGGAGATTTGCATTTCAGTTAACATATCCTTCCATAATCAAATTATACTCGAAAGCTCCTTATCCTCAAAGATGGATTGCAATGTATACATACACATGATGAACCTAATATTATTGATCATTAACATTTTTCAATTGGTTAAGGCGACGATTGAAGGTTTTGCATTTTCACTTATGCACATGTCACCACATTCTTCATTTGTTCCTTATTGATGATTGCTTGCAAGTTTATTTTGGAGCTTTGGTCATTACAAGTCTCGTGTTCAAATTTAGGCATTATCCAACTTCTCTTACACTTGGACTTGAAAGTTTGTAGTTTCATCAATGACATTATTACACTTGAATGGTTAGGATTCTCTTCTGAAATATTTAGGTTGTGTTAAATGAAAGTTTAGTCCCAATTGTTCCACTCAAGTTTAAGTTTTATGTCCAAGCTCAAGGTGAGTTTAGGTTCATTCATCCTTTTGAGTTCAAAACACAAGTTCAAGTCCAAAGTATATTCAAATAAAGTCCAGACTCAATATGAGTCTCTTCCGTTCATTCGAGTCCCCTGTTGTCCTTGCAAGTTAAATTTTATATCCAAATTATTCAAGTCATGATTGCTTGAGTTTGAGTTCACTTAAGTTATTTTCATTCAATCAAGTTCAAGTTGAGTTTGCAATTGATTCAAGTCTTTCATGGTTCATTTTGTGTCCAAATACAAGTCCGAGCTCATTTCTTTTGTTCAAGTCTTTGTCCCTTTTCGGACAAAATTTTGACAGCCTCCCAGCGTCTCCCTCGTTTAGGGGAAAAACCAAGACGCAACCTTCCCATCGTCGCTACTTGAGCACTTCAAGTAGGTGTCAAATGACACCGCATTTGCATTTTATTTTTTTATCCCCACCCGCTAAATGAGCGTTTAAGGGTCTCGAGCACATATAAGAAAGAAGCACAGTGATTTCCCCATGTATGGATACTTAGTTTTCGTCCCCCTCACGCTACATGAGCGGTTCGGGGATTACCCGTCTCGTTGCAAGCGTCGCACTAATTTCCCTCCATACTATGCTACGTGAGCTCGTAGGGGGTTTGCCGGCTCGCCACAAGCGTCGAGGACGAGATTTTTTTTGTCTTCGCAAGCGTCGCGTCTGTTTCCCTCCCTACTACGGTACGTGAGCGCATAGAGGGTTTGCCAGCTCGTTGCTAACATCAAGAGCAGAGTTTAAGTTAAAAATTTATACCTTGAGGGATCGGCGGCGATGATGTCAAAATGTACAAAAATCAACACTTATTTTTTGGTATCTTTTTTTTTTTAACTTTCTTTTCTTTTTCTTTTTTTTAGTCGTCCTCTCACAAACACACACACACACATACATATAATATATATATATATATATATATATATATATATATATATATATATATATATATATATATATATAATATGTATAAATATACAATTAGTATACTAATAATATTATTAATTATTATAATAACTACAGTAATGTTCTATTATTAATAATAATGAAAACAAAATTTATACCTTAATCCATTGCCTTGACTGGGTTGAGCTCGGGTTAAGGGATTTGAATAAGTAGATGAGGGTTGGACAGGGATATTCGGCTAGTATATTGGGGCCGGACTAGCACTAGAAGAGGTAAAGCAAATAAGGCTCCTAGGTCAGATGGGATTGAGGCAGGTGGAAGCGGCTGGGGCGTCGCCTTGAAGAGATCGGTCAAGGTAAGCAGAGCACACACACACACACACACACACACTCCGGGCCGAAGAAACCAGGAGGTCGGTTGGGGAAGAGAGGAGAAACGTCTGTGTTGGACGTCGGTACAGGTGAGGTCTTATTGTGGAGTTCGGTAATGGGGTGAGAGGTATGGTCGGAGAAGGAGGCAGGATTGCAAGGACGAATAGAAGATAGATGGTTGGCTTCGACAGAGGAAGATATAGAGATGGAGGTCGTGGCTTGGTGCGGGATTCAACGGCTATGGAGGTTGTGGGTTTCAATCGTGGAAGCAAAAGAGCCCCAACTCTTCATTTGATCACCTTTTAACAATGCTAAAGAGCTGTGCTCGAGGTGAGTTCGTGGGATTTGCGGAGTTGACGTAAACGGCGCCGATTTGCAGGTTAGCAGGATTTCTTGCGGGTTTTCTGGATTCTTCTTTCGCTTCCCTTTTTTTTAATTGTCTGTTGAGGTCAACAATGGTCTCATGCTCAATTTTATTCAAATATAAATTAATCATAAAGTTAATCCATATATTAACCAAATGATAAGTATTGTTTTGAAAGTCTATTTCATATTAGTGCATGATGGATTGGTAACACTAAGCAAGAAAAAAATTGAGCTATCCCACTAGTTTTAATATGGTACATTCAACTCTTTAAAAATTAAATATTGTATTTTTCAAGGAGATATTCTAACTTATTGTTCCCATTGAAAATTTTCTATGATTATACATCCTACCTCATATATGAATATAGTTTTTAATTTCACAATAATAACTTTGTAGTTGTCAAGAATACTAGATTATCTGATCCTATTTAAATTACATTATTTATTAATTTAATTAACATATTCTTTAAGTTAACATGACAATAGATGCATAAGCTAAGATATTAATGTGATACAGGATGGTTAATGATTAGAGTTTTCTAATGCAACTAGAATAATGAAAATGTAGGATTTATAGATCAAAGACCACTTACCATGCAGAAACTTGCTTTATTAAGGTTAAAAAAAAAAAGAAAAAGAATTACAACTCAATGATAATATAATGATCAAATAAATTTAAAAATGTCAACAAGAAATTATGATCACACAAAATCAAAGACAAATATAATTTATTCACCACAATTAGAATCTCAGTTATATTTGAATTCAAACAAATTCAAAAACATTAATAAACTTTTTTATTTTAAATTTTTTTATTTTTTTTAAACATTAATAAACTAATAAAAATTAATTAGAATAAATTAGGTCAAGAAAGAATTCACCAAATAAAAATCCGTGCCTCTTGTCTGTATAAGAAGATGACTTTTCTGGAATTATGTAGCCATACTTATACCACATTTGAAGTAACCATACATCCAAATTGCACATATAATATTAAAAATTATAATAAAAAATTTTATTGAATCAAAAGACGCTTCTTTTCATGCCACATATTAGCTAAAATAACAACATTAAGTCTTTATCCCACTACGTGGGGATGGCTACATAAATCATTTTTCTCTATTGCGTCCTATTAAGAATCAAATTTTCATTTAAATATAATAAAAAAATATCATTTCTAATACTTTCTACCCAAGTTTTTTTAGGTCCACCTCTATCTTTCTTAATATAAATTATATCTAATACATCTACTCTCCTAACCGGATCATCGGAAGGCAGAAGTTTTATGTGACAAAACTATTTAAGGCGACTGTCTCTAATCTTATCTGCTACTGGAGCTACTCCAAACTTTTCACGTATTTACTTGTTTCACATTGTCTCTTAGAGTAAAGTCATACATCCACCTGAACATCCTGATCTTTGCAACACATAACTTAATTTTATGATTATCTTTTAATGGACACTTTCTGAGCCATAAAACATTACAGGTTTCACCACTAGCTTATCAATTTTTTTCTCAAGTTTAAGGGGTACTTTTCTATCACACAATAGACCCAATACATTTCTTCACTTAATTTGAATTCTACTAATAATATCCCCATCTATTTCACCATCACTCTGGACAAAAGACTCGAGATATGTAAAGCATGTACTCTTTCTAATGACTTAATTGTCCAAAGTCATAATCCTCCTATAAGATCTATTACTATTAAACTTACACTCCATGTATTCATTTTAGATCTACTTAAACAAAAAACCTTAGATTCTAAGGTTCTAAGTATGACATCCACAATTTAAGTTTTCCTTCAACTCCCTCTCTAGTTTTATCAACAAGAAGAATATTGTTAGCAAAAAGAATACACCAGGCTACATCCTCTTGCAAATGTCCAGTAAGAATGACTAAAGCAAAAAGATATGGCCTTAGATCTGATTCTTGATGTAATCCAACTAAAATAAGAAAATGCTTGATTAAACCACCTTCTGTTTGAATACAAGTAACGACTCCTACATACATATCCTTAATGACAAATTCAATTCGGTCTTGGCTAATAGAGAGTTTTATATAGCTTATGATTCATTACTCAATGATGGTAGTCATTAGAGAGTATACGAGATCTAAACGTGGCCATAATATAATGATGTATATCTATGGTAAAATCATTCAGTCAGAGGGCCCGAATAATAATTGTTTACTTGTGATGCTATATTTCGGTAATATACAAGGTTTGAGGACTCGTGTCATGTCCTTTTAACTAGAGATGGTTTGAGAATGAATATTAGTGATATTTTCGATAAAAGATTGACCTTTCGTGAGTTAAAATTATTCTTAAATTTATATCCTTAGATAAATGATTGTGGATGGTGGATAAATTTTTACTTTAAGTTTAAGAGATAGATTTCACTTGAATATTTTAAATCTTGAAAAATCTTAAATTTGCATTTTATTAGAATCAAAGTCCTGAGAAATTAATTATAGAAGTTAGGGGCATTTTGAAAAGTTATTTAATCACCTCCGAATGAGAGTTCTATCAACGCGGCCATCATCAACGTGACGTTGAAGTTACTTTTAAAAATTTGTATTTGCAATATTAAAAATTAATTTTGAGAATTGATCCATCCGATTAAGAATTACATTCAAAATAGTCATCATTGGGGTGATGTTGATGTCATATGAAAATATTTACATATAGATGCAATGTGAAATTTAATTTTGAGATTTAACTCCTTCGATTGAAATTTACTTTCAACACGACTATCAACTGGAATTTTTAAAAATCTTATAATGTTATTAGAATATTATCAACTTTACTTAAGCGCTATCAAAGGATCGTGTTCGAGTACTAATCTTGTGAATTATTATAAGAATGTTAACTAGAAAATTTACAATTTTTATAATGCATTTCATTTTAAGAGGGTTCTGATGACCTAATGTGAATGCAAAAATAAATACCTCCGTGAATATCAAGATTGTATATTTATTCATTAACTCAAGAGTCAAGTCTTGTCAACTTAAATGCTTTCAAGAAAGATGATTAAACTTGAAATTTAAGTTCTTACTTAATCTGTACAGCATTCTCCAACCTCGATATTTGGAGATGCATCAATTGGAGTCTATGTTGCACCGATACACCTATTTATGAAGGCGTGCTGTATCCGATACATCGATACACGGATACGCCTCCGATACGCCACGATATGTGTCGGATACACTAAAGCCATATCCAATTAAAATACTATTTAATTTCAAAAGGACACGCGTATCTGATACGCGTGTCCGTTGAAAAAAAAATCCCAAAAAAAAAAGACGCATCGTATTTACTTCCGGGGCTTCGAGCAAGGTTCTCTAATTTTCCGAGATGTATTTGAGTCTCTTGATAATATGAGTATATTAGAAATTACTAATCTTTCACTTGATGAGCCTGAATTAGAAGCTATGATATTTATTGAAGATGAAATAAAAGTTCAAAGACACACCAATGAAGAAGCTAATCATACCATTCCTTCTATTGAATAGTTGAAATTTCATGTGCTAGATAATTTATGTTTATGCTTTTGTTGTTGTACTAGACATTTAATGCTTCCTTATATTTTGATATTATAAGCTACAAGGCTACAAATGATGTTGTTCTTTTTTTTTTTTTTTGTAATTTCAAATATTATGCTTTGATTGTTTTCTTAATTTTTATGTATAATTTATAAATTATAATGCCGTGTCCGTGCCGTACCCGTATCCTATATTTTTAAGAATTGACGTGTCCCGTATCCGTATCGTGTCGTATCCGTGTTGCCATATCCGTATCGGTGCAACATAGATTGGAGTATATGTAGATAATTTAATTTAAAAATATAATTTTAATCTAACTTGCTTTTAATCTAGTGCATCATTCTCAGAATTTTGTATTAATGTGTCACGTTTGTCAGAGTGCATGCAATTGTTTAATTTGAAAAGGGATATTCGTTCAGTTCACTATTAACCCTGCAAAATATTCTCAGACTTTTATATTGCATGTACAGCATGTTCATCGGAGCATGTAGGGGGTTGTTGCACGCTTCCTGAGGCTGCTACATGCTTCTCAAGGCAATGACTCACTTTCGAGGCGACACATTTGAATTTGAAAGTTATATTTTAATGAGTACATAATTTTAAAATATTCATACGTGTTTGTTTTATATGAGCATTTAACGTTAAAATCAATGAACAATTTCATTTTTTAGTCATAAAATGGTTGCCTTTAGCCTTCTATCCACTTAAGTGTTTTTGTTACAAATTTGGTGGTGTTGAATACAAATTAGATTCTAGTTTTAGATTACCTTAGCAAAAAAATCCAATGACTAACAAAAAAAAGTATAAAGCCAGGTGTGGGCTCCGAAAACTCAGCCTCGACTTCCGCCCGCTTTGCTTTTCTTTGGGGGGGAGTGTTAACGGAATTAAGTTTTGAGGTAAATTTTGGGAAGACGAAAACTCAGCCTCGACTTCCGCCCGCTTTGCTTTTCTTTGGGGAGGGGGGGGGAGTGTTAACGGAATTAAGTTTTGAGGTAAATTTTGGGAAGACAGATGAATTTGTAGATAAGACAATACACAGAACTTTTGCCCTCATTTTATGAGGGCTTTATGATCTGAGTTCTAATTTCCTATAGGCGCAAGCCCCTATAGTTAATTATCCCTCCCAATAACGAGAGAGAACTTTTGATTAAGGCTAGTCGTCGATGAAATACGTTGTATATGTAAATACATGGTATCAGGCATATAGTAGCAGCATGGGCAATGGATATTTAGAAATGGTTGAAAGTTTGAAGATTTGATATTTAAAATTGGAGATTTCACCATATTGCACTTAAAACGGATAGTGGGGGAATGGATGATGGACACGATCAAGATCCCATGGTTTCGTTGTCCCGGGCCATTGTGATTCCTGGTCTACTTAGTCATAGGAGGTAGTCGACCCAACCTAATAGAAGGTCCTTGTCGGCATCAAGGGGTTGCTTCGTCCAAGGGTACCTTGTAGACCTAGGGTGAATTTTTGTCTAAGGGGATAATTTTAAATTCACCTTAGCTAACAGAGGACTTTGTGCCCTATCATTATATCATATTGATTCATATCTTAAAAATGTGATGCCACTAAGGAGCGTATTGGCTCTGGCCATAATCGGTATTTTATGGAGTCATTTGGCGATAAAATCACTCAGTTCAGAGGGCCCCGGGTCATAACCGTTTATCTTGCGGTGCCATTTGGCGAAAAAACTGCCTCTCAGAGGACACGTACCACACCATTACTAGCAGGAGATTATTTGAGAAGGAATCCTAGTAATATTTTCGACCAGACATTAGCTCCATGTGAGCTGAAGTAAATTTTAATTTGTCCATCTCGTCAAATTGTTTCGGATGGTGGATGAATTTTTGCTTTTAGTTATTGATGGATGATTTCAATTTTAAATATCTAGATTTTGGAATGATTTTTGGATTCTTAGATTTTTATGGGCATTTGAGTGGAGCTTAAAAGGCATTTAAAAGTATTTGTGAATCCCTCCGGTTGAGATAAGCATTCAACACAACCATCATCGGGGTGTTTGGGGTCATTCTTGCTAATTAATAGAACCTTGTTGATTCTGTCAACTTGTCGACAAAGAATAGGATTTCGTAGGCTTTATGCCTTTGCTAGTGAGTTTTCTTTATTGAAGGCCTTCAAGGCCTAATATGAATATATAAAATAAATATCTCGGTCAACCTCGCGACTTTATATTTATTTAATGGTTCGAGCCTCTATCTACCTACACAGGCGGGTCATGCTCGAACTTGAGTTCATTTATTAACCCGCGTAGCATCCCTAGACATCACGTGTGTACCAATAACACGCTTGTTGGGCCCATGCGGGTACTTGATTGCATACCCCTTTTTGTGTACCTATGTGTACACATATTATGGTGCATGTGCCGCATTTTTGAAAATTCAAAAGGGGCAAAATAGTCTACGGTGCATGTACGGGGGCTTTAAGATCCGAGTTCTGATTTCCTATAGGCATAGACCTTCTGTATTAGCCTGTTTTGCACAGATAGATTGTTGTGTACTACTTGTTGCTTTCTGCATGTGGATTGTAGTGCACTAATGAATCTCCTGCTTTTGCATTTTGTAGAGTTTTGTAGGTGGCATATTATATGCATGATGAAACTAGAGATATTGCTTACTGACCTTTGCATTTAAACTAACTTGAAGATCTCCAAAATTCCTTGGGACCTCTATGTTATTGATTGGTTGTAAGCACATTGTTATCCCTTCGATTCAATTTTTGCTTGCAAGAAGGTTACTGTGTTCGTTGCATGTCAAATTCTTCAGCTTGAAGGGAGCTGACGCATCCACTTTGAATCAAGTGGTATTGATTGTATAAAGGCGGCATTTGCCTCAGACTTTTGAATACACCTTCACTAACCATTGTTGGTTGTAGCTTGCAAGGTTGAATATACTTGCTTATATTTTGATCTTGATTATAGGGATACCCTAATGTTTGCTGCATGCTTCTGCATATGCTTATAGAGCATATCACCAACTAGATTAAGTCATTATGTTCGTTGTACCCTGATCTCTTTCACTTGCAAGGTATCTATATGATTACTTGCATGCTAACTTGTACTAACTATAGGAGGGCCACACTTCAGCCTGAATTTGATATTTCTTTTGTGGCATGTCTCCTCTTGAACACGTATTGTATGTTGGCGTTGACTGCGAAGTGTTGTATTTGTGGTGTATCATCATGTGCATTGATCTCTTTTGTTTGCAATAGGGCAATATGTTCATTTGAGTGATTGATACATGCATCATGCTTAATCATCGTCACTTGTGAGTGTGTTATCTTGCATATAAGTTGCAATGCTTGTTGGAGAGAAGACTAAACTTGCTTGATATTGGTGGATTGCAAGTGATAGGGATGCTACCACATTCATTTATACATCTTTCATGCTTCATGAATCTAACTATTTTTATTGCAATTCTTCGTATTCATGTTGATTATTGCCTATGAGCAATGCATAGAAACTTCAGTTATCATAAGCAATTGCTCGCAATTTTCCATTGATATTCATTTGAGTTCTTTGACTTGCTTGCATGATTAATATGAGTATCACTTGCTTTGTTTATTGATTGTAGGCATATTGCCACATTTCTCCATTTAATCATTGCAATCATATCAGTTTGATTGAGAGATCAAAACTTGAGTTGTTTTAATTATACCATTCCTTGCCCACGTCTTTTGAGCGTATACTTTCATTCGTCTGTCTCTTATCCATTGATACTTAATTGAGTAACTAGCATTATTCTCTGCTATTTTATTGTCACTTGTAGAAAAATCATATTGAATGTTGTAAGCCCTTCACTATCATATGAAGATGACTTAGATCATGCATGATAAAATTGCTTAGTGACATGTGCCACCCAATTGAAATAATAGTTCCTTAGTGTTCATTGAAAAGAAACTTTGTATCATTGGGTATAAGCATTTTATTGCATTTTCCATCCGATCATTGCTTGCATGATTGATGCTTATCTTCCACTTGCTTGCTTGCATAAGATTTGAATGACTCAAATTTTTCTTGATTAACAATTACATTTAAATTGAAATGTTAATTCTTTAACATTCCATTGAAAATTTGATGTCATTTTCCAAAGGTTCTTTAGTGATTATTCATTTTATTTATGTCCAAATTTGAGTTAAGTTCCATGTCATTTGGTCCGATCTTCAAGTTTCAAATTATTTGTATTTAGTTCACTTGATGTTTAAATAAGTATTCAAATAAAGTCCAAGTCCGAGTTTCAAATTGTCCAAATCCAAGTCCCATGTTTCATTGAAAATTTCAAGTCCAATTCCTCATATCTTCAATCCAAATTTCAGCATCCTCCCGACATCTCCCTCGTTTAGGGAAAATTTTGGGAGACTAGCCTTCCCCTCCACGTCACATGGGCGCTTCAGGAAGATACCCGTAGATACCACGGCTGTGTTTTCTTCAATCCCCACTACGCTACATGAGCGCTTCAAGGTCTCGGACACCTGTTAGAAAAAAGCACAGTGATTTCCCCACGTATGAGAACTTATTTTTCGCGCCCCCTCATGCTACATGGTACTTCGGGATTACCCTCCTCGTCGCAAGCGTCGCACCAGTTTTCCTCCCCTCGTGCTACGTGAGCGCGTAGGGAGGTTTGTCGGCTCGTTGCTAGCCTCGAGAGCGGGATTTTAGAGTTAGAAAATTATACCTTTGCATGTTGACAACAGGGATGGTGGTGGAGGGCACAAAGAAAAACATTTCTTCTTTTTTTTTTTTTAAAACACTCTCTTTTTTTTTGTTTTTTTTTTTTTCTCTTATACATACATATATATATATATATATATATATATATATATATATATATATATATATATATATATATATATATATATATATATATATAAGCAACAATAGTAACAACAAAACTAAAAAACAGTATTATCAATGTTAATATTGTTAAATATATGAATGATATTATTAATATTATAAAGGGTAATATAGAAAAATGTAAGAGAGGATGAGTGGTTACCTTGATGTAGATTTGAGTGGGCTTTTAGAAGTATTTGAGGGAATGGGGTATGTTAAGTGGGCTTGTTGTAGAGTAGTTAGCGTGAGTGGGCTTCAAATGTGTAGGTTAAGTGGATTGGGTAGAGGGTTCAGTTATAATAGAAGGGGAAGGCAAGGTTAGATAAGTGAGCTGCTTTGGAGTGTCGGCTAAGGATTTGAGGCTCGGTTGAGGTAGGGATCTCTCTCTCTCTCTCTCTCTCTCTCTCTCTATGGACCAAATGGGTTGGAAGGCTTGCAACAGAGAGCTTCGGCAGGGTGTAGAGCAAGTCGAGTAAGGAAACGAAGAAGCTTATGGGATTTGGAATGTGGAGAGCGATGAAGAAGCGAACATCTTAGCCTCGTTCTCATTTTAATGGAGATGGCGAAGCTCGTTCGAGGGAAGAGCTGCAGGATTTACGATATTTGATCACTTTGTCGGTGCAAAATTTTCAGCAGGATATCCATGATTTGAGCAGAACTTCGACGATGTACTAGGTAAAGCGAGATTTGCGGATGATTCGACTATACGAGGTATGCATTTTTTTTTTTTTTTTTTTTTGGTTCTTTTGTTTCTTTGTACAGAGGTTAACACCAGGCTAGTGGCCAAAGGCTACACTCAAATATATGAGATTGATTATCTTAATACCTTTGCTCCGAATGTTAAAATAAATGTTATTCGAAACTTGTTATCATTAGTACTGAATAGGGAGTGAAAAATTAAGAACTTAATATAAAGAATGTCTCCTAGATGATGATCTAATGAAGAAAGTCTGTGGATATCCCATCAGGATTTGATTCAGGGTTGAAGCAATCTACAAGGGCATTGTTTGGAAGGTTCTCCATGGTAATGCTCAACATGGGATATAAACAAAATCATGAAAACCATATATTTATGTTAAACACACAATTTTGAGTCTCCAAACTACTAGTTTATATTGAGAACATCATCATGACAGTTGATGACTTAGAAAGAATAGACTTTAAAAGAAAAAGTAGCTCTAAGAATTCAAAGTCAAAAAATTAGGTAAGCTAAAGTACTTCCTTATCATTGAAGTCGCACACTGTCAATATAAAATCTCCATATTACAATAAAATCACATAAGGGCATGCTGAAAGGAACATGTTAAGTTGGGACGTAAGGTTATCCATAGCCTTAAAGAATTTAATCAAAAACTTGGGGAAGCTCCAGAAGATATGATAATATAAAAACTCTTGTATAAAAAATTAGCAGGAAGACTTATCTAGTTCTCACATATCATCCCTAACATTGCCTATGTTGTTAGTATGGTAATTCAATTCATGTACAATCTTAAATAATCACACCTTAAGATAAGTTATTGAATTTACAATATCTGACGGCCTAGGTATGAGAATATCATTCAAATAGGGAGAGGATCTAATCTTAAAAGTTTACACAAATGCAGATTACATAGGTTATATTGTTGACATGTGATCAACTTCAGGATATTGCAGCTTTTTAAGCCACAATCTTTTAACTTGGAAAATTAAAAACAAAATTTGGTGCAACAAACAGCCAAGAAACAAAAATTAGATCTATGATACTAAAAATTGTTGACCCCTATACCTCAAACCACACGAGAAAGGACCCCAATTGGTGAACAAAGCGTTACGTACTTTGGCGCCATATATCACTTGAAAGGCCAAATGACCTCCGACTGCTGAATGGATAGTATCGTTGTGATCAGGACACTGAACTATGCTGGGTCGAGGCCCCTCGCAATTGAATCAGATGAGATCGATCAAAAGGGATGGCCGACACTCGAGATTAAAGCGCGAGGTTGATCAAACAATGTCGGATCGACAAACGGACTTCACCGTTGCGTCCGGAATAATGTCAACCTCTAAAAACTGCAATTTTTGTCTATTCAATTTGAAGCACCCATATTGGTGGCACATATCTCGAGGCAATCCCAATATAATGCAATGACGCGCATATTACGGAAATTCACCTCTACGGAGACGACATGACGTCCGATTGCCAAATTTGTGGAACCATCGCGTCCGGAACGTTGTCGCCATTAAGAGTCTACATCTTATTTGATTAAATTGAATCATTTGAGGTGGTGTCGTAAATATCAAAGGGCAGTTCAAATTTGAGACGAAGGTGCGTGCTATGAAGAAAAATTAGCCTCGTCGGTGGCGAAATGACGTCCAATCGCAGAACGGATGACGTCGTTAAGTCCGGGACGTCGTCAACTGTAAAAGTCTACATCTTATTTGATTAAATTAGATCATTTGGGGTGGTGTCGTAAATTTCAAAGAACGATTCAGATATTTTACGAAGGCACGCATTACGAGGGAACTAAGCCTCGTCGTTGCCTAAATGATGTCCGATTGATGAACGGACAGCGTCATTGCATCCGGAACATCCCCGACATTCAGAATATACATTTTATTTAATGAATTTGGATCGTCTGAAGTGTTAAAAAATTTCAAAGGCGGCTCAAACATGATGCGAAGGCCTGCATTATGATGGAAACAAGGCCTCGAAGATGCTCGGATGATGTCCGATCAACAAACGGATAGCGCCATTGCGTCCGAAACGTCGTCAACATTCAGAAAATATATTTTATTTAATCAAATTGGATCGTTTGAGATGATGGTGGATTTCTAGGCGATGCAAATATGATATTAAGGCCTGTGTTGCGACGGAAATGAGGCCTCGACGATACTTGAACGACGTCCGATTGACAAACGGACAGCGCCATTGCGTCCGGAACATCAACGACATTCAGAGTCTACATTTTATTTAATCAAATTGGATCGTTTGATGTGGTGTCGCAAATTTTAAAGGCGATCCAAATATAATGCAAAGGCACATGTTACGAGGAAAATTAGCCTCGTCGGTGGCAAAATGACATCCGATTGCAAAACGGATGGCGCCATTGCGTCCGGAATGTCGTCGGCTTTAAGATTCTACATTTTATTTGTTTAAATCGGATCGTTTGAGGTAACGTCGCAATTTTCAAAAGCGACTAAAATATGTTGCGAAGGCATGCGTTACGAAGGAAACGATGCCTCGTCGCCCCCCAAACAACGTTCGATCAACGAACGGATAATACCATTGCGTCTGGAACGTCCCCGACACTCGGAATATACATTTTATTTGATCAAATTTGATGGTTTGAGGTTGTGTCGTAAATTTCAAAGGCGATTTGGATATGTTGCGAAGGAATGCGCTATGAAGGAAGTGAGGCCTCGTCGATGATCAAATGACCTCCGATTGACAAACGAACTACGCCGTTGCGACCGGGACATCAGCAATATCCTAAATCCACTATAAATTTGTCTAATTCCGATGTTCGACGAATTTGGCACGTAAAACGAGACAAAAATACAAGAGGAAACTACACGAATTTCGAGGTGCTCATGCATATTTTGAAATGAATGCACCTTAATCGAGGCATTTTTGGGTAATCATCACAGCCCAGCTATTCTGATTTAATAATAATATTTTATTATTAAATATTATTATTAAATCTAATAAAATTCAAAGTCAAAATAAATTCGAAATCACATTAATCTTACCTCGTATCTCTTCAAATCTCCTGCTTTAAATCCCTGAAATTCCGCCGACGTTCTGCTCTGTTCCCCGATCAAATCTCACCTTGGAAGCTGCTCTAAACCTCAAGCAATGAAATAACTTCGGCCAAATGCTTCTCGAGGAGGATGGGCAGTTTTTCTTTCTTAAGATCTCGGCCTCAGCAAAAAAAAAAGAGGAGAGGCTCTTCCATCCGTCCCTGAGAGCAGCTTGCAAGTCCTCCTCAAAGCCGGCTTCAGCACCCAAAACCTCTTCATTTTACATTAGCCTTTCTTCTACAAAGGTCTGCAAAAATCTGCCTTAGCAAAAGAATTCCATGCAATCTTTTTCCAATCACAGCTCATGCAAGTCTCTCAGGGTCTCGGCTTCCCACGTCCATCTCACCTCAATGAAAAAGATCCAGCATGAAAAGCCCATCCACATCAGCAAGCAAACGAACGTCGGACTTCTCCACACAACCTCAAATCGTGAGAGCCAAACGTCAACACCTGCCTCCTTCCCTTCGTTCGTTCAGGCCACACGATCATCCCTCAACTTCATTCCTTGTGCTGGCCAGATCACCTCCCCAAGTTCCGTTCTGCCTTGCCTCTCCAAACAAGCCGGTCCTTCAGTTCCTCTATCCCATTCGACTCATAAAGCAGCCCCACGAGCTCAGTTGAAAGCTTTTAGATCCAACCTTTTCTTTTTTATGATTTCTGCTGTAAGCCGCAAGCTAGAGCTCATCTACTTTACTATCTCCTCTATTTGACCTTCACTCACATCCAGCCCGCTGCTGCTTGATCAAAATGAAAGAAGAACAAGTTCAGGTAAAGCTAACTTGTTTAGTAAATTGACATTTTTATGCTCCGCTTAGGATCATCCAAGCCACTAGCTCTTGAATGCATTCCAACTTTAGATTTAGATGATGTGGCATTCTTAGCCTACCAAACTTGCAGCAGAGCATGGAAATTTAAGAGGAGAAACAAATTAATAACTAGAAACGTGGTGCTCAAGTCATTAGACAAGTGCTTCAAGAAAGAAATGGCATTAGTTGGGTTCTATGCATTACTCAAATAAGTAAGGTTTGGCTGCCATTTTTTTAAGTTATTCAAATGGAGAGATTGTAAACTACATAGCAGTAGACGCATATAGGCTTGGAGAGTTTCTTGTAGGATCACTCCAAAGATAAAAAGCTAAGAGCTGCTTCAGAATTATTGAACAATAAGAAGATCATTAAGTTGCAATCTTGGGAAGATAAGTTCAAAAGAATGGTTGAATAATCTAAGGGACATCGAGTTCAAACGGTTGAGAGATATCCAAATCACAAGATCCTATGGAAGTGCATTGTACTGGATGGCACCAACTGTTTTGTTTTCTCTTCTGCTGTAATTTTTGTAGGGACTGCATATGTGAATAGTGATTCTCTCAATGCTAGTGTATATATATAAAGATTTCTCCAAAAAAAAAAAAGAGAAAAGGAGAAACAAAAAAAAAGAAGAAAAGAGAAAAAAAAAAGAGAGAAAGAAAAGAAAAATTTTGTTTCGATTTTCGAACCCCTGTTCGCTCTCTTACCTCGGCATGCGTGTCGAGTCGGTGGTATGCCTATGCACGCTTTTCTTAGTGTGGTGGGAGGGGCAACCGGCGCGACACCCACGACAAGGTAGGCGAGCGATCCTCGGTTTCAAATCTCTTCTTCGGAGTTCGTAGCGCACCGGAAAACCGCCCATGCACGCTTTTCTTAGCGTGGTGGGATGGGAACCCAGTGCGACGCGTACGACGAAGGAGGGATACTCATAAGTACCCGCTTGCGGGGAAATAATTGCTTTTCTTGTAAAATATTTTCAAAAATAAAAATATATATATTTTTTTTGCAAAATACCCATGCACGCTTTTCTTAGCGTGGTGGGGGATCAAAAATTACACGGCCGCGGTGTCCTCGAAAGAGAACATCTACCATGCACGCTTTTCTTAGCGTGGTGGGAAAGGCCAGTTTTCCGTAGTTTTTCCCCTAAACGAGGGAGACGCCGGAAGGCTGCCGAAATTTCGGGTGAACATAATGCTATATTTGGACTTAAGTGAACTCAAACTCAAGTCATTATTTGAACAATTTGGACATTAATTTGCATTTGCAAGGACTACAGGGGACTCGAATGAGGGGAAGAGGCTCATCTTAAGCCTGAATTGAACTTGAACTCAGTTTGGGACTTGAACTCGGACTTGCACTTGGACTTGGACTTGAATTCGGACTTGCACTTAGACTTGGACTTGAATTCAGACTTGAACTTGGACAAAATGCAAAATGACATAAAATTTAAGTGGTTAATTTGAACTTAAATTTAACTCCAATAATTTGGACTTGATTTGGACGATTAAATTGACTAAGTGCAAATATGAATGATTAATTAAAAGATTTAATTCAACGTTTGATTCAAGCTTGATCAAAATGAGCTTGAATTGAACATGATCGCTTAAGACATATGAACTTGGTTTGAACCAAGTGAGAAGAACTTTGATATTGAGCTTGAACTCAAGTTGAAACACATAAGAATTCAAATGAATTTGAACCTAAGTAATGATCATGAACATCATTACATGAAACTCAATTTTAAGCGAACAAAATGTGAAGGAGAATATATGGAATTTGTGGATAATAAGAAGCTTGCAAACTCTACTTACTTATAAGTAGTGATGAATCTTATAACTTAATCAAATTCCATGTCATGATATGTTATTCTCAAAAGAAAATACATGATTTGAGCACAAGCAAATTCGTGTAACTTGATTGCAAAGGATTTGGTTTCTAGCTTGGATATGAACTACAAAAGCTTGAACTTGGATGTAGACATGAACTTGGGCTTTATTTGAATTTGAATCAATAATAACTCAAGTACCATAAGAATGTGTAATCTAAAATTACACTTTAATGAAAGTTGTAATTCATGTGTGAGATATTTCTCTCACAAATGATTATGTGAGACTCATGAATCAATCATAAGATCTCATCCACTCATATGTGTAGAAGATCTGTGTTAAGCATAATGTCAAACGAGTGATGCAAAAGGTATGTTGAAATTGCCATCCACATGTAAGTCCCTTGTAGACTAAAAGCTGTGTTCAAAGACAATGTAGGTCATAATACCATCCACTCACAAATAACAGTAAAGGTTGACGAAGAGCAAGGAAAAGCAAATATCTCTTAAGCACCACGAAGGAGGAAGGACTTTTAGATGAATATACAAACGTCAAGTTCAAGTGACACATAATCCTTCCACAATCAATATCAGTCAACATGCAAGCAAATATAGGAGATTCCTCCTATCAACATACAAAGAAGTCGATGAAGGCAGGAGATTAGTTAGTGCACTTTGATCCGCCTATAAAAATCAACAAATAGTGCACGACAGTCTACCTGTACGAAGCAGTGAATAACTCCATTCAGAAGCTGCTACTTCACGCCACCGGATCTGCAACATTCGTACAAGCAGACAGAAGGCGTCTACAACTACAACGCCACGCCACCGGATCTGCAACATTCGTACAAGCAGACAGAAGACGTCTACAACTACAACGCCACGCCACCGGATCTGCAACATTCGTATAAGCAGACAGAAGGCATCCACAAACTACAACGCCACGCCACCGGATCTGCAACCTCCGTATAAGCAGACAGAAGGCGTCTACAATTATTTCAAAATACCCCTGCACGTGCACTATAAATTGTATACACATAGGTACACTAAAGAGGGAAATATAATCTCAACCCGCATGGGCCCCGACGAGCGTGTTATTGGTACACACGTGACGTCTAGGGATGCTGCGCGGGTTGACAAGTGAATTCAGGCTCGAACCCGATCCTCTTATACGGATTAATAGGAGTCGACAAGGTTCGAACCAACAAATAAATATGTGGCCGTGGCGACCAGAATATTTATTTTAATATATTCATATTAGGCCTTCAATGCCTAAAATAAAAAAGAATTCACTTTTAAGGGTACAAAGCCTACGAAATCCGATCCTCTATCGACAGCTCGATAGAGTTGACAAGGTTCAATCCATAAAGTGAAAGTGACCCCGAACACCCCGATGATGGCCATGTTGAATGCAGATCTCAACCGGAGGGGTTCCCAAATATTTTTAAACGTCTCCCAAATATCCAAAATCCATTCCAGATATTTCAAATCACACTCAAATGCCTACGAAATCCAAAACTCCACAAAAATCTCGAAATCCCAAAAAATATTTAAATTTGAAATTCAACCCATTAATCACTTAAAGCAAAATTTATCCACCCTCCGCAACAGTTTGCCGGGGTGGACAAATCAAAATTTACCTCAGCTCACAAAAGAGCTAAATGCCTAGTCAAAAATATCACTAGGATCCATTCTCAAGACAATCTCCTGCTAGTAAGGACGTGGTACGTGTCCTCTAACCGGCGGTTTGCCGCCAATGGCACCGCAGGATAAACGGTTATGACCCGGGGCCCTCTGAACCGAGTGGTTTTGCCGCCAAATGGCACCACGAAATATCGGTTATGGCCAGCGCCGTTACGTTCCTTATTGGCATCAAATCCTTGAGATATGAATCAATAGGATATGATTGATAGGGCACAAAGCCCTCTGTTAGCTAAGGTGGATATAAATTTGTCCCCTTAGACGAACACCCATCCCAGGTCTACAAGGTCTCCTTGGACGAAGCAACCCATGGCTGCCGACAAGGATCCTTCTGTCAGGTTGGGTCGACTACCTCCTCTGACTAAGTAGACCAGGGACCACGATGGCCCGGGACGACGGAACCATGGGATCTTGATCGGGTCTATCATCCATTCCCCCACCATCCGCTTTAAGTGCAAGATGGTGAAGTTTATATTTTAAATATCAAAATTTTCAATATCCAAAACTTCCAAACTTTCCAAATACCCAGATTCAAACACAATTTCCCAAAATCCAAACCCAATTCTCAAATTTCCAAATCCAAACCCAATGCTGCTACTATATGCCGGATGACACGTATACTCTATGTATCTGATTGACGACTAGCCTTAATCGAAAGTTCTCTCTCGTGATCGAGAGAGGTAATTAACTATAGGGGCTTGCGCCTATAGGAAACTGCGCCTATAGGAAACCAGAACTCAGATCATAAAGTCCTCGTAGAATGAGGGCGAAATCTCTGGGTAGTGTCTTATCTACAAACCCATTTGCCTTCCAAAATTTACCTCGGAACTTAGTTCGTTAAAACTCCCTCGCCGA
Organism: Dendrobium nobile; assembly: GCA_022539455.1. NCBI lineage: Eukaryota > Viridiplantae > Streptophyta > Magnoliopsida > Asparagales > Orchidaceae > Dendrobium > Dendrobium nobile. Next base: position 65,384,881 of record CM039723.1, read on the forward strand.
ATAAAAAAACCGCGGTGGGGAGGCCGGGGCCGAATTTTCGGAGCCCACAAAAATCTATGAATTTCTATGGCTAAAAATTGAATTGAATGGTCTTATGAAGCTTTATCATGATAAAACCTTAGTCAACAATATTTCACATCATCCCATCATGGTTGCACTAAACAAATTTAATTTGAAAAACAATTTATAAAAGAGAAGTTGGACAATGATCTAATGTGCATTCTATTCATTACCATTGGGGAAATAACTTAGGGATTTTCTTACCAAAAGATTATGAGAAGCATTCTTTCAAAAGTTATCAGGCAAACTGGAAATGGATTACATCCATTCATTCACTCAATAGGTAGTGTGGGAAACACCTACAGTATCCAGCCCAAGATTCCACTTCGCAGACTCACGCCTAGCCTTTTGCCTCTATCATGCCTTGTTGCCCGACTCATATCGTTACAACTTGCCTCCTGCCTTGTCCATACAGCCGGGTTGCCAACTCCCCTTCCTTTTCCAACTCTATCGTGCTAAGTTCTCCTTTCTTATTCTCATTGCTAAGTCATTGACCCATGGGATTATTGCTGTCACCTTACCAATTCATGAATTGTCATATTCTAATGAATTATGAATTTTTCTTATCAGAAGCTCTCCTAGATTTGTATATAAATGTAGGAATATGATACAGTAAAAATTCTCTTCAATTATATATATATGTGCTCATTGAGATTCTTGCACATGCTTGAGAAATAAGAAGTTAACCTTTTTAGCAATGAGGCCAGATTATAAAAAAGATCAGTCAAATCTAATGGTAGAACTCACCAAAGGTGTGTAGGAGACATGGTAACAAAGAATACTCGCTGCTTCAATGGATTGACGCTGGAAGAAACCCAATCAGCCCATGTCTCCAAGGCCAATGTCATAGCATCTAATCCATCTGCCTCTTCACACATTTCATCATCAGCATTCCATCTGCATGGAAAAGCAGAAGAAACATCAAAAAGAGGTAGGGGATGGGCGGTAGGGACGTGGAGGATGGGCTTGATATCCATTGTTTACAACTATTTTCCTTTTTCTTTTATGTAGGCGAAAGAATTTACTTACAATAATTTGATCTTCGGGCCACTTCTCCACCACAAGTATGAGTTGAAGACCAATATATCAGCATTTTTCCACTGAGAAGCATGCTTGTAAATTGCATTAGGCCGTATTATTCGGTCATCTAATCTATGATTTACGGGATCATCCGAATTTGATTCTACAATAAGTGGTGCCCAGTAAAACTCAACTGTAGCATTATATTCCTGCATGGAAAGTATTATTAAGTTTATCAAAACGCTGCATTGCCAAAATGAGTTGGCTGTACAACCTGATCAGCAAGCAGCAAGCTTGTGTGGTCAATAATATCTCATGGTCACAGGAACAAACATCATCATGCAGCATATCGTATTGCAACAAATATTTATTGCCAGTTGGAACCATAGATTGCACCATTTATTGCCCTAGAAGAGCTAACGATGGATCTGCCCTAATATGTAATTTTTACCAGGACAAAAGGGTACATTGAATATTAGACATTCTTTAATTTTACCTCAGCAGTAAAAATGGTTAAATGAGCATTGGGAGACATAGATTTCTTGCCAGTTGGAACCATAGATTGCAAAAGGCACACCATGGAGATCCACTGACCCCTGTTTAAGGAATCACCCACGAACATCAGCCGCTTATTTCTCAGCTTCTCCAGCATCTCTCTCCCATTCCATCTTCAAAAAACAAAAAACAAAAAAGAAAAGAAAAATAAATGGACTCTAAGATTAAAATTCCTATCAATTGAGAAAATCAGATTAATAGAATAAAAAAGGGAGTATTTCATGGGGCATCCATGAACATAGAGAGGTGTATTGCATGGCGCAAGCAATATGCAACAAGAAACATGTAGTGATCAAAGAAAGCATCACGTACTTAAGTTTAAGACCTTCTTTTTATGATCAGAAATTCTATAGATATGAGCAAATGGGAGTGAACCTTATACAAACAATAGAAAGCTAAATATTTATCTATTTTTAATCCTTGAATGAGGAAAAATGAACTACTTACCGAATTTCCATCTTTTTCCAAGAGGAAAACGGTGTGAGGAATGGCAACCAATCGTGCTTCATTTGCAAAGGAAGAACAAATGGACTCTTTTGAAATGATGATTGTTTTGATTGAAAAAAATGAATGATATCCCAGCTATTTTTTGGTTAATTATGAATCTGCGGCTATTGATCTGAGCTATTCAATCTTCTTTTTTTTTTTTCATTCCTTATGCTCAAAGTATTATTATACAAACATAGCTAAAGTACCTAAGTGCTCACTACCAAAAAAAGGTGTTAAATATTTGAAAAAGCCTTTGTTATCAGATATTTTTTCAGACCACAGGAAAATCTTAGGCACGACATCACATGGACTGTCAATCCTCTATTCAAAATAGAAAACTGTATCATTCTCAAATATGAACAGATAAGCATTCATTATAGTAGTATTTGACAAAAATGGGCAGCATTCTATTACTGGATTTGGCATGACATCACCTGTCGCACAACTCTAATGCAGATGAACATCTGCACACAAGAGTTATACCAACCACTGCAAAAACTTCATGACTCAAATGCACCATTTGATCTGGCTTGTGCATTTATAAACTTCATATATAGTATCCATGGCAGTGGCAGCCTATTGATGATTCATTCTTCGAGCCCTTAAAATCTAAGGGATCTTTAGAAGATATGACTTGAGGTTCAAAATATTATAATCAGGAGATGATAGAACTCGGAAGTGCTTAGAGCCCAAGCCAAATTCCAACAGATCGGAGCATTTCAAGTTATCAATAACACACTAAGAAAGAGATGGCCAAACAAAAAACAGGGACAACCAAGAGGGGCCTATCAATCACATTGCCATTGTTGCTGTGGCATAAACAGTCTTCAATATCAGGAGAAATTATTCTGTGCGAACGCCGAACGCAATTTATCGTCTGGAGACCAACCAGAATGCGCCACGTCAACAATACCGAGCTGGGTACTGAGCGGTACCAAGCCGGGTACCAGCAGGGGGTGACGTGACGCATTCTGGTTGATTTCTGGACGGTGTTCGGCATCCACGCAGAATAATTTCTCCAATATCAAATGAGTTTAACAGAGGGACTGTCTAAAGCTCAATACCATGTCCTAAACATAATTAGCTTAAACAAAAAGTTATACAACAACTTGGAAAACTCTCTGATACTCAAGTCAGTAAAGGAGCTTGAAAGTGAATAACAGCTGGAAGAGCTTCAACAAAATTTTATCTTCAAATGGACTGAGAGGAGATCGAAATAATCCACTAAAATCTTAGCAAATAATATGATAAATAAATGAGCTATGTTCCCTCCAAAATTCATGCAAAGCCAAAAGTTCCACTATTGGTCATTATATAAATTTTATGGTAGAGAACTGAGCCACATCAATTGAGTCATTTTGACTTTAAGATATGTGTTAAAATATCTATTATGACTCTAATATTGATGTAAGGTTTCAATTGAGGCCAAGCCACAAGATTAGTGATGATGAAGATCATAAGCATTATAAGTTTGGTATCAATGGTAATTTGAATTGAACAAGACAATGAAGAAAATCGATTCATGTAACAGATCCCATGTAGTAGGATAAAGGCTTGATGTTGATGTTATTTGTTGTTGGTGATTTGAATAGCATGGATACCCAAAACCTCAAATGTAGGATGAATTGGCAGGATAAATTTGCCAATATTAGTTGAGTCATATTGGCAAGTTGTACATAAATTCTGCAAAAACCCAATAAACTCACTTCTTTATGATAGCCCAACTTAAGAGAGAGAGAGAGAGAAGAAATCACCATCAAAAACATAAAAATTCACATTTATGAACTCTTCCCGTTATTTATAGAAAGAGTTTGCACATATACTTGACGAGTATAGTAGCTGGCCAATGGTTGCAATTGACCAACTAAAGCGAAGATCTTCTGCCAGGCATTCCCCCATCAAGTTCATAGTTGCAAAGTCAAGCTCCGTCTTTGAGATGATCTTTTTCAGTGATCTTGAGAACACCAACCACCATTGGTTGTAGCGCCTCCTGGGCGGGTGGACAAAGTTGACCTAGCCTTCAGAGTAGGCGATCTTCTCAGAGCACAACGATTCTCGGGAGAGATTCTACTCTTCCTCTTTCTTGATCGAGTAGGCAACTTGCTTTCCCTTATCGAAAACTTAAAAGTAAAGGGGTGAAAGAAATGACATTCACCACTGAGTTTGATAGTATCTACACATGGACAAGTTTATAATAGTTGAGGATTTCAGCTAACATGTGACAGAGCGATAGCCACAACTCTTAAAGTGGTCACAAGGGAAGCATATATCCTCGTTGTAAAAATTGTTAGGTGCTCTTCCTTGAGGGGGGTCGCAGACTAGAAACTCCATACTTGCATAGTAGTATCCAAGGAATATAGAGTCGATATATGAAGGTGTATGATTGCTAGCAATTGGCATTCGCAAAGGCGATTGTGCATTTGTGCAAATTAGCCATCATAGCTATTAAGACTCGTTCGGGAAACAAAGTGAAGTGGAAAACTACAATTGAAAGCTCATGCCCATGTAGGCCTAACCAAGGGGTATTTATAGGAGATGAATGACACGAATATCAAGGTTTTAGTCACATCGCAAGCAACTCGCCTCCTCAACTCATCACTTGGTGGCCACCTTGTTGATCAGGATGCCCTTGTCCACTGCTGGGGAGCCTCCTTGTTTGCTGCATTTACCACTAGGGCATTAGTGGCCCCCTTCTCCTTCAAAGGCACTAGCAGCTTAGCGCTTGTTATAGGCATCTTTTGCCACTAGCTCCTTAGGGTGAACAACAGTCTGCACCTCCTTCCTCACCTTCTTAGGCGCATCCTACACCTCTCGGGACTCATCAGTTATAATGCACCGACACTTCTCCTCAAAGAAGCATGCAGTGTGCGACACATATCCAACATGACACGGATTTGACACGTATTGGACACGCCGAAAATGTGTTCGATTAAAAAATATTAAATACAAATTAGGCACGCATGTCTTACATATTTTATGAATTTTTTTTAAATATAATTTCTTGTATTTAAAATTTTTATTTATTTAAAATATAAAAATAAATATCTTATTTCTATCCACAACACCAAATCAATCGCCCGCACTCAATACCCCACTCATTGAATATTCTCATTTTCATTTCTCGTTGTCGGGGCACGACTTTAGTTTCACTATAATGTCTGATGTCATCTCAACATGGAAGTCTGACATTGTTACAACATTGATATTTCAAAACTATCTCAATATCAAAGTTTGACATTTTCTTAACATTGATGCTCGACGCTAGCAATTTCAACACCTACAACTTGACAGGTCATCTTTGTCCAACGCGTCTTAACATCGATGAACAGTGCCCTCTCAACATCGACAATAGACGCCCTCTTGACATCGACGCACGGTACTTACTGCATAACATTGATGCTTGACTCTCAATAATATTGTTGCCTCCTCTCTCGATGCCTGATACACAACATCGACGTCTAACTCTTAATATCCTAATATTAATCATTTTAAGCAAAAATTATAATTAAATGACTTATTATTTCTAAATTATTTTTAATATTATACTTATTCAATTTTTATACACTATTTTTAAAATATAAAAATTATAATATTATGGCTAACCCGTGTCCTATATTTTCATAATTGACGTGCCCCGTGAATGTGTCATGTCGTATCTATGTCGCGGTGTCCGTGTTTGTGCATCATAGCTCATCGATAGTCCCTCCTTATTTCTTCGCCTTTTCTCTCCGCACCTGAGGAAGAACCTTCACACAAGTACTCCAATACCACAAGTTTATTAGAAAAGAAGCATCAAAGCATACTCTTTGCATGCAAAGGATATCCATGTTAGAGCTAGTGAAATAATTAGTAGATTTTGGCAAAAATCAAAGAGGGTTTGAAATTCATCATATAGATGACATTATAAAGGTGCCAATAGGCGAGGTGGTGGCTCACTATCATTGACTTCCCAGATAGGAAGTTCACCACCCTGGTTTCCTCTACATTTAGTTCAAGACACCGTTGCCTTGCGTTTAAGGAAGGGGATTAGAAAATTCAGATGTAGATGAATACAAATTTGGCCTTCCAACCCAAAGCTTATTTGCTAGCTCGCTTGTCTACATCAGCACAGAGAAAAATTGCAAGCACCCATCCTTGAACTCCACTGCAAAGACGTGACAAAACAATGTGATCATCCACGACAGCTTGTGGACTAGGAGCAAAGAAATGACACTCACCACTGAGTTTGATAGTATCTGCACAAGGATGAGTCTAAAAAAGTTGAGGATTTCAGCTAATACGTGACAAAGAGGTAGCCAAAGCCCCAAGTTAAAGTGGTCATAAGAGAAGAAAATCGCCTCCTTGTAGAAGGTGTTAAGGTGCTTGTCCTCAACGTGGGCGCAAACTAGCAACTCCATACTCACATAGTAGTATCTAAGGAATATAGTGTTGGCATAGAGTGTGTCACCCTCGACGATTGCTAGCAAATGGCATTCATGAAGACAAAAGTGCATTAATGCAAATTGGCCATTATAGCTATTAACACTCGCTCGGGAAGCAAGGTGAAGTGGGAAACTGCAATTGAAAGCTCATGCCCATATAGGCCTGACCAAGGGATATTTATAAGAGATGAATATGACACAATTATCAAGGTACTAGTCACATCAACAATTAATGCTAAGATTTCACCCATATTTTCATCATTACCCAAGATAAAATAGATATTTTAACTCTCCCACACGAGTGGTCATTGCCAAAACACATTTCAAATGTAACTAAGCATTACATGCAATAAATTTTACTATAAATCTCATCTCACAAAGAGATCGCCACTGGTATGTTTAGAATCGTAGCCAACTCATCACATTCTTAAAAAAACTCACCACTCAATGGTAAATTATTAACCTGTCATAATGTCAAATAAAAAACTTAGAGCTTCTTCTCACCGGAATTATAAAATTTAGAGTATATATAAAATGAATACCGTAATAATAAAGGTAAAGTAGCTGCAGTACATGAAATTGACACAAAGATGCTTGCCTTAATACTAAAATTTTATTACTAATCAAAATTTTACAAAAATTTTTACATACATAGAAAAATAAGTGGAGTGAAACTATTCTGCACCACCAAAAATCATACACACTACATCAAATGCCCTCAAGAGGTAACAACCGTAACTCAAATAGATACTTCAAAAGAAATCACTCCCCTTCAATGAATAAACTCACCTGAAGGAGGCTGCGAGTTGCCACCATCTCAGCTTATAGGGCTGTAAAATCGTTTTGAAGTTGGGCATCCATCTCTGCAGCAATGTTCTTTTAAGATATGCCACCTCCCTTGCTGGAAATACACTGTAGGTTAAGAGCTTTCTCCATAACACTGAGTCACTCAACTAAGGCTGCTAGTGTGATCAACCCCTATGCTGGAATTCCAACACCTAAAGAACTCAATGAGAGCAAAAAGGATAGCACTACATACGTCACAGCCTCCTTGGTCATTGGGGTCTCCTAGGTAGCAAGCTTCTCTACTGTTCTTCGATCGTCCCTTACTCCAAACACGTTGGTGAGAGCACTCGTCATTGTGGGAGGTGCTCCTATGATCAATAATGAAATATTAAAAACAGAGAATTCCTTATCCAAAAATTTTAGGGACTCCAAGCAGTCTATTGTTCAGGATAGTCATCTTTATGTAAAAGCTAGTAACCCACTATGCAAATGCCAGCACCTCGAACTCACTCGGTGCATGACCAAGTAACTCATTGAGGAGAGGCACACTATGGGCTCGCTGGTGGAGGGAAATGCTTATCCACAAGATAAAATTTTCTCTAAGGATTGGGGAAGCAGCCAACTCAGTTCCATCCGAAGTCATTGCAACCTCGTTGGAGGCCACATCTACAGTAGCAGTTGCCTCAGTTGCCACCACTGTGAAGCAAATGCAAACTCTCTTCGCCATGCTAGTCGTCAAGGGAATGTTATCAAAACTTGAGAGAGCCATTCTCCTGTGACTCACCCCTACTTTAACTTTTGTGGCAGACTCTGATGGGTCCATAGCTTTAGTAGGTAGCATCGTGAGCACCTTCATTGTACATGCTTCAAACTTCATTCTCTTCACATGGGAGAAAGCGATAGATGGTCTGAGGACCCGCCTCGGCACCCTTCACCATACTCATTGAGGGGTTAGGGTGCCTCTTAGCCCTATCGTCCTACGAGAAGCAAACTGCTACCCTTCTCACTTAGTTCTCAACAAAGCCAATTCGGTTGGGTTTGTCCTCTCTTCCTCGCAACATGTTAAAATGTTCAAACGTGTAAGAGCATCAACCACTAGACCACTACTTATAGGAGAAAGAAATGAGTGACATCATATAACTGTTATCATGAGAAATCGGCAAGATACCTGAAGCTACAGTTAAAAAAAAAAGACTGTATTTTTTATTAACAACTATTTTGAATGTTTGGTAGATATAATAAATGCTCGTTCAAAATTCACTTGTCATTTTAACAACTCTCCCTACAAAGGGCCAGGCGAATCAAGAAACTAAATGTTACATGCCTTCTCAAGTGCCTCACGATTATTTAACAGGACCCAATAGGAAAACTTAGACTCAATAGGGCCCAACAGTGAAGACTTGTCTAAGAATGGTCGCCTTCAACCATTGTCACAACTAAGAAAATTCGCTACCTCCTTAGCTGTCACATTTCTGACAGCTAAGAAATGACCCAACTTGGTAAAGATATCCAAAGAAAGTCGCCACTCTGAGAAAACCTCAGGGTTCATATAGTATTTCCCACACTTGCAGGACTCGTCTCTCAGATAGGAGAAACTCTCTTAAAGTGACTCGCCATCACCTCAATCAGATAGGCAACAATGGAACCCACTAACTCATCCACAAGGAAGGGTTATCCCAACCAAAACACAAACTCACTTCCTCATGCTCAACTAAACATGAATTTCACAACCCCAACAATTCAAGTTACTTCAAATAAAAAAAAAAAACAAGAACTTCATACAAGAGGTCGCTAACATTGCCAGAGGATTTGTCGATGGTATTCTTTCCAACTAAACCCATCTAAGGACTTGTTTTCATCAACTCACCCAAGAACACTCAATACATGGTAACGCACCCCAAGTCTGGAGAGTAGGGCCATAAAACAAATACCATTTCATGAACTTACTAAAGCAAAGACACGTGTCTGGGTGGTCAATATTAGATCTCATTTATCATTGTACCTTTTTTTTTAGCCTTTGCCTTTGCCCCATGATCCCCATAAATAATGGGTGAAAATGCACATTTTGGATCTTTTGGTACATCCTAGAAGTTCTACTAAGCTAGTAAAATACTTTACTCCCAAAAAACCTCTTTTTCCTTCCATACCACAGTTTCTTGGGTTCAACTCTCTTAAACTTACTTGCTTGAAAGATCAGTATCATTCACGTACAAGTTTGGATCTAACAAGTTCACTTATAGGAGGTTAATGATTGGTGTGCATTATCAACCCATTACTATACGAATAAAAATTAAACCTAAAACCTTCATGGTCAAGAGTTATATAAGATTATAAAGACGTCCCCTTTATGTTCAAAAGGTATATAATGACATCAACCACGTAGTACTTTGTCCTAATAAGTAAAAAGGTGGCTTCAATAGAATACCAATCTAAACTCCCGTCAATCAAATATAGTATCTGCTTTATCCTAATAGGACTCACAGTTTTGTCCTCTTAATATAATTGCTCAGGAAGTCACCCATCATAGAAGTTCTCCAACACAAGCATGCTTAAGTTTAGAGTTTCTAATAAAGCTAAAATCATAAATGTACATCCATGACTGCTTGTGCAAGTAGCTTCTCACAGGTATCTTATAGGTTACATTCAGGTCGAGCCGAAGGACACTCTCCTCTTTCAGGACGGTCCGTTCGCTGAGCTCTCTTAAGAGCTCGGAAGGAGCTTATTTCTGTAGCACGGTGGACCTCCTCCAAGAAACTGCCCTCCCCGATGGGGGTGACCTCAAAAGTTCCATTCTTAGTTTGACAAATCCTTATTCATCTTGGACAAAACCAAGTCTCCCATGTGAGACCTATAAAAAATATAGCTAAAGACAGATATCTCTCTCATGAATGGATCAACACCTAGCTCAAAGATCAAAGTCAAATCATCACTCGCCCCCTCTCGCTCTAGCGAGGAGACCTTGGACCAGCTTCCTACCTCATGTCGACTTGATCTCCAGTTGCTCATAGGTACATCTCACCCGCATCATCTCATACAAGATCGCCACACTACTCAGCATAGTTGGTCGAGCTACATCAAAGATCAATAGTACAACTATTGTATCCCGTATATATTCTACTGTAACTCTACAAGCCCTATAAATAAGGAGAGAAGGTGTACAAGAAAAAAAAAATGACACAAGACGACAAGAGAAAAACACAAAAACGAAGACAACAAAAGGCGACACCACGGCAAAATTGAGAGAAAGAGAGAGATGTTTTGTTTTCTGTAGTTTAGCTTAAGCTCTACATAATAGAGCTCTCATCACCTTTCATTCTTGTATTTATGGTTGAGATGATAAAAATTTTGTCCAAATCTACTCTTTCTCTTCCCCCCTTTCTATTTTGTCTTCATCATCCTCACACACAAGTCCTCAAGATTACAAGTTGGTGCATAAAATAAGCCCTAGTATCATCCGCGGGACAAATCTGGATTCAACTATTACACCAAAAGATTTCTTGTTATTTAAGAGTTTGATTTAATTGTACTTAAAGATATAACGCCTAGTTGGCCATGACGCCTCAAAAACCTACTCAGTTAGCCCAATTCACATTCAACTCATGCTAAGTAGTGATGCATGCCCATCGACCTCTGGAAAAATCAATATGCAATTCTCTACATTAATGAGAATATAAGGCGCCAAATAAAAACAAGTAGGAAATTTCCAAACCTCTTTAAGTTGCAACCATGGGGCTGCCATCGCATTCTCTGGTACTCCACATCTGGCCGGCCGTGTTTAGTGCAAGCTAATTGATCCGACATATATGGACAACCACCCTCATCGTACAGTGGATAGGATACATTGTCGTAAACCCATCTCCCAGTGAAAATATCACATTTTCTCTGCCTGTTCTCCCTTCGCTGCTGATTTCTCGTGGAGGAGCTTAGCCTTCTCTTATAACTCAGAGAAGAAACGCATGCCTTAGCCCAATCCGAATCACCTGAAACCAGACCCCCAAAGAAAATATCTCAACAATCTCATCCAAAGAAATCCAGAAAGCGTACGAAACCGGTATCCATTTGACGGTTTTAAACAACACCTAAAACGCCCAAATTTCGCAACAGTGATTCGCTTTGTCTTAATGGCGTCAGAGTACAAAGGAACAAATCATAGTTTCCGAGGCATGAATTAAAATTTTCAAAGAAACAAACCTAAAACCCTCGTTGATTTGTAGTTGGATGAGTTGGTGGTCCGATAGGTGGGAAATGAAGGGCGTGTGGCGGAATCTTCGTCCTGCATTCCCCCATGGATTCTACTGTCGGTCTGATCATTGAGAAGAGAGAAGAGAACGAAGACCGAGAAGAGAGCGAAGTAGAAGAATTGCAGAGCCCTTCTTCTACTCCACTTCAGCATTGCGGAGGACAAACAGAAGAAGGCTGTTTCGCTTTTTTTAGATCGAAGCTTCTCCCCTACACTCCAAAGCCTCGGTTGTTTAGAAAGCCTTCAACCAGTTTCCTACTTGATTTATTTTCTTAGGCTTTAAGATAGGATTTAGTATATCTAAATACTTATTTAGTAAATTTTAAGAGTAAATTTAAAAATTTTTTGTCGTCATAAATATTAATTTTTGTTTCTTAATAATGAATGATAAATTATTATAGAATTCTAATTTAGGACTTTAAAGATATAATTCTCTTTTAAATCAATAGACCGTCACTTTTTTTAATATTTTTTTAATTTCGATAAAATATTTAACTATTTTATAAATTTATTAATGATAAGATTTAATTAATAAAAAATTGAAATAAAATTTATCAAAAGATTCCCGTTATTACTCCAATAATTTTGCTCTTTTTTAAGAGAATAATATATATATATATAATTTAAAGTTGTCAAAATTTTATTTACCCACTGATAGCTCCCTTTAGAAGACGTTTGGCAGTGTAACTATCCCTTGACTAGCCTACTAGCAACCAGCTCCACTGTGCGGCAAATTATTAGGTCTGGTCACTGGTCCTATTTCTAGGTTTGAACATCCACTAAAAATTTGCCAAGTGGATTGCGCTTTGAGTCCAAAATGTGCAGTCAAAAGCGCAGTCAAAAAAGCGCAGTCAAAGCGCACAGTCAAAGCGCAGTCCATGTGGCAAATTTTTATTGGATGATTGGACCTACAAATCATGGGCGGAACCATGTAGTTCATAGGGGGGGCAATTGCCCCCCCCTCAAAAAAAAAATTTTTTTTATAGGAGTAATATATATATATATATAGGAGAATAAAAAAAAAAAAGTTTTGCCCCTCCTAAAAAATTACTTTGCCCCCCCTAAAAAATTTTTTTGTCCTAACTTGCCCTAAAATATCTATATATTTCTTCACATTTAGCTCCCCCTATTTTTTTTCATGCTTTTAATGATAGTTTAATTACACATTTTTTTCTTTATTTTTCTTGTTTAATTTTTTTAAAAAAAAAACTTTTCGTAATATATAGATATATAATATTATTTTTTAATATTTAATTATTTTTGTGCTGTATTTGCCTCCCCTCAAAATTGAGACTGGCTCCGCCCCTGCTACAAAAACCGGACCTAATAATTTGTCCACATGTGCAGGATCCGCAGTTATTTCCTCCCCACTTAAGAGGTCGTGTCGCATGAGAAGGGATTTGAACATGGGTTGGGGATTCCCAATGATGCTTGCCCACCAACCCAGCTAAGCCCGATGGGGAGCTTAAGATTCCGTTTGAGATTATTTTGTAACTGTTTTTTAAAATATATATTTTTTAAAAATTTTTATTAAAAATTCCTTTTAAAAACCAATAAAAAAAACTGTCACATCAGTAACAAAAAATGTAAAACAATCACTATTCTACTGTTGTTAACTAAACAAAATCACATGCATCTCGCATTAGTCATTATCTAGCGGGGATGACGCCGGAAATACGGAGGATGAAGACCGCAACGGCTACAAAAATAAAGTAATAATTTTAGGTTGAATCGAATTTATTGAAAGAAAAATAGGATGCTTAATATATTTCTTTAATTTTATTTAAAAAATAAAACTGTGATGAAAATTGATGATTCTAATTTTTCAACTTTAGAAAATAAGCTGAACCGTCCATTAATTTTCACCATCACCAAATGTATATATCTTTGAATTATATTGTTGTATAAAATTCAAGTATAGGGTTCAAATCATATTTTCTATGAATTTTTTAATAATTAATGAATAAATGGAGTATGCAATGAGCCGTGAGAATATTGAAAGTTAATCTTGCTTTTTGACTAATGACAGTCGTATAATATTATTATATTTTTGTATTTAGAGTTGTAAAGTGTCTAAAATTTTCATTAACCTTATTTGGAAAGAGTATATTAAGTTATCTTACTATTAAAATTCCCTTAAATATCTTTTTTTTTCTTGTTTGATTTTATAGTAGATGTGTTACCAAAAATCTCATTGATGTGCATTTGAATTGGAACTTCTAAAATTAAATTGATGACTATAGAAGTTCTTCACCGTTTTCTTTACCTGCACATCAGAATACAGAAAGAAAGGAAAGAGCATACAGAGCATTGCAATCTTTTGAGTGCATTCCATGGTTTCATCTTGCTACAGTGTACAATGTATATAGGCGGTGAGTGAGTACACATGTAGGGTGGAGATAAGAGTAGAATGGTGCTATCAGCACATGGTTAGTTAGTGACAGTGAATATTCTTTAGGTAGTGGAGACTGTTGCTAATACTTCCCAGCAAATTCACGGATCCAGTCGGACAGTCAATTTGGAACGAAGGAGTTGGAATCGCTTTGTAGAAAGCGGTTTGGTGATAATGTCGGCCGTCTAATCTAATGTGCTGACTGGAGTCAATTGGATATGTTGTACTTTAATGTGATCAAGAATGAAATGGTGATCGATCTCTATATGTTTAGTTCACGCATGGAAGACTGGATTGTTTACAAGCGCTATGGCAGACATATTATCACAGTATATCAGAGTTGGCCCATCAAGTGAGACATTGAAGTCACGAAGAAGATGTCGTAGCCAAAGGATATCGGCTGTAGCTGCAGAAATGGCTCTGTACTCTGCTTCGGTTGAGGAACGGGCAACCGTGTGCTATTTTTTTGCACTCCACGAGATGAGAGTTGCTCCTAGAAATGCACAATAGCCAGAAGTGGACTTCCAGGTAGCTGGATCACTTGCCCAATCTGCGTCTGTCATTGAACTGAGCTGCAGCTTGCCTGGGAGAATGGGAAGACCGAAACAAATTGTTTCGTGTATGTACCGTAACAACCGCTTGAGTTGGTGAAAATGGTGTGGTTGTGGATCATGCATATGTTGGCATAGGACATTAACCGCATAAGTAATATCTGGTCTGGTAATTGTAAGATGTTGAAGTGAGTCAGTGATTTGTTTGTAAATGAGAGGATTATGAAGTATAGAATCGGAAAACTGTGTGATAGGTAGTTTGGTGAAACTAGGATTTAAGAGAGGTTTACAAGAAGCTTGTCCTGCTTGGTGTAAGATAGAGTGGGCATATTGCGTTTGGGAAAGGAATTAATAGTTGGAATGGGTTTGAATGGTGATGCCGAGGAAGTTATGAGCCTGACTGAGGCACTTCATTGTGAATTTATGGCTGATTTGAGTAATGAAGTTAGAAATGGCTTGTGAATTATTGCCAGTTAGGAGGATGTCGTCTACATAGATGAGGAGATAGATATGAGTTGTACCTTGGATGAGTGTAAGGAGAGAATAATCGGATTGATTGTGATTGAAGTCGAGAGATAGCAGATAGCGGGAAAAGGTATTGAACCATTATCTTGGGGCTTGTTTTAAGCCATATATAGCTTTTTTTAGGAGGCATACGTGGGTTGGTTGAAGATTATCTTCAAAGCCTTTGGACCGGTTCTTGAAGATCCCCATGTAGGAAAGCATTGGCAACATCTATGAGTTGTACCTTGGATGAGTGTAAGGAAAGAATAATCGGATTGATTGTGATTGAAGTCGAGAGATAGCAGATAGCGGGAAAAGGTATTGAACCATTATCTTGGGGCTTGTTTTTTAGGAGGCATACGTGGGTTGGTTGAAGATTATCTTCAAAGCCTTTGGACCGTTTCTTGAAGATCCCCATGTAGGAAAGCATTGGCAACATCTAGTTGATGTATTTGCCATTTGTGATGGAGGGCAATGGTGAGTAATACCTGAATCGTGGGCATTTTGGCAACGGGGCTAAAAGTTTCATGATAATCAAGCCCATGTTCTTGGCGATGGCCCTGAGCAACCAGCCTAGCCTTGTATTTGGCAATTTGGAGTGGTGCTTGGTACATTAAGTCCAACGACATCCTAGTATGGTAGTTTTGGGAGGAGGTGGTACAAGAATCCAAGTCCCTTGCTGTTGTAAGGCCAGGAATTCGGTGGCCATTGCCTCATGCTAGTGAGGTGATTTGTTGGCTTCAGCAAATGTTGTGGGATCTGAAGGAGTTGAGGGTGTAGTGGGGCTGGTTTTGTGAAGCAAATTAAGTAGCTGTTTTGATTTTAGATGCCCTGTTTGAAGACGGGTGGTCATGGGATGTTGTTTTGATGGATTTATTGGAGGTGAGGAGGAGAGATGAGTGGATGGTAGCTCAGTTTGAGTGGAAGTAATAGGGACAGCTTGGGATTGTTGTGACTAACTTGTATTATTTGGTGTGGTGGTAATGGGAAGAGTAGAGATTGGGATGAGAAGGGAAGGAGGTAGCTGTAGTGGTGTAGAGTCAGCAATTGGATGGTGAGTTGATGTGTTTGAGGAGCTGGGAAAAGTTTCTTCATCGAACGTTACATGACGTGATATAATGATTTTGTTGTTGGATACGTCCAGACATTTATAGCCTTTGTATGCATCATAGTAGCCTAGGAAAATACAGGTAGGAGCTCGTGGAGCAAGTTTGTGCCATTTGGATGGTGGGAGCCAGGGGTAGCAGGCACATCCAAAGGTTTTTAGGTGAGAGTAGTCAGGTTGTTGGTTATAAAGCAGCAGCAGAGGAGATTTGTGATGGAGAACAGGTGTCAGTAGGTGGTTAATGAGGTGCATAACCTTGAGAGTTGCATCTGGCCAGAACTGATAAGGTAGGTGGACTATGTGTAGAAGAGTTCTGGTAGTTTCAAGTATGTGTCTGTTTTTGCGTTCAGCAATTCTATTTTGTTCAGGAGTATAGGGCATGATATTTGTTGACGTATACCGTGTTTTTTGAGAAATAATGAGAGTTCAAAATTTATAAACTCGATACCACCATCAGTTTGCATACATTTGATTTTGTAGGGTAACTGGTTTTCAATAAATGTTTTAAAGTTGGTAATGATGGTAGTTGTTTCAGATTTGGCACGCAGCAAAAACAGCCATGTAAAACGGGAATATTCGTCAACGATAATTAGATAATAGTGGTATCCTTGATTTGAACTAGTGGGAGAAGGCCCCCATACATCAAGATAGAGAACAACTAGTGGAACATTAGTAGAAGAAGAGGAATACTGAAACGCTAATTTGTGGCTTTTATAAGCCTTACAAACAGAACACACAATACTAAACGCAGGAATATTAAGGTCTTTGTTTTGATTGGAAATAACATTGAGAACTTGGCTGTTTGGATGGCCCAGGTGGTTGTGCCATCGAATGGAGGAGGAGCGAGTGACGGAGAAAGCGAAAGGTTGTTGGTATGTAGCTGGAAGTTTAATGGTATACAAACCATTCCGACATGGGCCCTGGAGAAGAGTAGCCTTGGTCTTCAGATCCTTTATGGAGAAGCCGGATGGGGAAAAAGAGATAGAGACATTGCTTATCGTTAGTGAGGTTAGAAACTGCTAGGAGATTGTGAGTTAGCTTAGGTACATGATAGATTTGAGAAAGAAAGAGCTTACAGCTTAGGGTGGGAAGAATATCAGGACAAAATTTGCAATTGGGAGGTTTTGTCCGTTGCCAACAGTTATGCTATCCATACCTTGATAGGAGGTCGGTGGTTGTAGATTATCCACTGAGTGAGTGAAACGGGATGAGGCGCCAGAGTCGATATACCAATCTTGAGTGGGTTGAGCCGTGTTTGCAACCAGAGCATTGGTAGGTGTTGATGGTGGAGCTGGAGTGTAATTTACGTTCAGTCTGTGCCAACATTGCACAGCTGTGTGTCCACATTTGTTGCATATTTGAGACACGGTAGGTGATGATGATGTAGAGAGACCTCCAGTATTCTGATAGCTGGGTGAGAGACCTCTTCCGCGGCGTCCGCGCCCGCAAGATGTAAATAATGCTGAATTGGTATCAATTGAGAGAGGCGCTTTAGAAGACTCCGCAGCCAAATTGATTTCCTCGGTCAACATATATGAGTAGAGCTCATCAAGACTGAGAGGGCCGCGCTTTGTAAGAATGGTTTTTTGGAAAGCCTGATAGGATGGAGGCAGTCCATTAAGTATGTACAGCACGATGTCTTCAAAATCAATGTTCGATCCAGCAGCAGCGATATTGTCGACCAGGGTTTTGATGGAGGTGAGGTATTGCGCCATGGAGAGATTCTTCATGGTGATGTTGTGTGGCTCATTTTTCAATTGAATGACCCTTGAGCGGTTGGAGGCTTGAAGTCTTTGCTCTAATGTGTGCCAGATTTCGGAGCATCCATCTAGATGGAGCACATAGTGGAGGATTGAGGGGGAAATTGTTGAACAGAGAGCTGCTGCTAAATTTTGGTCTATGTATTGGAACATATGCTGGATTAGGGAGTTGGCTACCGTCGGTTTGCTGAAGAAGACGTGGCAGAGGTAGGGTTGCAGTGTCGATATGGTTGTCGAAGCCATTGGCTATTAGGAGCTTAAGGATTTGTGACTTCCATATAGGATAATTATCGTTGGAGAGGGATGCTGGTACGATGGTTTTGATGTGCGACAAAACCAATTTGAGCGGTGAAGGTATGGAAGGCTGATCTGCGGCATTGGAGGTTGTCTGATTGGTGGTCTGTGAAGAAGATGACTGCGACATAGTCAGAGCTACTGAGGAGTTGATTTCCTCATACCTGCTCTGATACCATGTAGAAGTTCTTCACTGTCTTCTTTACCTGCACATCAAAATACAGAGAGAAAGGAAAGAGCATACAGAGCATTGCAATCTTTTGAGTGCATTCCATGGTTTCATCTTGCTATAGTGTACAATGTATATAGGCGGTGAGTGAGTACACGTTTAGGGTGGAGAGAAGAGTAGAATGGTGCTATCAGCACATGGTTAGTTAGTGACAGTGAATATTCTTTATGTAGTGGAGACTGTTGCTAATAATGGCCATCCAATTTCGATTTTAGCAAACTTATAGTCAAATTAAAAGTCTCAAGAAGACGAGCTCAATCATACCAAAAATGATACAATCCAAGCCTGAATGAGCCCAAATCAAGGGCCTGAAATATAGTTGAAAGTTTTAGGATATTTATTAGATGTCTAAATAATCTACAAATTTGACATGCTTATAATCAAATTGAGTGTATTAATGAGAAAAATCCAATAATCATGTGATCTCTTAATTTGAACATCATTAAGGAACTTAGATGATGAATTAATGCTTCATGCTCAAGTGAATATGTAGGTCGTTTGATGGATAGTGTGAATTTTCTCTATATATATGGGCATGCTACTCTTAAAATCTATAAATTATCCCTGACTCTCCACATGAGGAGGGTGAAGAGCTTAGAGCTGGGGCCTAATTTTTTATTAGAGATTCAAGAGATCTTAAAGTGAACCCTCGTTAGCCGACTACTATCATCGGACTTTTCGCTAGTCGACAACCGCCGTCAAACCTCGAATAGTCAACCACATGTAATGACCATCTATATAGTGTTGAATTATCTAAGATAACCTAAGATGAAGCTTGTAAGGATTTTATGTCCTATTGGCCTTTAAATTATTTCCTGTAAAATATTTTCTAAACAATAATATTTCTAAGTTGATTTAAAAATGAAAATATGACTAATTAGGTGCCCTTGGGAACATGATGGTGTTGGCAAGACAACACTATGATGTTGTCCTTTTTATTTTGAACAAAAAAATTCATTTTTGGAGGCGTTGTGGCACTAAGTTATTGGGTTTCTCCTTGGGACCACTGCTGTCATAACCCAATCCAATAATATCAACAAATGGGGCAGTTCCTTTTATGTTGTTTTGCAATAGGCTAACCCCAAGATCTAAGTATTGAAAATTATTTAGATTTTTTGTCCAATTTTAAGTTTAAAACAAACAACAAACCACAATGTCTCTAAAAAAAATTTAGTTTACAAAAAATAAACTCTTTCATAAAATTTATTTCATTTATCATCAAATCTACATATAATAATTACACTACACAATAGTTACACTATAGTACATGACTACAGACCATAATACAAAACATAGTAGATTAAATGATTACCCATGATTGTACAAAAATTCAAAAAAGAAGTACCTATATAAACTCAGATCTGATCCTAAAAATTGCTACTAAACAAACTCTTTCTCTTTCGTAGACCTTAAAAGTAGAAAGTAGAACAATTATGAGCTAATACAACTCAACAGGCTACATTCGCCTATCTAAAATTTTAAATGAATATGCTATTAAACAATTAATTGAGTGTTAAAAGTAAATAAGAAATAAATGTGCTAAGCAGAATAGTAATTATAGAAATCAAGAATTCAAACAACAGTGCTAGAAAAATAATTAAAAAAGTGATCCATATCTCAGAGAAAAAAGTAATAGATCTCCCTCAAGCTCTTATGCCTCTTATTAAATAAAATTTAGGAAATTCTAACCATTATGACTCTTAACATATAGAGTTTATTGAATTATTGAATTATGATCCTTACTGAAAGCTTTATTATTGAACGATCTTCTCAGATTGTCTATTAGTATATAGATGAAAAACCATAATAAAATTTAACTTACTCCCTAAACTCTACTAAATATCCCTCTACAATTGAGAGGAGAACCTACCATCTCCATTAGAAATAACCACCTTTAAAATTTCATACTATCGAATAATCTCACGCATATACACATGTGTCAATTGATCTACCAAATCATACTATCAAATCAAAATAAAATGAGTAGACTTCATTAGACGGTCAACCATAACCCATATAGCATCATGCCCTCACCTCATCATGGGAAATCATATATTAAAATTCATTATTCTTTCTTCCCATTTCCACTCTATCATAGAAAATGATTGTAACAAATCTCCTTTTTATTGATATTCTACTTTCACTAACTAATAGGCTTCATATTTAGAAATAAAATCTACCATATTATTTTTTAATCCAACCTATCATAATTTAACTCTTAAACTGTTATATATTTTGTTACTTCATGGATAAATAATATAATTAGAATAGTAGGCCTTGTAATAGCCTGTATTTTGACATTTCTAATTTTTTTTGGAGTCATTATAACTCCAAATCATAATCTATCTCTGCCATAGTATTTTGATCGTAGTATTTTACTTACACAAATTTTTTTCATAATTTTTGGACATCTATAAAAATCCTTAAGAATTTGGTACCTATTGCTACTAGTGAGGATTTTAGGACCATCATATTCATTTTACAAATCATTTTCAATAATATTTCTTAAATAAAATAATTTATATTATGAATATTTTTTTTATATAATTTTTGAAGTTCTAAAATGATTGATTTAAATTTTTTATTAAAAAAAATTGATTAAATAAATTATATTAAAATTTATTATTTTAAAAAAAATATCTAATATCACTTAATATAAATTTGTTAAATCCATTTTATTCATTATAACTAAGCAAAAAAAGAAGAGTATTAGGGAATTAGAGATATGTTCTAGGAGAGAGAAATTTGAAGACTAGAGTTCGAGGTCGTAGAGCAATTTTTGTTAGTCGGTCAGTTGGGAGATTTACTCATCTCACTATAAGAAACCTTTAGCTTATTTTTTATTTCAAAGATTTTATATTTTTAATATTTTTCTAATAAAATTTATGTTTTTATTGCCAAAAAATATGAATAATTTTGTATTGACAAAATTTTTTAATCCATTTCTGATATGTACACAAGATTCACACAAATAGTCACCTCTTTGCATGCACTGGGTAGGGAACTAATGAATACTGAAATGGTTAATAAGATTCTTCATTATTTGCCTACTGCTTATGATGCTAAAATTACTAAAATTACAGAGTCTAAAGATCTAAATATTTACTCTATTGACAATCTTCTTGGTTCGCTAATTGCTTACGAGCAAAAAGTTAGCCAAAGAAAGATTGATGCAGATGAATGTTTTGATTAAAAAAAATATATTGGTATTTAAATATATATAGTTTTGAAAATATTTAATTATTTTTGGGAATATTGAATTTCCCAAAGATAATTAATTGAAGTTTTAAAAGATATCAATTTTAATTTTGAAAAATTAAATCTGAGTTACTAAATCTCCTACGAGCGCAAGCCCTCGTAGTTAATTACATCGTAGGAAAATTAGAGATTTTCCTACAAAAACTCTCGATTAAAATAGCGATATGAATTTTATTTAGAATTCAAAGTTAAATATCAAAGGAAGTTAAGGTTTGAATTTCAAGGGGGATTGGTTCAAGATTGAACACTTATTTTCGGAGCCAAAGGAAGAGGAGTAGGGAATGTTTTTGAGATTCTGAAACAATTCAGAAAACACCCCAACCTATCCTAAGTGTTGGGCTCGAATTTGATTGAAAGATCTTTTAATTTAATGATCAATTTTATTAGAAAGTTGGGACTTATATTCTCGATCACTAGATCGGGAGAATGCCCATGAAGTAAGGGTGAAGACTAACCTACCAAGTGGGTATGACGTCCCTGGTCAAGATCCCATGGTTTTCCATCATCCCAGGTTCGTCAATATCCTTAGCCTACTTAGTCGAGTGCCGACCAGAGGATCCTTGTTAGCAACCATGGGTTACTTCATCCAAGGGAACCTCGTAGGCCAAGGGGCTAGGGACCTAATCCTAGGCTGACAAACAGGAAGTGCACGGGTCTGTGGACAGTGAACCTATGTCTACGTTATCTAACCTAGGATGCCACTCTCATTTGTATGCATATCAATCTATCTCAAAAATAGAAAGAAACACCGGCCTAACCTGAAGCTAGAGTCCGTGTCCTAATAGGTCAATCTAGGTGTGTGTAGCAGGCTGTGTGGTTTGGATATATCCTAAATCGGGTAATTGGTTAAAGTTATTTTAATGTTCGGGTTGGTTGAAAGGCTTAAGGGGAGATTTTGATTAAAGTTTAAGTTTTAATGATTTTAATCAATGGGTTAAAATTCGAATTCTAGATTAAGAATGTTTTCTAAAAGTTTGTATTTTATTAAAATATTAGAACCTGAGAGAAGTTGAATGCCTTTAAGTTTGATTGATTCAGAGTCTGTTTGAATTAATAATGAATTTTTAAAGTTTTGATCATTTATTATAATTATTTAATGGTCTTAATTAGAGAGGTTTTGATGTTTTGAATTCAATTGAGTTCCAAACTCCTTGTAATCAATTCCAAAGGTCATGAATGACCCAAGGATAGATTCCCAAGTGTTTAGGAATTCTCTGGAATTTTAAATTATTATTAATTAATTATATTAATTAAATATCAGATTTTAATGATTATTAAATTATTCTTAAACTTGAAGTTAAATCTAGTTGATTTTAATTTTAATGTGTTAAGGATTCAAATCTGGTCAATTATAGAGGTTATTTATAGTTTTGGATTTAAAAGTGATTTATTGAAATTTCTGGAAAGTTTTAAAGTTTAATTAAGGTTTAAACTTAAGGGGTTTGATTAAGGGGTTCAAAGGGTTTGAATTTTAGTGATAATTTTCCCTAGAGCAGGGAAGATCACTAAACTTAAAGGGTTTAAATTTTATCATTTAATAATTGTATGTGTTCATTGGGATTGATTGAGAAAGATTTGATATTTTTTATAAATTTTATTTGAGTTATTAACAAATATTTAAGTTTTCAAATTTTAAAGAAGTATTAATGGTCGTTGTTTGAGATCAAATCGATTCTATATATTAAATCCTAAGATATGATGTCACTATGTTATCTATGTTTAATGTTTCATCCCTAAAGGACGTATGTGTGAATTCTAGAGTTTGTCTAAGTTCTCTAAGACTCGTCCTTAATTATTGTCTTTAAAGACGTCACTAGGTTTAATGGATTTGAATCAGTGTCACTAACCCTTTGGACATGCATATGAATGTAAACAAGCTATGTCGATGGGTTCTGAATTTGTAAAAAGAAGAAAGTAAACATTAACTAACTACAGGATTTACTGCAAGAATTTAAGGCTGGGGGAAATAGCTCAACAGGTAAATCTAAAATCCTATGCTCTTCTAAGTTTTAAGAAAACTTACCTGGTCACCGGAGCTAGTCAACGGTGACTCCGGCCGTAGCACCCCGTTTAGAAGAAACGGGGTGACTGAAACTCCTTAGCTCATCCTCCAATCAATTCCATCAGTACCTCGTAAAAATGCGAAGAGAGAAGACGGTGTCAGAATATCATGTATGCAAATATAGAGGTTATAATGAATTGACATATAAGTGAATATGCAAAAATGAAATCAAATCAGATGTCATTACAAAGAGTTAGAAATGTAAAATGAGATCTGTATTGAAGCAATTTCAGAATATATGTTATCTTGCAAGAAACTATCTCGATACAT
Organism: Dendrobium nobile; assembly: GCA_022539455.1. Classification (NCBI taxonomy): domain Eukaryota; kingdom Viridiplantae; phylum Streptophyta; class Magnoliopsida; order Asparagales; family Orchidaceae; genus Dendrobium; species Dendrobium nobile. Next base: position 65,408,877 of record CM039723.1, read on the forward strand.
ATACTTATATATAGAAAGAAATTCCAACACTTGTAGTATATAACAAGAACAAATAAATCATGTATTATTATATACAAGAGAGAATTATTGCTCATATATTATCTCACAAAAAGAAATCAACATGTATGAAGATCATAACCATAAATATAGAACAGAGATAGGGAATCTAACCTCTACTAAAAATTGGTGTGTACATGATTAATGAGATCAAGTCTTATTAAGATAATTAATATCACACATTCATATTAAAATGAATCGAGTAAATTATCACAATTATAAATTTATCAACATTTTGACGAATATAATCATCATCGAATTCAAATAAATGTAAGCAATTAAAAGCTTTGGAGAATGAAACTACTTATAGTATCATATAACACTTGAGGGTAGATACATGTAAATGAGCAAGTATAAATATGTCAACAAAATCTACTTAGTGTCTAGATAAACTCAAGAAATCACCTATTTAAACTCAAAGCACAATCGTTGAGATCTAGAATAGTTATCATACATAAAGATATTGCAGCAGAAAGATGTAGAATAAAAAAATCATGAGAGGATGATGGCTCTATTTAAAAAAAAAAATATTAAATCCTTAAAATAACATATGTAAAAAGGTTTAAACACATCGCAGGATAAAATCATTTAGTAATACAATCTATGGTTGCTTAAAGAGATACATGCTGCATTAAGACATCTCATCATCACCATTATCTCAAAGTTCTCAAATATAGACAAAAAGCTACCATAAAAAAAAAAGAAATGCTTCTCTCTATTAGTAAAGGCGTGGAAACCAATAAAATCAAAATATTGAATGGCCATTTAGTCAAGGTTTTCTTGGACTAAGAACTTCTATAACTCCATATTTACAGGCTTTTTAAATGAACACATGACTATAATCATAAACCAAATGGCTCCATAGTTAAATAAGATGAGAGGATAACGTGAAAGAATATATATAACATGCTTCCAAAAGTGATTAAAAAAATTAAAAAATAAAAAGTTCTGTTCAAATGAAATCAAGGAGAGGAAAATCAGCACATTCCTATCATGATTTGTAGTGGTATATAAGCAATCTGATTGTTTATCCATGTTAAGCGGTTAAACCAAGTTAAATTAAGCCTAGTTTAATAACATTCAAACCAAGGAAACAAAGAAAAGGAATTAGAGAAAGATCATCATGCCATAAATTCACTCTTAGAGCAATAGATCCAAACGCTCCATCCAATATTAATTTCTGAAAATTAATAAGACTTGAATGTTTGAAATCAATATACATATGGAGGAAATGAATAAGATTATAGACATTAAAAGAAATGTACACAATATTAGATGATCATTCTTTATATATTTATATAAGAAAATGTTTACCGTTTGTTTGATTGTGATTGAGAAATTCCATGGGCTTTCGGAAGAGGTAGAACAGGAGCAGCTCTCTATCCCTTTTCCTTGGCTCAGTCTTCATTTAGTGGCTGAAATCTTAATATTGAAACCAAGATTATTCATATCCAGAATGTAAGCAAAGTCCACCTTAATCGAGGTAGAGTGTTCTACAATAGCTTTTGTATTTTCAGAACGATCTTTATTCATATGAGAAGATATGGGAACTGAAAATTGAGATATTGGATCAACTTTGGCAGCTCCGAACTCTTCAGCATTAAAGTCTCCTGATCCCAGCAAGGCAGTAGCAACCCTAGACACAAAATGTACGAGTTTTGGCCTGATTTTGATGAAGCAGAAGTCACCAAAATCAAACCGGAAAGCATCTTCACTGGATTTTTTTAACCGGGAAGAAAACTGGCTGTCTTGCTTGATATGAGAAGCTCGGTTGCTGCTCATTTGTGCTTGGAACGGATTGATTCTCCTCTTTAAATAGGGATGGACCAAGGAAAAAAAAAAGGATCTAGTTCAAGAAGGCCAGCGACGAGAGTGAGGTTCTTGCATGTAGATTGATCCAACCACCATTTCAAAGGGCTCTAATCTCGGATGGGCCTAGCAACAACTCCTCTTGGTCGGAGCTTTGAGTCTGCTTCTTCCTCTTGCTTCGACGGATGAGGAGGATGAGAAAGCAAGGAGGCGGCTGCTTGGATGCGTGAGATGCGGGCAGCCTCTTTTCTCTTCAGCCGGCCCTAACACAGAAAAGAAATCTGGGAGAAAAAAAAAATGAGAGAGAGCTGTCTATGGGGATGGAGGCGTGAGGGAGAGATCGTGTCTCTTCAGCCGGCCCTAACAGCTTCAAAAAAAAACGTGAACTCCTCTCCCTAAGGTGGCTGCTTATTGGAATGGAGGTGTGGAGTGCATCTCTACAAAACCATCCTACCTTCAAAACTTGATCCAATGGTTGATGTCAAATCTTGAAATTAAAGAAATTTAAAGAGGTAAATTGGAGAAAGGTAGAGCTACACAACACCAAATTAATTATATAGCATTCCAATTTAAATTTGGCATAACAAATTTGCATTCATCAAAGTTAATTTAACTTAAAAGGTATTAAATTTAGCCGATTAAAATCAATAAAGTTAATTTAGACTTGAGTCAAATCGGGACACCTTAAATTAAATCGATCAAAACCATCAAGGTGAGTAAAATTTGAATTGATTCGATCAAATTTGACGTCATCAAATCTAATTCATATGATCAAATTAACTTTAATTAATTCATATGCGATTCAATTGTTCTTTTAAGGAAGATCGACGAGGTCGATTACGAGCTAGATCAAATGATTGATTAAAGTGTAGATTGATCGAACTGTAGATCAGAAGTTGGATTACAGTATGATCGAAATTTAATTCAAAGTGATTAAGGGTTGGGGTTAGTCCAAGTGACCTCATACAAAAATGAGGTCAACAGTGAACCATGAAGGGAGAAGAACATAGCACTAAATGTGGAAGAGTCTGAGAGGGAACACTCACAACCTGAGGATAAAGATGATATCGCATTGATGACTAGACAATTCAGAAGCTTTCTGAAGAAGAAGCAGAAGAGACGCCAGCATTGGAATAGAGGTAAATTTAATAGAAATGCCAAGGTTTCAAATGATGTGATTTGCTATGAGTGCAGAAAACCTGATCATATCATGACTGAATGCCCAAAACTCAAAGCTACTCCTAACAAGGAGAAGGTAGAGGAGAAATCAATTGTAAAGAAGGGCAAGAAGAAGTTTCAAAGAGCCTTCTGGGCGGATTCAGCTTCAGATTCATCAGAGACTAAGAAGGAAGAAGAAGTCACTAATCTTTGCTTAATGACCGATAGTCTTGATCAATCAGATCAAGAAGAGGTATGTGATTTAACCTGTGATGAACTTTTTGAAGTTTCTGAACACATGCATGATGCATATAAGAAAATGAAGAAAATGCATGTTAGTCTAAGTTTAGAGTTTGAAGAATTAAAAAAAGGAACATAAAATCTTTAGGAAAGATCATGCTTTAATTGATGACAACCACATGAAATTACTTGATGTGTTTGATGACTTGAATAAAAAATATGAAAATTTAAAATCATACTATGCTGAACTTGAAAAAGATTTTAAAAACTTTAAGGATGAATCTGAGAGCAAATTATATAAAATCAATTATATGAATCAAATTTTGAAAGATATGAATTCATTTTAAAAATTAAAGATAAAAGCTCTCGAGGATAATAGGATACCCCCTAAAATTGAAGATTTTACTAATCCTATTATGTATCCTAAATTTTTGCAATCCCTGAATAGACAGATGAATTGTAGAAGACTTAGGAAACTATTTCCAAAAGTAAAATGTAATAATTGTGGTTTGTTTGGACATATAGCTCACACATGTACTTTGAAGATGAAAACTTATTTGGTGTTGAGACCTAAGATGCATAAACCTAGACATATCATACATGCTTCCGATTATAAATTATCAAAAGGAGAACCCAAACTTGTTTGGGTTCCCAGGTCTAACGTTTGATAATTTTGCAGGGTCGCTCTCACACAATATCTCATGAGAGCATATGGTTCCTGGACAGCGAATGTTTAAAGTATATGACTGGAGATACTGCTCAATTCATAACGCTGGAAGCCAGGAGTGGAGACAAGGTTACACTTGGAGATAATACCACAAAGAAGTTGGTTGGATCAGGTATGATTGGAAATCTTAAGAACTTTTACATAGAAAATATTTTATTGGTAGAAGGATTAAAGCATAATCTATTAAGTATAAGTCAGATATGTGATAAAGGATATTGTGTGAAATTTTTTTCTACTAGCTGCATATTAAGCCTAAATGGTAAAGATATTTTGAATGGAAAAAGGGTAAACAATGTTTATATGCTAGACTTGAATTGTATTCAATCTCCTACTGCTTTTTGTTTGAAAATTGTATCTGATGAGTCATAGATTTGGCATAGGAGACTTTGTCATTCTAGCATGAAAAACCTTAGGAGGATTACCCAAAAGAACTTGGTGAGAGGTATACCAAAACTAGACTTTACTAAGGACCACCTTTGTGATGCATGTCAATTAGGAAAGCAAGTGAAGTCCTCTTTTCAATCCAATAAGAATCTTAGAACTAGTAACCATTAGAGATTTTGCATATGGATCTTTTTGGACCAGTTGGAACTATGAGTCTAGGAGGAAAGATATACGAATTTGTGATTGTGGATGATTACTCAAGATTCATAAGAGTGAATTATTTGAGAAATTTAGAAACTTTTCGACTTGGATTCAAAGAAAATTAGGGTGTGAAATTATTTCTATACAAAGTGATCATGGAGGAGAATTTGAGAATGAGAAATTTGAAGAATTCTGTAAGGAGAAAGGAATTGATCATAATTTTTTTGCACCTAGAACCCCTCAACAGAATGGGATAGTCGAAAGGAAAAATAGAACATTAATAGAAGCCACCAGAGCAATGTTGGCAGAATACTCACTTTCTAAATATTTTTGGGCTGGGCGGTTAGCACTGCATGTTATGTTCTGAATAGGGTGAATGTGAGATCTAAACTAAATAAAATACCCTATGAGTTGCTAAAAGAAATAACACCTAATTTGTCTCATTTGCATGTTTTTGATTGCAAGGTGTTCATTCATAACAATGGAAAATCTGCCTTAGAAAAATTTGATCCAAAATCAGATGAAGGAATTTTTGTTGGATACTCAAGTGTTGGAAAATCTTTTAGAGTATTCAATAGAAGAACTTTGGTAATTGAGGAGACCACACATGTTGTATTTGATGAATCTAGAAATATGAAAGAGCCAAATATTATAGAAGATGAGATTGAGATTAACTCCCAAAAGATTGATAAAATAGATTTGGAAGAACATTTAGAGATAGAAAACCCTTTGCCTAGAGATTTGAGATTTTCTAAAAACCACCCAAGGGAATTGATTACAGGTGAACCTAGTGAGGGTGTAAGGACTAGGCGTGGATTAAACAAATAAGTCAATCATTCAGTATTCATTTCAACTATAGAACTCACAAATATTGATTAAGCACTTTCGGATGAATTTTGGATTTTGGCCATGCAAGAAGAGTTAAATTAATTTGTAAGAAATAAAGTTTGGGAATTAACTACAAGGCCAAAGGATCAAAGTGTAGTTGGAACTAAGTGGGTATTCAAAAACAAAATGAATGACTTAGGGGTAGTCATTAGAAATAAGGCTAGATTAGTTACTAAGAGGTATAATCAGATTGAAGGGATTGATTTTGAGGAGACTCCCCCTGTAGTTAGACTTGAAGCAATTAGGATTTTATTAGATTTGTCCTGTTTTAGAGGATTCAAATTATATCAAATGGATGCAAAAAGTGTCTTTTCAAATGGGATAATTCAAGAAGATGTTTTTATAGAACAACTACCAAGTTTTGAAGATTCTAAATACCAAAATCATATTTTCAAGTTGAAAAAGGCATTATATGGATTGAAATAGGCACCTAGGGCTTGGTATGAGAGGTTGAACACCTTCTTACTTGAAAGGTCTTTTGAAAAAAAAAAGTGTGGATACAACTCTCTTTTTTAAAATGTGAAAAATATATACTCATTGTTTAAATTTAAGTGGATGATATCATTTTTGAATCTTCAAATAAAAATTTTTGTGATAAATTTTCTAAAATAATGAATAGTGAATTTGAGATGAGTCTAATGGGAGATTTAAGTTCCTTTCTAGGATTTAGCATTAAGCAAATTGAGAAAGATACATTTCTTAGTCAGTCAAACTATGTTAAGGATATCCTCAAAAAATATGAAATGGATAATGCTAAACCTGTTAGTACACCAATGAGTTCCTCAGTTCAGTTGGATAAGGATCCTAAGGGAAAATCTATTGATAAAAAAAATTTAGAGGGATAATTGAATCTTTACTTTACTTGACTGCTAGCCAACCTGATATCATGTTTAGTGTTTGCTTATGTGCTAGATTTCAATCAGATCCAAAAGAATCATATTTGACAGTAGTGAAAATGATTTTAAGATATCTGTTAGGAACTCAGAACTTAGGAATTTGGTATTCTAAGTTTAGCTCTTCATTTGAAATAATTGGTTATTCAAATTCCGACTTTGCAGGTTGTAGGGTGGATAGAAAGAGCACTTCTGGAACATGTCAATTTATTGAAAATTCTCTAGTCTCTTGGTCCAATAGAAAACAAAATTTAGTAGCCCTATCTACTGCAGAAGCTGAATACATTGCATTAGGAAGTTGTGTGGCACAAGTTCTTTGGTTGAAATAACTGTTAATTGATTTAGGATTAACTATAGGCATTATTCCAATTTATTGTGATAACACTAGTGCTATTTGTATTTCTAAAAATCCTATTCAACATTGAAGAACCAAACATATAGACATAAGGCATTATTTCATAAGGGATCATGTATCCAAAGGAGAAATTGAACTCACTAATGTTTCTACTGAAAATTAACTTGCAGACATTTTTACAAAACCTTTAGCCTTTGATACTTTCAGTGCATTAAGAACAAGGCTTGGTGTGATTGATTTGAATGCTTAAATTAAAATATTTTTGCAACATTGATGTTTGTTTTCTAATTAATTTTTGTTTCTGTGTTTTTATGAGTTTTAATCTTGTATGTGTGCTTTTTCTTTATTGAAAGTTTGTGTTTTTTTGTTATTTAGTATTTTTAGTGTGTTTTGTGTTTTAGTTTTGATTGAATGCAAAATTTGAAAATTTTGAGTGTCAATCGTCCGGGATGAAATTTTTTCGTACGGGATAATTTGTGCATTGTGTCAAACTGTCGAATTTTGAACCGTTTTAGTATAGTTTTTAATGTTTTATTGTCAATTCATCTGTACGATCGTCACAATCGTCCGGGACGAAATGTTTTTCAAATAACGGGATGAATGAATAAAGTAGTTGAATGAATAAGGTAGTTTTTAATATGAACTTCGTACGTTCGAACCCTTGGTTTGTCCGGACGAACACATGTTAGTTTGATATAGGGGATGATTTTAACTGTCATTAAAATGATCATAAGTTCTGATCTTCCCGGGACGAACACGTGTTCGTCTGTATGATCAGTCTGGTCAAAAGTCTATACGAAAGGATGCTTCGTAAGTTGTGTTGATTATGAAATGCAGTTTCATTTTGACGTATTGGTTCGTCCATACAAAATGTTTTCGTACGAGATGAATCAAAAATTTGTACGGGACAGTTTTTTCGTCTGGTACGAACATGTCATTTTCAATAAATAGAAGGGCTTTTGAACTCAACAGTCACACTCTAAACTTCACTTTCAATCTCTTTCGTACTTTAAATCTTTTTCAAATGGCTAGTTCAAGCAAGTGCCAAAAGGTTCTGGCCAAGAAAACTCATAGGAATTCTTCCAAAAACTTCATTTCCAAAGCAAATGAAGAATCCTTTCCTAGGTTTGTCTCAGCGAAGATCACACCCTTCAGAATCCTAATCCAAGAACAACTTACTTTTTAAGTGATGAACTTATTTGCTTCAACACAGTTTGGTTTTATCCTTACCCTCGTCTATCTCTATAATAAAGAAACCTTTCACTACTTCCTCGCCAACATGTCCTTTAATTCTGACCACTCTATAATCCGTTCTTTTTGTCTTCAAACAAAAAGTTGAAATCACCAAGGCTGACTTAGGAGCCTTTTTGAATTTAAGGATAGAGGGAGCTAGAGCCCATCACTTGATCAAAACTCATGATTATGCATGGTATGAACTTAATAATGTGATTAAAGGAATCAATCTGAACGAACATGTGGCTAAAGTATCTGGTCTCGTTCAAAATGCACGTATCATCCAGCATGTCCTTAGAACTTCTATAATTCCTAAAGCTGGTGATAGAATCATCATTACCCATCTTCTTTATATGGTGACTTTTTTTATCATGACTAAACAACCTATAGATGAAGCCCAATTTATACTTGACTATCTTTATGGGCTGTCTGAAATTAAACATGTAGAGCATAAGAGAAAGAAGAACATTGCCTTAGGACATCTAGTTGCCTACATTCTGGACAAGAAATATGGTTTGGTTCATCCTGATCAAGAGTTTGAAGAACTGCTCTACTACAACGACGGATCATTTAGAGCAATCTTCAAAGAAGAATCAAGTAAAACTCATATCATTAGTGATACAGAGGAAGAACCAGAAGCTGCACCTGCACCCGCCAATGAACCAAATTATCAAGATTTGATCGCATAGAGAATCATTTTGATCAATGTTTTGATCAAATTGAGACTCAACTTCAGTAGCAGGCCGCACAGTATCAGCATGACATGAATTTTATGAGGGATCAGATGAGTGATATCAGTACCAATGTGCTTATGATGAGTACTTACTTTAATATCTTCAGTATTGCACATCCTCCTCCTCCAGATCAGGGTCCTTCTCAGTGATAGTTGCATTTGATTTTATGTGTTTTTCTATAGCTTGTGTGTTAGTTCTTAGTTTTAGGAAGTTTGATGTATTTTTCCTTTATTTAGATGTTTTTGTATTGATATCTTGAGTTTAGATTGTAATATCTTCATAGTGATATCAATATATATTCTCGTATTTTGGCTTTAATGGTATTGAAATGTGTGTTAGTCTTTATGACAATCATTAAATTTTTGATTTTACTAGTGCTATACTTTGAAATGCAAGTCAAAATTAAATTCATTAGAAAATCTAATTTTTTCTAAATTTAAGTTCTGCTTATAACTTGATATAATTAAGATTGTCAATTTCATGTACATTAATTCTAAATATTATTATTACAACTATGATGTTTTTTTATTTTATATTTCACTTATCAATAAATATTTATGTACTTAGAAAAATTTGAAAATTTTGATTATTAATTTTGAAAAGATCAAAATTACTCTTGAAAAAATGTACAAATGTATAAAAATCAAAAGGAATGCGCAATGGTTTGCAAGTACAAAAAGAGGTACAAAATAAGCCCATAAGTAAAAAGATGCACAAAAATATGCCAATAATTTGAAAAAGATGTGCAAAGCGTCACATATGGTAATTATTTTTTTCCATTATCTTTTAATCTCTTAATTCAAATTGATCTACTGTACATTTATATTAAGTATTGAAATTTGAAATATACAAATTTTCTATTCATCCTTTTTGCAATGATATTCTCTATCTTAGAATCTAAATTGACTCATATTTTTGATATATTCTTTCTATTATCAATATTATAACTCTTCTTAAATTGTATGAATTAATATGATTTGTCTAATATTTTAATTTTATTTTCATAACTTATTTCAATCACTTTCAAGATTGAATTATCAAATGATTTTCATATGTCTGCTTACATTTCAAGTCTTTTTCTTCTTTCCTTTTTGCTGTTGTCAAAAAAGGGGAGAAATTATTTGTATCGTGGTTTTGGTTTTGTTTGATTTGTATTGTATGTGTGTGTGTCTGTTTTTTTGTTTTTTTTGTGAATGTTGTATACGTTGTGTGTTTGTTTTATTTTTTTGTTGTATATTTCTAAAAATGCCTCATTATTTACACATGTTCATCAATTCAGGGGGTTTAAGAGATTTTTAGAATTTGAAAATTATACAAACATTAATTTTTTTGCCATCATAAAAAAGGGGGTGATTGTTAAGAGAGTTGCTATTTGCATATTTTATATTTTTGCAACTTGTATAGTTTTGATAATTTCAAATATTATTGTTTTATGTATAGTTATCTCCTAACACTTTTTGGAAGAGTTGTTTTTGCTCTTGTGTGTACTAACATTTTAGGAAAATCAAACTCCAGACTACAAAGACTTCAAATCAAATTCAGCATGAGATACTTTGTGTATTTAAAACTTGTTTTTTCTCTAAATTAAGTTTGAGAGGAAGTGATTGTAATTTAGTGAATACACACGCACACTTTAGAGATTTTGAGAAATTTATACTGATCGTACGGGACAAACTTAGTTCGTACGGGACGATCAGATCAGTTATCCTCGTAAGAGCAATGGAACGAACAGGAGTTGAAGAAAAATTTTTTAAGTCATGATTGTCCAAGATGAAGTGTATTCATCCCAGGACGAAGTGTTCTCTGGAAAATTTTCGTTCAAGAACGAAGTGTATTCGTTCCAGGACGAGTTGCTCTCTGGAGCTTGATCGTCTAGGATGAAGTGTATTCGTCCCGGGATGATTTGCTCTCTGTAAAAATTTTGTCCAGACGAAGTCCTGTTCGTCCCAGGACGACGTGAACCAACTCTTCAACGTTTCATTACGCCATGCAGTTTTTGGGAACCGACCTATGGAATAACCATTCGTACTGGACGAACCTAATTCGTACGGAACGATGTGTGTGTAGGAATTCATTTCGTACCCATATACATTAGGTTCATTTCCAACGCATTTAAGTAAAATCGTCTAGGACGATCCACGATCGTACGGGACGATCCACGATCGTACGGGATGATCCAATGTGTATTGACTTGAATATTTGCAGTTTTTGGGCTGTTTTTTGTGTCTTTCCTATAAATAGTCCAAACTAAACTGCCACTTGATCTTTTTGTCTACTGATCTTCGTGCCTATTGAAAGAAGATTCAAGGAGAGAGTGTAAGAGAGTGTTCGAAGGAGGATTCCTGCTACTGAAGCATGTAGGCTTCACTTGATATTCAAAGGTAAGAATCTTTACTTGTGAATTGTGATTACTTCACTCTTTTCTTTCTTCCTTCTAGGTTTCTTGTGAGAAGATCTGTCAAGGAGATCCGGTTCTCTGCCGACACTTGGAGAGTGTGAACAGCTGAAGGGTTCTCTGCCCACACAAGGAGAGTGTGAAAGGACGAAGGGTTCTCTGCCCAGACTAGGAGAGTGTGAAAGGACAAAGGGTTCTCTGCCCACACTAGGAGAGTGTGAATGGATGAAGGGTTCTCTGCCAACACCAGGAGAGTGTAAAAGAATGACGGTTCTCTGCCAACACTGGGGATAGTGAAAAAGGACGACGGTTCTCTGCCGTACTAGGTATTGGTGGAAAGAGTGTTTATAAAGGATTCTCCGTCTTGTTGTGGGTGCAAAAAGAGAGTCAATTTGGTATTAGTACAATACTCGGAGGGTGCCTCTGGAGAGTGGATGTAGGTCTTGTTTTAACCGAACCACTATAAACCTCGTGTCTTTATTTTTCCACTGCCTTTTTTTTTGTGTTTTTACTTTTAAAATTGTGGTTAAAAAATCTATTTCTATAAAACTCATTAAAGTTTATTTTTCGATTTAAAAATTTTAAAAAGAGGGATTAATTTTTAAATACCAATTCACCCCCTCTCTTGGTTAGCTTTGAGACATAAGCTTAGGTTTAACAACCTAATTTATAGTGAACGAGTTTCAACACCTATCTCATACTATATAACTATCCTGCTACCCTGAATCAGCCTAAAAATGTCTCTTATATTTGCTATCATGTAAAAGGTGTTATAAGCCAAGATTTAAATACATCTAAGAACTCCTCCCAAGTAATTAGAAAGTTCAATCTCCCATGAAATTTCTCCTTCTGCTGGCCTATTTACCTGCACTTTTCTTCACCATCTAATATAAAGATCGCTAACAACACCTTCCTCTCAAGATCACACTACATACCATAAAATGTCTTCTCTAGTCTCATCAATCAGTCATTTGCTACTTTAGGCCCAATAGTACCCTTGAATCTCGAAGGCATTTATATAGAAATATATGTAGATGTCGATCTATCTCCTCAAATCTAACAACAGGAACCATGCTCCGTGCCTTACCCATTATCTGGGTAATCAAAGTTGTAAAGTGTGAAAATGTATCTAAACTAGCAGTCGAAGTAGTATTATCTACAGGAGCTGCCCGACTAGTACTTTGTCCACACTATAGAAAATTCACTCATTTTTGGCGGTTCGTTCTGGCCGTTAATATTTATTTTTTGACGGTTACGAGAAAAACGGTGGCCTGTTGGCGGTTCAAAAACAGCCCGAAAAATTTGTGCCAAAAACCTTTACCGGCAGTTTTTTTTCGACAATTTTTTTCACCGGCGGTTTATACCGCCGATTATTTTTCGGCGGTCTAAGCACTGGTGACCCTGATTTTTTTACCGGCAATCTATTGGCCGTTAAGCCATTGGTATATACTGCATCGTTATTATAGAGTAGACCGTCGGTAAATCGCAGGTAACATTACCGACGGCGTACCGGCATTGCAAGCCGAAGGAAGTTCTGGCGGTTAGACCGCTGGCGTGTCGTAGGTTTACCGCTGGACACCGTCGGCAAACCGCCGGAATATACCGACAGTTTTAGTGGATTTCTGGCAGCGTCAATTACCCTTAAGTTTGAGGTAGACTTTTCTTCCACACAACAAGCCGGATTCATTCCTCCATTTCAACTATCCAACTTGAATTCTGCTGATAATATCCCCTACTATTTCACCATCACTCTAAAAAATAAATCCAAGATATTTAAAATGTGTACTTTTATTAAAAACTTAATCGCCCAAAGTCACAAACCTTTCACTAGGTCTATTACTAATAAAATTACACTTCATATATTTAGTTTTTAGATCTACTCAAGCGAAATGTTTTAGACTGTATGATTGACCTCCATAATTTAAGTTTACCCTAAACTCCCTCTCTAATATTATTAACAAGAAGAATATCATCAACAAAAATCATACAACAAGGTAAATCCTCTCTCAAATGTCTAGTGAGAACATGCATGACTAAAGCAAAAAGATATTGGATTAAGGCTTACCCGAAATTCCATATCTAATCTTATCAACTAGCATAATATCATAAAAAAAAAAAGCATACAACAAGGTAAATCCTCTCTCGAATGTCTAGTAATCTAACCGAAATAATAAAATGCATCAAAAAAAATTTTAAAAATGCAAACCTCGGAGGCAGTCATCGTGCACGGGAGCGGGGAGATCCTTCGGCCTTGTAGTGGGGGCGAGATCTTCCTTTGGAGGAACCTTTCGGCGGCCAGAGGAAGCTCGTCGGTGGCAGGGGCAGGCGTCTTGTTCGTGAGAGGATGGAGGAGACGGGGGCGAGTGGCATGTAGGAGAGAGAGAGAGCAAGGAGGGAAATGAAATAGAAGCCTCAGGACGAAATATTTTAGGGCATTTTTCGGTTGCTATGCGGCGATCCAGGCCATCAGAAAAAAAGTTCACTTAACACCGGAGGTTTTAGCCGCCGGTAAGATTTAATGACGGTCATTTAGCCGGCGATTTTGTGATCGGAGCTTCTTTCGGGCATTAACTTACATAACCACCAGTTAGACCGTCGGTAAAAATCGACGGCCAAACCGTTGGTTCAACGGCCGTTATTACTGGCGGCTTGATAACCGCTGGTAATCATTGAATTTCCTATAGTGACATTTGTTATATTTAGGTTTATTGGATGTATGATCATATAGAATATGCAATTGAATATACATACAAATGAAATAAAAATAATGAACACCCAGACAAAATTAAAATTTCCCACCAGACTTGTCGATCAATTCCTATAGCTCTATTTTATCATGCTTTGATACCACAAAAGCTTGTTATGACCCAACCCAATCAAGACATGTCCTATTGCATTGAGCTATGACAAAAAAATTCCAAGATCTAGTATTGGAATTATTTCAAATTTTTTGCCAATATTCATTGAAATAAATTAGACTACAAAGCTATTAAAATATCTAAATACTGAAAATAAACTCATCCATCAAGTTTCTTTCATTTCATCGAAATAAATATTTACACTATAATACGTAGGGGTGTCAATATTTGACACGACACGAAAACCCGACCCGGACCCGACCCGGAAAATTCGGGTTGAACCCGACCCGATTTCAAAACGGGTTGGGTTCGGGTTCCAGAAATTGACCCGTTTAAAAAACGGGTCGGGTTCGGGTTGACCCGGCGGGTTGCCGGGTCAACCCGCCAACCCGTTTAATTTAAAAAAATTCGAATTACCGCTCCTGCCCGAATATCCCGCGTGAGGTGTGACCGGCTGCCCGCGGTCCGGCTTCGGACTTCCCCCGCGTGACCGCTGCCCGAGGTCCGGCTGCCCGCGGTCCGGCTTCGGACTTCCCCCGCGTGACCGCTGCCCGCGGTCGCTTCATTCGCCTGACGCCGGATCACGCCCACGTCGCCCAGTGCCCGCTTCTCCGCCTGGCTCGCCTGACGCCGGATCACGCCCACGTCGCCCGCGCTGAAGCTGATCCCGGCCATGCCGTGTCATAGGGTCGGGTCGGGTTGACCCGAACCCGAAGCGGGTCGGGTCCAGGTTCGGTTTTCCGACCCGTTTGTCTACCCGGGTCGGGTTAGGGTTGACCCGTTTGAACCCGGGTCAGTTCCGGGTTCGACCCGAACCCGACCCGTGACCCGAAATTGACACCCCTAATAATACTAATACATGGCTACATATAAGAGCTATAGAATTAAAAATTTGACTAGTCATGACTGTACAAAAATCAAAATAACAAAATACCTATAACGGCAAATCTAATCTTGGACTACTATTCCACAATCTATTTCCTCTTCCAAGATCTTGAAATTTAGAAGCAAAATCTTAGTGAGCTATAACAGTGCAACAGGCCACACAATTTGATATAAATTTTTTAAATTTTTATTACATAATTTACTAAATATTTAAAAGTAGTGAAATATTATCTAATAAATCACTTTACTAAGAAATTTAATAATAGTATAATATTCATCCAATTGTTTGAACTGGTAAATAAAGTACAAATCATATCATAGACCACTTCGTATCACGTTTCTCAGATAGACATAATCTCAAAGAATTCTGGTCTCTTATGACTCTTTTTATGCTTATAGCACCAAAATATGTCCATTGACACCACCAAAATATGGCTTGTAGCGACCATAATATGCATTATATGTACCAAAATATTCGCTAACATAGAAAGAAATCTCAAAAGATTTTGGCCCCGTATGAGTCCCAATAAATTTAATTTAATCAAATATACATAAATATCATCTCATTAAAACAATGAAAGACTAATTGAGCATGTATGAAAACTGCACAATTTTTTATAATGGTAGGCGATAGAAAATCCTACTAGACAAAATTGCACATTTTTAAAAAATTATCAAATTATTAAGGATTGTGTAAAATAATGTTTTAATATTTTTATTGCACTACACTATTTTTCAATATTCAGATAATTTTTAATTCAATAAAAACCCCACTAGTTTCATAATTCCTATTGTAAAAATTCCATAAAAATAATAAAAAAGTGCATAATCATAATATTTATAACATATAAAATATTATGTGATGAAAGTTTGACAAGTGTAAATTTATTCATATTTTTTACTAACAGAAATAAAATTTTAATAAAAAATCCTCTAAAAATTGAATATTTTTAAAAATTGAGATATACATAATGTGACTTACATCGAGACGACCAAGTTTTCTAACTTGGTCGACAGATGCGAAAATGGCACTAAGACCTCCAACATCGGATTTCTATTTTCTTTCTTCTCTTTTTCTCTCCTTTTTCCTTAGTCGTTCTCTATTTGGGAAAAATGAAAAAGGCAAAGCATTTATCATAGTATATAATAGTGGATTAGGATATTATAATAAAAATATTAAATAATTATTTTAATTATTTAATATTAAAATGTTAATTTTATCTAAATTCTTTTATATCTTTAAATCTAAAACTCCAATAATTAAAGAAAAATATTTATAAAATAGCTAATAATATCCTTAACATTGTGGTGAAATCATTTTGCAAAATGGACACATGACGTCCCAAAAGCTTCACTTGTACTAATAGGAGTTAATTTCTTAAGAAATTTTACTAGTGCCCAAAAATTATTAAAAAATAGAAAAATTAAAACACTACACTATAAATGTTCTAGTGAAGATGGTTTTAGATTTTGATTATAATGGTTCCTAAAATAATTATTTACTTCTCTAGGTCAAAAAATTTCTATAAAAAAACTTTTTTTTTAAAGGGTTTCATAGGCAATCATTAGGATGATCATTGGTATTGAATGTTGGATAGAACTCTAAAATTTTCGGATCTCCAGGCTCTCTTCAATTTCAAATCAAGAATCAAGCTCCAAGCTCCTTCAAGAGAAGCATGGAGTCCATTCATAGCTTTCTTGAGTAACAAACATTTCAATAAATCTGTCTAATGCTAAAAAATAAACTCCATTGCAGGCCCAACTTCATTATCTTTAACAATAAATTATTTTTTCATCATTTAAATTGATATTAAGTGACCATGGGCTCATTGAATTTCTCTTGCCGAGAGGGTCATTTTGACTATAAGAATGCAAAAATAAAAAATAATAGGTCCTTTAAATAATGTTCCAAACATTCCAACCACACCTCAATAGTTAGATTTGGGCTCATTTTAATGTGGATTGTATAACTTTTGGCTTTGTTCAACTTGTACAACAGAGATGTTCAGTTCAACTATAAATTTATATAAATTCATCGATGTACTTTACTTTGTGAGAGTTTCAAAATTAAATTCAAAAAGTTTTAATTTCCAATGTGAGATTATGATTGGTACTTGATCAAACAAATTTTCTAATAACTTTTTTATATTTTTACATAATAATTGATTCTTTTGGTAAATTGTATAATCACTAAGGTTTTGAAAACCGGACCGGACAACGAACCGGAACAAGGAGAGGTTCACGGTTCGACCGGTTCAACCGGTCTAACCGGAGTCGAACCGGATGATGTAATAAATAATAAGTATTATTTAAATTTAATACAATTAACATAAAAATAATATTATCATTCAAAGTATGAGATAAAAAATTAAATTAAAAAAAACTATAAAACATAAAAACTTATATAATTAAGTAAAATAATTATTTTAAAATCTTAAATAAAAGTTAAAAGAAAATTAAATCTCATAATTATAAGAATTTACACTCATAAAAATATGATAATTTTAAATTTGAATATTTTTCAAATTTTAAATTTAATTTATATATAACCATATAATTTAATATATATTATTATTAATTTATGTCACATATTTAATATAAATTTAATTCTAACATAAGTTTATAAATTTAATATAAACTATTCTTATTTTATATTATATGATTAAATATATTTTACATGTTTATGATATATTGTATACAAAAGTTATTTTATAAATTTATATCTAAAATTATTAATAAATAAATAAAATTATTAATGATAAATTATTTTTTATTATGTATAAATAAATAAATTTTTATTATTAACTAATAAATAATTATCACTCACATAAAAATAATTAATTAAAAAATCTGTTTAAAAATAGGTTTTATATCTATTATATATGCTATGAACTCACACTCCTCATCTCTTTTCTTTAGTCCCACATCCCTTAGAAACACTTTCTTGTTATTGTCTATATAGCATATTTAGATTACTTGCACCAAGGAAGCATTGGGGAGGCCATGTGAAGATGTGTCATGATGCTTTGAGTACAGAAGTGCTTATTATATAAAGTATATTTAACTTTAATTAAATATTTTTAATATATATTAATTTATTTATTTAAAAAATTACTTAAAATTTGGAGATTTGAACCGGCCGGTTAAAAAATAACCGGACCGGTTCGCGGTTGAACCGGCCGGTTCTGACCGGTTCAGTCCGGTTCTTTGCAGAAGCGGTTTTAGGGCTGAACCGGACCGGCCTTGTGACCGGTTCACGGTTGAACCGGTCGAACCGGCCGGTCCGGTCCGGTTTTTAAAGCACTGATAATCACTTATTATATCTTTTTATATTTTTTACATAATAATTGCCGATCAAAATCTTTTCCCAATAGCTTTTAACCAAAATATTTCTAAAATTTTTTATGACCGTAATAATTAAAAAAAAATCTTTTTAACCAAAATATTTTAAAATACATAATGATCAAATTCCTTCGAATCCACCTCATCAAATCCCTTTCTACAATTTGGTACGTATGGGTCAAAGCTGACCGCACTTCTTGCATTCATCAACAAATAAATAAAATTTACCTACACCCATTCAACCAAAAAAAAAAAACAATAAATAATAAATAAGAACAAGTTGCCCTTACGTGCTTCAGTGTGGAACCGGTATTCAAGGATTTGCATAGGGAAGCATCTTTTTTGCCCTTTCTGTCTCTCCAAGCTGCTCTTATAAATCAATCGAAGGAGAACAACTTTCTCCAAAGAAATCAGGGATAGTGTTCGTAAGCATGGATCACATTTGTTCTAGTGATGGGCTCAACATTGAGGTCTGCATTAATGGAGAGAAAGCTCTAAAAGGGGTTTTTCGGCAAAGGGTGAGGAGGGGACTTCTGCTGGAGATCAAGATATGTGTAGCGACAGATCAAATAGATTTTATCCCCAGCTAACATCAATATTAGAGGGCGATGACGAGGATGATGATGACGACGAGCCAGATGGTGCTTTCACCTTTTCTGGTTCGACTGGATCTGATAATGTCCTGTATGAGGTGAAATTGGAGCTCTATGATAAAGTAAATGTAGAGGCAAGCAAACTAAACACGGGCGTTAGAAGCATCTTCTGTGTTATCGAAAAAGCAGAGAAAGGGTGGTGGAAGAAGCTACTGCGCAGTGATGGAAAGCTACCTCACTACATTAAAGTTGACTGGGATAAATGGGCGGAGGAAGATGAAGATGATGACTTTGGAGGGATGGACTTTTCGAAATTTGGTAATATGGGTGGAATGGATGGTGATGACGATCTTGACGTTAGTGATGATGAAGAGGCCGAAACTACAAAGACTGAAGATGGCACTGAAGCCCTAGATGTGGAGAAAAAGGTTGAAGAAGTTTCAGAGATCAAAGAAGAAACAGAAAAAGCTCCAAGCACCTGAAATCCTCAAGAACAGTCTGTTGTGCCCTCCATTGATCTCTCATTACTGTGGTCCAGATATTAATACAGACAAATTTTCAGCTTTTGCCTTATTATTTCCTTTAAGAGTTCTATATATATAAAAAAAAGGATCAAATGATTCAGACTGTGCCAAAAACATAGGGAGATATGGCCTAGACTTGAACCATTATTACGTCCTCCGACCGGACGTAGAGCTACGTCCGATCGGAGCTAAAATCGCGCCAAATAATAAGAAATATCGAGCAAATACCGAGCAATACCAAACAATAACGAGGAATACCATCATGTGAAGACCCAATACCGAGTTATACCGAGCAATACCGAGTTGTCCAAAAAAATACCGAGTTGTACTCGGTATTTTTTTGAACAACTCGGTATTGCTCGGTATAGCTCGGTATTGGGTCTTCACATGATGATATTCCTCGTTATTACCAAATAATACCTAGCAATACCGAGCAAATACCGAGTTTTTTGGCGGGATTTTAGTGCCGACCGGACGTTCCTCTACCTACGTTCACCGGACCAAATAAAAGCACCCTAGACTTAGAGGTGATCTAAGGGTTTATTTGGGCTGTAAAGGCTGAAGTTTTGGTAGCATATTTAGGAGTTGGGTTATTTGTTTATAGAACCTCTTTGAAGTGATCATTAAGATTGTGATTATCATTAGAGAATTTGTAATATTTTATATCTTATAATGTTGAATTTTTTTTTTATTTAAAAGAGGTTGATCCTATTATGTTTATATTTTCTTATGAAATTGATTCAAATGCTTTTTAAATTTTATCATAAGTTTTTTTTTTCTAATCAGTACTATAATGTCTTTATATTTACTTTTCATTTTCCATCCAACTTAAATTATTAATTTTCGAATATTTGTTGTAAGCTAAATGAAATCATAAAATATGTGTAAATATATGTTTTTCTTTATACATAATTAATTTATGTTCAAGTATTGATGATCAAATGGAAATTCATATAATTTTTTGACGTGATTAAAGGAAATTTAAAGAGTAACTAAACTTTAATTAAACTTGTTACAACTACATGTATGCATTGTTAGAAAGCTGCTTTAGAAAGTAGCAAGAAAGTTTTCCAAAATGAAGCCTAAGAGAAATATTGAGAGAGAGATGACCAACAATAAAACTTGTTAATCTCATGTGCATGTATATTACAAATGTCTTAAGTTTGGAGTGGAATTAAAAAAAAAAAAAAATCTTATTGATACTATGAGGCGTGGATATAAACAAATACTTTTTTACACTAAAAAAGTTAGTTTAGAATAATATATAGAGGCATCAAACTGAATGCAAGAGAAAATATATATTTTTTAACAAAATTTATACCCATGATACTACATGCAATAAAAGATATGAAAAGTTAATGAATTACTACTACCCATAATTGAGTTACCCAATATTTCATGCACGAAATATTCTCCTCCATAAATTTGTTAATATGAATCTCATTTTATGAAATGGACTAGTTTTTTTTATCATCAAGAAGATCTAAATAAATTTTATAAATAGGAATAGGAAAATCACTGAAAAAATCCCAAAGCCAAAATCTTGCACTTTCAACTCTCTCTCTCTCTCTCTCTCTCAAATTCTAACAATTCAAATTATTTTTCATATTTTTTAGTTATGGCCATTTAACAAAAATAGAACTAGGCAAATAACAAAAATATGCAGAAATAAAAAATTAAAAAAATAGAAAAGAATGCAAACTAGAAATGGACTAGTTTTTTTTATCATCAAGAATATCTAAATAAATTTTATAAATAGGAATAGGAAAATCACTGAAAAAATCCCAAAGCCAAAATCTTGCACTTTCAACTCTCTCTCTCTCTCTCTCTCTCAAATTCTAACAATTCAAATTATTTTTCATATTTTTTAGTTATGGCCATTTAACAAAAATAGAACTAGGCAAATAACAAAAATATGCAGAAATAAAAAATTAAAAAAATAGAAAAGAATGCAAACTAGAAATGGACTAGTTTTTTTTATCATCAAGAAT
This sequence comes from Dendrobium nobile, assembly GCA_022539455.1. Classification (NCBI taxonomy): domain Eukaryota; kingdom Viridiplantae; phylum Streptophyta; class Magnoliopsida; order Asparagales; family Orchidaceae; genus Dendrobium; species Dendrobium nobile. Next base: position 65,430,144 of record CM039723.1, read on the forward strand.
ATCTAAATAAATTTTATAAATAGGAATAGGAAAATCACTGAAAAAATCCCAAAGCCAAAATCTTGCACTTTCAACTCTCTCTCTCTCTCTCTCTCTCTCTCTCTCAAATTCTAACAATTCAAACTATTTTTCATATTTTTTAGTTATGGCCATTTAACAAAAATAGAACTAGGCAAATAACAAAAATATGCAGAAATAAAAAATAAAAAAAATAGAAAAGAATGCAAACTAGAAATGGACTAGTTTTTTTTATCATCAAGAAGATGTAAATAAATTTTATAAATAGGAATAGGAAAATCACTGAAAAAATCCCAAAGCCAAAATCTTGCACTTTCAACTTTCTCAAGCTCTCTCTCTCTCTCTCTCTCTCTCTCTCTCTCTCTCTCTCTCTCTCTCTCTCTCTCTCTCTCTCTCTCTCTCTCTCTCTCTCTCTCTCAAATTCTAACAATTCAAATTATTTTTCATATTTTTTAGTTATGGCCATTTAACAAAAATAGAACTAGGCACTCAACACCTCTCTCCTCTAACCCTAGCGCCGCTCTGGCGATTTAGGTTTCCCCGTCTCCTTCGTCTCTCCGGCCGCTTCTCACCGCAGATCATGTGATTTTCGCCCGGGTTTTCTATTTTGCTAGGCTGCTGGTGCTCTCTGTTGAGTTTGGCCCTTTTTGGGCTCTTGATAATGTCGGGGGGTTCTACCTCGACGCCTTGGGGGAATGTTGCCTCTAAGGTTCAAGACCCTAACAAAGGTTTCTTCAACTTGGATCAAGATGCTCCTTCTCCGAAGACCAAATCACGATCTTTTAAGGATGTTCTTCGGGCAATCCGTCTGGTGATATCCTTCCCTCTCTCACTCATTCTACCTTCAACGGTGTTCCTGCTATTTTGATTTCTGATGAGGAAGTGTTAAATCTTGCTTCTCCTTTCCGTTTCACTTTAGTTGGTAAATTTGGTCTTCGTCAACCTAATCTTGACGCGATTCGTAATTTTTTTGGTAATCTTAAGTTAACTGGTTTTTATTCTGTGGGTTTACTGGATTCGAAGCATGTAGCTATTCAACTCTCTAACGATTTGGACTATAGCCGTGTGTTTGCTCGTAGATCTTACTTCATACTGAATTGTCAAATGCGCATTTTAAAGTGGACGCCATTTTTTAATGTGAAGGAAGAATCTCCGATTGTTCCTATTTGGATTGCGTTCCCTAACCTTAGACTTCATTTTTTTAACGCTAAAGTTCTCTTTGCGCTCGGGTCTATTTTTGGGCGTCCGTTACAAACTGATCAGACCACTGCTTCAAGAACCCGCCCTTCGGCTGCTAGGGTTCTTGTGGAAGTTGATATCACTAAGAAGTATGCGAAAGAAGTTTGGGTGGGTTCTAAAACTTACGGCTATCTTCAGAAAGTTGAATTTAAAAAAATTCCAGAATTTTGTACTCACTGTAAATCCCACGGGCATGCTTTACTTGACTGTTTTAAACTGCATCCGGAACTTAAAAAAACTTCCAATAACTCCAATGGAATGGGAGATATAAAGGTCACTGAAATATTGAAGAAAAAAATATTGAGTCTGTTATGCTACCGGAAAGCCATTCCAATGTTGAGATGGTTGGAAGTTTTCCTGTTAATGATATAGAGAATGAGAATGAAATGGAGGGTGGTATAAAAAATTCGGAAAAAGTTGATGAAATTGAAAATTTGATGAAACAGATACCTGATAAAGGATTAGTTAATGATGAATTGCTTGATGAGAATGGAAATTGCCCAAATATATTTATTTCTGTTGAATCTATGTTTCAAAAAGAGGTTTTGCCTGCTATTAACCAGGACAAAGGAAAGAATGGTGGGGAAGAATATGAATAAGGGGAGTACATCCCGAGATCTCAATCTACTAATACTCATGATAAAACTGATATCTATTTACAAAATAGGAAAATTATGGGAGAGGAAGGCCAAACTAGTGGTGTGGGGTATGTGGTTGGGGAGCTTAATAATAACAAACATCTTGAGGAGGATGGGTCTCCTCAAATGCAAAAGAAAAAAAAGAAACATGGGAAAAATCAAATACCTGAAACACCTAGATCCACTAGGGCTCAAACTAATCCTAAAAACACTAATGTTTAAAGCTCTTATCTTGAACGTGAGGGGCATTGGGGGTAAGAACTCGAAAATTCGTGTAAAAAATTTATGTCGTATTCATAATATTCAGTTGTTGGTGCTTTTGGAACCCTTTATTTCTATGGATAATCTTAAGTCTGTCACGTCTCGGCTTGGTTTTAATTCTAGCTTTGCTAATAGATCTAATAAAATTTGGGTTATGTGGAAAAATATTTTAAATGTTACGGTCATTTCTGATTTTGATCAAGTGGTGCATGCTCATGTTTCTTTTGAACAACTCATTTTTAATGCATCTTTTGTTTATGCTTTATGTACTAAAGCTTGTAAGATTCCTCTTTGGGAGTGCTTAGCTAATTTTGCTAATAATGCTATTGGCCCTTGGTTTGTGGGAGGAGACTTTAATATTATTTCTAACGCTAGTGAAAGGATTGGAGGTAATCCTCCTAATATAAATGCTATGGATGATTTTAATCAAATGATTTCTAATTGTAATTTAACGGATATTGGTTTCTCCTTTATGTGGCAAAGGCTAGATAGACTTTTATTTAACAATGACTGGATTAATAATGCTTATATTACGCATGTTCAACATTTGAGTAGGACCTTATCGGACCATGCTCTTTTGCTTTTGCAAGTCTCGAAAAATAGGTTCATGCCTTATCTTGCTTTTAGGTTTCAAAATATGTGGATTAATCATGATGAATTCTTAAATGTTGCTGCTACTAATTGGAATGCTAATGTGTTTCCTGATAATAAAGTTTTTGGCATGGCTAGGCTTTGGTCTAAGCTTAGCAGACTTAAACAAACTTTGAGATGGTGCAATAAACATGTGTTTAAACAACTTTTTGAAAATATTAAAGATGCTGAAGGTAAGGTGGTTGAGTTGGAAAAGGCTCTGCTTGTTAATCAATCTGATGAAAACTTTTTCAACCTTGAGAATGCTAAGCTTTCTCTTGTAAATTTTCAGAATCAGGAAGAGATTTTTTTGAAGCAAAAATCCTCTACTGCTTGGACTACCGAAGGGGGTAGGAACACCTCTTTTTTTCATGCTTTGGTGAAAAGAAATAGGGTGAGAAATCATATTCATAAAATTGTTGATCTTCAAGGTAATGTTTGTGATACGGATCAGGCTATTGTTACTTCTGGTATTGAGTATTTTCAAAATGTTTTTAACTCTAATAAATTAAATTCTACTATTGAGAATGCTAATGTGATTCCTAAGCTGATAAATGAGGATGATAATACCTTGCTTACCCATCCTCCTTCCGAGGATGAGATCTGGAATTTCATTAAAAGTATGAATGGTGATTCTGTTGCTGGTCCTGATGGGTTTACCACGAAATTCTTTATTAAAACTTGGGACATTATCAAGCTTAATGTTATTGATGCAGTTCATGATTTTTTTAAAGGTACTCCTTATCCTAAATTTTTTTCTTCCACTAATATTGTGCTCATTCCGAAAAAAGATAACAGTACTTACTGGAATGACTTTAGACCTATCAGTTTGTGCACTTTTTTTAACAAATTAGTGGCTAAAATTTTTTCATCTAGATTGTCTTCTATTTTGCCTAAACTTATCTCTATTAATCAAACGGGTTTTGTGAAAAGTCGTAGCATATTTGATAATATTTTATTGGCTCAGGAGATGGTTCATGATATTAATACTAAAGTTACTGGTGGTAACATTTTGTTTAAGCTTGACATCACCAAAGCCTATGATAATTTGAAGTGGGATTTCCTTTATGAGATTTTACACTGTATGGGTTTTAAGGATTTCTTTCTGAGGTTGATCAAAAATAGTATTAAAAATTGTTTTTTTTCTTCTATTATTATCAACGGGAATAGTCATGGTTTTTTCCCCTCTAAGCATGGTTTAAGACAAGGGGATCCTCTTTCCCCTGCCCTCTTTATTTTAGCGATGGAATATCTTTCTAGAGGAATTGAGAATCTGTTTAATAGAATGCCTATGCTTTATTTTCGTACTTGTGGTGGCATTCCTATTACTCACCTTAGCTTTGCTGATGACTTTATCATCTTTTCTAATACTTCGATTAAAAATGTTAAATGTCTTGCTAGATTTTTATCTTCTTTTTAGTTGATTAGTGGTCTGTCTATCAATAGGGATAAGAAAAATTTTGTTACTGGAGCTTCTGTTAATCATAATAGGATTAATGGCATCAAAAGAGTTTGTGGGTTTAACCATTCTTGTCTTCCTATTAAGTATTTGGGGGCTCCTATTTTTATAGGTAGGAAGAAGATTTCCTTATTTGACACCATCTTTACTACTTTTCAAAAGAAGTTTTTAAATTGGTCTTCTAATTTTCTTTCTTTTGGTGTTAGATTGACATTAATCAAAAGTGTGCTTAACTCTATTCCTATCTTTCTATTTCATACTCTGCAGCCTCCGGCTAGTGTTTGTTTCAGGATGGAGAGAATGATTAATAAATTTTTCTAGGGGTCCACTAATAATAAATCCAGTATTAATTGGACTTCTTGGAGAAAAGTATGTGGTGTTTTTAATGAAGGGTCAATCGGGTGTAAGTCTATTTTTGATACGTCTCATGTTTTTTCTCATAAACTTTGGTTTAATTTTCGTTCTAAAAATAGTTTATGGGCTCTTTTTATGTATGCCAAGTATTGTAAGAATCTTAACCCTTTGGTGTGTCATTATAAAAATTCGGATTCTATAGTTTGGAAAAGGTTGTGTAAAATTAAGTGGGAAGCCAAAAATTATATTCAATGGGGAATTGGTTTTGGGGAGGTTAGTTTTTGGCAGAACAATTGGTTGGGTACTAATTCTATTGATCAGTACCTGAATACTCATACTATTACTAATACGTTGGTTAGGGATTTCATCCATAATGGGGAGTGGATTATTCCTAAGCTTCTTGATGTTGTTCCTTATGTTATTTTTGATAAGATTATTCAAATCCCTTTAAATTTGAATGTCAAGGATAAAATTATTTTTAAATTATCTTCCTCTGGTAATTTTCTCTTAAAGAATGTTTGGGAGGAGATTAGAGTTAAAGGTGAGGTTTCTTCTGTTTATAAATCTCTGTGGCATAACACTATTCCTTTATCTTATTCTTTTCTTGCTTGGAGATGTCTTAAAGGATTTTCGCCCATTGAAAATGTTCTTTGGAAAAAAGGTTTTAGTATTGTTTCTAAGTGTCAATGTTGCTCTAACATTGAGAGCATTGAGCATGTTTTTATGAATGGTTCTATTGCTAATACTGTTTGGTCTTATTTTTTAATGTGGCTGGTATTAGTGGCTTCAATGGTACTTTGGACATTATTGATCTTTTCAAAAGGTGGTTTACTAAAGGTAATGGGCATATTCAGAACTTACTTCCTATTGTGGTCATTTGGTATCTGTGGAAAGGTAGAAATGAGTCTAAACATTTGGGTACTAAGATTAATGCGCACCATATTATAGCTAATGTTAGATTCAAAATTTTACATTTGATTGCTATCAACTTGCTTTCTTTGAAGAACTTTACTCATTGCAAGCTTTTAGCTGATCATTTTGGGATTAATAATAATGCTATTAGGGACAAGAGGGCTCTTATTGTGAAGTGGCTTATGCCTAATGAACCTTTTGTTAAACTCAACACTGACAGATCTGTTAAATGTAATAAAGCTGGTATGAGAGGAATTATTAGGAACCATCTTGGTAATCCTATGGCTGCTTTTTTGGGGCCCTTATCCTCTTGCTCTGTATTAACCGCTGAATTATTGGCTTTGGAACAGGGTTTAAATGTTTGTATTAAGATGGGTTTACAGTTTGTGAATATTGAAGTTGACTCTGCTCTGCTTGTTCTTATTTTTTCTGGGAAAGACGTTTGTTTCCCGCAGAATTTTTATACTATTCGTAGAATCAATATGGCTCTTTCTTTACTTAATTTTACTATTTCCCATATTTATCGGGAGGCCAACGCTTGTGCGGATTGGTTGGCGAATTCTGGTGTTGAAACTGACTCTTTGCTGGAATTTCAAATGAGCAATTTGCCTATGCCTCTTAAAGGGATGATTAATCTTGATAAACTGGGGTTGCCTTACATTCATCATTACTAGTGTTATGATGATTGATTTTCTGTTTTCGGTTGTTTGTGGTGTGCTGGGGGTTTGGTTTTTCTGGTTAAACCACCTGTTGTCTCTCTACTTGGATACTGGGTCCTGCTGCTGCTGGTTGAGTTTTTATGTTTCCCAATGGATGTGTATTTGCTGGTGCTGGTGTGGGCGTTGGGTTGTTACTGATAAAGTTTTGTTTATTACTATCTCTTCTATTATTAGCTGTTGCTTTCAGATTAGGACGTCGGTTTTGGTCTGTTGGGTGTTAGGTGGTTGTCATTTTTTATACCTGATGTTGGATATGTTATACACGTTTACTGGCTATTTTTATTGCTGGAGACAACAGGTTCACTGGATTTATTTTTTTGGTAAGAAGAACTTCACTATTGGTTATGAGAGGTTGGACTTAAGTGGGATGTGGAAGAGGTTTTTGACGGTTAGCTTGGGGTTTGGTTGGGATAATCGGAAACGGTTTCTGTGTTTTAATAGCATTGGGTTTTTATGTTATATTACTATATTCTTATCTTGCTTTATGTTCTATGTGTTTAATTTATCTTTTATGAGAGCTCTTTGCAGGGATTTTTCACCTTTATATTACAAGACCTTCAACGACTGCAAGGCCTAGAATTCTAGATCAAAGGGAGATTTTAAAAGATTACAAGGTACCTTTAAATTTTACGAGTTTCTTCTTTTTTTTGTGTTTCTATTTACTTTTGCAGGAAGATGGTGCTGAATGATTATATTAGGATCTTCCAGTTTTGGGTGCTGTCCTCTTACAGCCCGAGTCTTTTATTAATTGAATTTTGTAATCTTAGATCAAGGAACCACCGGCTCTTAGGTTTTCTTTCTTTTAATCATGTAGCTCGTTTGAGCAGTAGTGAGCTGGAGGATCCTTTTAAGGATCTTGTAACCTTTTTTTTATATATATTTGAACGCGTAGGCCCCTTCGTGGGTTTCAATTAAAAAAAAATAAAAATAGAACTAGGCAAATAACAAAAATATGCAGAAATAAAAAATAAAAAAAAGAGAAAAGAATGCAAACTATATTTTATACTAGTTTGATCTCTTGATCGATGTTAAGTCACCATGGTCTTCCTCTCTGAGAATTTCACTAAACAATTTCTTTTGTACCTAGCAAGGTGGAGAAGCCCTTCTCCTTCTACAGGCAGAGAAAAACCTTTTACAATGCTTATCTTCCCCAAAAAGCTTCAAGCTACCTCCTTCTGCTTCATAGCATGACATAGATGTATAACAAAGACCTCTCAAGCCTTTCAACAAATACATCTCAAATTTCTTTTCCAAAGCTCTTCAAGCAAACCATTTAGGGAATAAGGTGTAGAATAAAGAAGCAATCATTTGAATTATCTCGCACAACTCTTTGAATCCCAAGGAACCTTATCAAAATCTCTCCCTCGCGTGCCAAATATTTACACAAGCTCTCACAAGATATACACCCTCCATAAATAAAACTCTATGAATATCTCTATAGAAACTACTTGAACCAACTCTCTCTCTCTCTCTCTCTCTCTCTCTCTCTCGAATCATAAGGATTGGTATTTAAAAAAAGGACCCAATTTTTCAATATCTATTGACTAGATTGTACAATAAGAATATAAATTCGTACAATATGAGTAGTTTAATTTGAATAATATATGAAAATTCTTCTCTACATGATTGAACTGTATGATGATGATCGAATAAAATGATTAGCTCAAGTGATCAATGGATTGTCCTGTCTGAGCTGGAAATGCATGAACATGCTCTCTCTCTCTCTCTCTCTCTCTCTCTCTCTCTCTCTGAAATATTCGATATGTATCATATTCTACAAATATTCAACTTGATTTTATCTCTATTCAATTTTGGAATTTCTAGATCCAAAATAGGTTATATATATATATATATATATATATATATATATATATATATATATATATATATAGTATAATAAGTTCAAATTTAAACTTAACTTTTTATGAAAATTCAGAATAACCAATTGGTTTTGTGTGAAATAAGTGATTGTTCATGATAATTAGTTATCTTTTTAATTCTTATTTTCTATTTAATTAATATAAATTGATTTGTTATTAAATTAAATAATTATACAGTACGATCAAGAACATATAGTATAATTTTTAAGGAATTCAAGTAATGTTAACTGATTTTAAATTCTTATTCTTTAAATTCTCATTTGTGAGTGTGTGGTTAGTTGTTTAACCATTTTACACCTATAATATGAATTGAACATAAAAAAAATTGAAAATGAGACACACCAATAATCTTTGATAATCTTTTTTTTTTACAGTTTTAAGAACTATTTGTTTTTCTTATCTCTAATTGAGAATTACTTTGCCTCTTTTTTTTTACCTAAAATGTTAATATAAATAAAATACTTTGCACATAAGACTAATATATACATTAGCATAACTCTTAATGTTTGTGAGCATCAAAGACTTAGTGTATACGGGCTCATGATGTCCAATAATCTCAATGCTCCCCCCCCCCACCACACACACACACACACACATGTTCATGAAGGTAAATATTTTGATTAAAATTTATTTTAGCATATAATTAATTCATTCCATTGCCAATTTGTCCCTCTTACTCTATACTTCCAATAATTTCAATAAAAATTTTCTCACACTTAAATTATATTATCGTTTCTTTCTAACAATTTCAATAACACATATTCCCTCACTTAAATATTTAACAGTACATGAAAGTATAATAGGAATAATGAAATAATTAATGAAGATCATGCCTTTTTTTCAAAAGATATCAATTAACCTTTATTAGAGTAGGTAAATTCTCTAACATATTTGTGTGTTCCATAATTGCTTTGTCACATATTTAATTGTGGTTAGTGTACATCTATATTATTGGTGAAAATAATTGATGAAGTTTGGAGCATAACTATTAGAGTTAACAATATACATTTGCTTTATATTTGATGATGACATGCAGTAATGGTGGTGGTGATGAAAGTGAAAAGTGTCAACATTTATGTTTATGAAATGCACTAACTTTATGCACGGTGGACAATGTTGAGGGTTTTGGTTACAATAGGAGATAAAGTCAGCAAAATTCAACCCTTATGTAGTCAAAATGCATAAGCCATATATACATTTGCATACATCGATGCTACTTATGATGATGGGCAATAAAAACTGGTGAGTACCAACATTTATGTTGATAATATGCATCAACTATATATATGATATTATTTGAAAAAATCAATGAAAAAAATGGGAAAAAATTAGTGGGACTCGACATTTATATTCAAGAGATATATCACACTTATTAGCAAATAAGTCTTCCAAAGAAGGTAATTAAACAGTAAAGTTTAAGAACACTTAGTCAGTTGTGCTTGTTATTAAACGATAAAGTCGGGTGACAAAATTGTAGAGATGTATTACTGTAAATTTGGACCCAAGAACTATGATTTTAATGATAACAAATATTATTAATTTTACACTACTATCTTCTATTAATTGTTTCTAATGAATATCTATTTTTTTCCTTGCTCTCTAGCATTTTAGGTCCACAATTTACTTGTAACTTCAATCAGCTCAAGATTGGTTAGACTATGGTTGAGTATGTTTGTAATTTCAACTTTAATGTACTTCTTTTTTCTTGAGTCATGTCATTTATATGGTGGATACTAAGCTGAGTAACCTTGTACAAATACACTTAAGGGAGTGAGTTAGAAAATTTTTTATCTTTAGAATATAATAAGATCCATATCGAACTAAACGAATAGTTAACCAGAAAATTCTAATTAGGGCACCTTTTTTAATTAAGATGAATTAAACTAATCATACTGTAGATCCATATTGTATAAGATGATAAGTTATAATCATTAAAGCAGCCGCCAATTACAATTTAGGTTTTATTTAAAAATTTAAATTTTATTATGATTATACCATATAATATGCATCATATTGTATGATATATATTTAATAATCATGCCCAATATGATTATGTGATTAGGTTTTTAATTATGATTATTCAATCATATTATATAGGATGATCAGAGACGATCATACTATATGACCCAATTCTCATATGTGATGGTAATTAAACATTGCCCCTTATATTATGTGTTTATACTTAACTTACCAGATAATCGGAGATGATCATACTGTATAACCTGATTCTTGCATGGGATAATAATCAAACACTGCCTCTCATAATGGATGATCAGTTATGTATTTATACTAATCATATAGGACAATGTTCTCAACCATATGGGATGATCAATATAAGTACTTGAATTGATCCTATAGTGGGTCTCGGTTCAACTGGCTAAAAGTGATGTTTTGAATAATTTATAAAGTATGATCTTGGATCATACTCGGTGATCAGAAGTGCGAGATAGAAATTTAAGGCTTTTTGGAGGATCTCTATTTAAAATCTCATATTTTCTTAATTGAGAGGCTTTTAGTTGCTAAGTGTGTTTTAGACGGAGAAAAGAGGCTCATAGGAGAGCTTTGGGAGAGAGAAGAGAGGGAGAGATTTTTGTAAAGGAGATTTATGAGGGATTGACATGGTTACTCCAAGAAAGGTTCTTCCTTATCTTATTCAAACTTCTACCTTGGTCCTTTAGAGGCTCCATGATGATATTCTGCAGCAAAAGTACCATGTTCTCTACCTTTTGCAAGAACAAGACAAAAAAATTTACTGCTTCTCTACTATCACCAGGAGGGTGAAAAAGGATTGCAGGTTCTCTACCTTCACCAAGAGGGTGAAAATGGATTTCAGGTTCTTTGCCTTCATCAAGTTTGTGAATAAGATTTTGTAAGGCCTTCTTCGCCTTGTTATGGGGGCAAAAGGAGAGGTAATATTTTTAGTGTAATGCCTAAATTTAGGGAGTGGACGTGGGATAGGTTGGATCGAATTTTTGTGTGTTTTATTTTTTTATTCAACACTTTATTTTATTTTTGTGGTTTATTGTGTGGTTTATAAAATATCAATTTATGTCATCATAATTTTAATTTATTTTCACATTAAGGGGATTAAGGTGCTTCCTTTTTATTTAAAATTTTAAATACCTATTTCACCCCCCTCTTAGTTAGCCTAGGGATGGTTCTTTTAGGTTTAACAACCTATGCAAACTTTCAAGCTGCATCAAAGAGGGATTCAAAAAACTAAGTTTTAGAAAGATTTTTAAAAAAATATCCATTGCTACCTTTAGTAATCATAATACTGTAGAGAGGTATTCAATCATACAACCACCTTTATTTGAAAATATTCGATTTCATTTTTGGAAAATTATGTTTGCTTTCTTGTAATATATTGATTATTGCATGTGAATGTTAGTTTAGGAAGAATATAATTCACCTTCACTTTTTGTAAATGGCATTAAAACTGTAATACTTTTTTGAATAGAGTATAGAGGATAGAGATTTAGCCCAACTGAATGCAAAATTTTTAAACTATTTTTCATATGCATTAAAATTTAAAGATTACATGTATGTATCTATTTGTTCAACTTAAAAAGAAATTAGGATAAACTCTACATAACCTATGAAGGAACAAATGAAGTAAAACAATCTAGGTTGAATGTTCTACTCCATAATTATGAATTATTTTGCATAAAGACAAGTGAGTTGATTTCTAAAATGTATACTAGATTCACCTAAATTATTACTTTACTGCATGCTTAAGGTAGAGAACTTGCTAATTTTGACAAGGTTAATAAAATTCTTTATTTGTCTACCTAGTTCATATGATGCCAAAATCATTGCTATTACTGAATCAATAGATATGAATATTTATTCTATTGATAATTTACTTGGATCACTCATTGCTTATGAGGAAGGAGAGAGTTAAAGATAGATTGATATAGGTGAGAAAAGAAAAAAAAAGTTTCTTTAAAGGCTGATAATTTTGAAAGTGATATTTCTTTATCTGAAGGTAATGATGACATTATGTTGATGACAAGAAAATTCAAAAGCTTTTTGAAGAGAAAGAAAAGATGTTGTCAGCAATGGAATAAAGGTAAATCTAAGAAAAATTCTAAAACTTCTTTTGATGTCATCTATTTTGAATGCAAGAAGCCAAGGCCACATGAAGAGTGATTTCATAAATCTTAAAGCTCACCCATTCAAGGAAAAGGGTAAAGAAAAATCCAAATTCAAATAGAGCAAGCAATGAACTCAAAAGGCTTTTGTGGCATACAACACTTCAGACTCATCAAAGATAAAAGCTGAAGAGGAGGTAACTAACATGTGCTTAATGGCAGATAACCATCTTCATAATTCTAATCAAGCTTGGGTATGTGAGCTTTCCTATGATGAACTGTTTGAAGTTTCTGAAAAAATTCATAATGCATATAGGAAGCTAAAGAAAATATATGCATGCCTTAATTCTGATTTTTTAATTTTACAAAAAGAACATAAATGCCTTAGAAAAGACCTCTCTACTTTGGAAAACAATCAAATGGTATTGCTTAATGAATATAATGTATTGAATCAAAAGCCTCTTGACTTAACTACTAAGCATGATTCCTAGAAAACATCAAATACTGAATTAGAAAATTCTGTCAATGAATTAAATGCAAGTTTAGATAAAACAAATGATAGAGAGCATGCATTAAAAATTGATAACTCAATTCTTAAAAGTGCAAATAATGTTTTGCAAGCAAAAGTAATTGCTTTAAAAGAAAATAATCCCTCACATATATTTATAGAATTTCAAAAACCATTGTAATAGCATGCATCATTTAAACCTAGAAAAATGCACTAAAACCCAAATAGAGAAGTGAAACCATTCCCAAGAGTTTAGTGAAAGTTTGAGCAGGTCATTAGACCTTATTGAACTATCCCAAGGCTAACAGGAGAAGGGGGGGGGGGGGGGGGGGGGGAGTGAATTGGTAATGTTAAAATTTTCTTGGATTTTCAAAAAGTTTAAACAATAATCCTGAAATATAGTTGTATAATAAACTGATTATCACAATAATTTTTTCGACCACAAAATTTTAAAGCACAAAAAAATTAAAAATACTGAAAAAGTAAAGTGAATAGAAGAACATTTTATTTATTGTGTTTTGGTCCAAACTAGACCTACATCCACTCCCTAGAGACTCCTCCACGTATTGCACTAAATCAAAGTGACTATTCTATTGGCCCCACAACAAGGCAGAGAAACCCTTACAAACTCTCTTCCACCATCCCCGTGTGGTAGAGTACCAACATTCTTTAACGCCCTCTTGGTGATGGAAGAGAACCTTCAACCTTTCTCACTCTCCTGGTGACAGCATAATATCGACGTCCTTTCTCACCCTCCTAGGGATGGCAGAGTATCAACATCCTTTCTCACCCTCATAGTGATGGCAAAGTATCGATGTCCTTTCTCACCCTCTCGGTGATGGTAGAGTACCGTGACATAATGTTGAAGATCTTCTCTCAAAAGACTCTAGAGAAGATGGGCAAAAATTTAAAGATGGAAAAAGAGATCCTTGCTTTGGGAAACCATATGAATCCCTCTCAAATCCCCCTAACTTGATCGCTCACTCTTCACTCTCACAATCTCTCCCAAATACTCACACTCAATGTCCACTCTCAAGAGAAATTTATAGCAAAGGTATTAAGTGTCAGTTTTTTAGGCTCTTATATATAAAACACAATAAAAACCATCTAGAAAATTTAAAATTACAAGTCAATTGACTTAAGATCGTACAATACGATGGAGAATCGTATGTACAAACAGTTCAAAAATCTATGTACGATCATGTACGAACCTTATTTTATTTTTTGTTAGTCGTCTATATGAACTAACGTCGTATTGTATGATCAGTTCAAAACTGAACCTATTTGTCTAGTACTATCTTGTATGAACCTTATTTCATACTCTATTAGTTGGCTGTATAAACTATCATCGTATTATACAAATAGTTCAAAACTGAACCTATTCATTTGGTACGATTGTATATGAACCTTATTTTGTACTATATCAGTCATATGTATGAATTGACATCATATAATATAAATATTATAAAATTAAATCAATTCATTTGGGATGAGCTGGTGCGTACTTGATTTCATACTATGTTAGTCATTTGTATGAACTTATATCATGCAGTACAATCAATACAAAAACAAATTAGTTCATTTGGGATGAATTAATATGCATCCATTTCATACTCTATGAGTACTCTGTAAGAATAAACTTTATAGAATACAAACAGCTCAAAAAAATAAGACACGATTTGATTAACTTCATTTTGGAGAAAAGAACATGACAAATCATCTAGTATGATTGGAAATCATATATTATGATTAGTCTTAAAACTTTAAGTTTTGACTCACTCCTCCAATGTGGATGTGTATGGTTACCCAATTACAATCATAATCCCTCAGACTAAAAAATAAAATAAAAAATTTACAGACTTCAGTACATGAAATCTTAATCTACTATGTCTTAAAGTCTTCAGCAGTTTAGAGTATGATTTTCTTAAAATATTAGTACACACAAATAACAAATAGAAAATATACAGTACATTCTTGGAGAAATGATAAAATAATTGAACACTAATATTTTCTATCATAAAAAAACACATTCTCAAGTTGAATTCCTGAGTTGCAATAATCTCTCCCTTTTTGATGATAACAAAATGAATTATTATTTGAACTATAAATAAAATTCATTTCCCCTAAACTCCCTATCAATTAAGTTAAAAATAAATAACATTAGGATCATAAATATTTTATCACATTTTTTATTTTTGGTTTTATAAACAAATAAAAAAATAAAGTACACAAAATAACCTCCCTTTGAGGACATAAATTCTAAAAAAAATAAAAATATTCCAAAATACAAAACTAAAAGACTTCAAATAGAATATAAACAATAACTTAAACCAAAATACAAACAATAACCTCCCCCTACTTTGTCATAAAAAAATCCCCTAAATAAAAAATATGTTGTTATAGATAAATCTAATAGATGATAAAGATGAGAATTTTAAACTATTTGCACAAATAACATTAAAGTCTTGGTTGGAAAAAGAAAGTTTCAAATTTTAAATAAAAGAATAATTTAGATAAGAAAAGTTGAACAGGTTCAATGTTTGCTCTAGAAAGTAGAAATATCAAATAGAATAATCATCGCAAAATCAATTAAATAGAGATCTTAAAATTTCAAATTCAATAGTTGAAATTATCATTTAATGCAAGAATTTTTTTAAGAATTAAAGTATAGGAAAGAACTAAATATAGTGTGGGCTCATTTTATGTTTCTTTATCAATAAGAAATATTTGAGTGGCGAATAATAGAAACTTAAAGAACAATTTAAGAGGATTAAAAAATAACACCAGAAAAATATTTCATAAAACATATAAACCAAGTACAACTAATATAGGAAAAAACATCATAAAGCCATCTCATGAGTATAAAAAGAAATAAAACATACATCAAGTACAACAGAAAATGAAAACTAATACGCCAGAGGATCTTGATTTGGAGGTGGCTGAGGAGAAGTGAACATAGAAAAGTAGCTGTTGATTATAGCTACTTGAGTGTTTAGAGAGTCAAATTGTCCTTTGACCCAGCCTATATCTTTATTATATCTTGCATCTTGCTGGTTAAAGTGAGTCTCAATATGATTAAATCGTTGATCCAAATGATATTCAAGTTTATCAAATCTCTGGACCAATTCTTGATAGAAATGATACTCAGATCCAGGAGTAGGTGTAGTAGCAGGTGCTGGTGTAAGTCCTACTTCTTCATAAAAATCTTCTCTCTCATCCCCTTGGTCCTAGTTTAAAAGAGAATGGAAGGAAGCTCAACAAAAAAGATTGGAAGCTGAGTAGGTGGATCGAAATGAATCAAATTGTCCTTTTTTCAAGAATATAAGTGATCAGGTGTCCTAAAGCCTCATTCTTCTTTCTTCTATTGTTAGGAAGTCTAATGTCAGTAAGTATATAGATATAGTTTAGAATCAATTGGGATTCATCTATTTAAAAGATATGTGACTAGAAGATAGCGGAGTTAGGTTGATACAATCATCAGCTTTAGGAATAGTAGAAGTTCTTAATCATGCTGGATGATCTTGGCATTTTGATTCAAGGTGTACACACGAGATAGGTGATTGACTGAAGCAACACCTCTAAGGGTTTTATTAATGGTAGACTAATCAAAATAAGACCTAGAATTCATTATGTGTGACCTTACCCCTTTAATTCTAAGGTGTAGGTAAGTGCCTAAATTTTCCTTAGTGATTTCCACTCTTTGTTTGAATACATAATATGATATCTTGGTATGGCTTTCATTCATTCTCAAATTGGCAAGGAAATAGTGAAATGTATCATGATGGAAAGCATAGATTAAGCTGAGAATGAAAGAGAATTGGGTATATTAAAAAAGAGGTATTACTAAAAAGTTAATGTCTCTTTAGATAAGGAGATGATAAGGAGTCATTTTCATCTCAAAGAAATGTAGGTTGGCTTCATCATTCTCTTTGGAAAGAAAGTTCTTGTTTAGTTGACTAGAAGGAGAGGAAGAGCCTTTGGAGGTTCAAACCAGCTTATTGTTGCTTGCCATTTTGAGAGTTTGAACACAAGATGATTTAAGATTGACAGAGATTGTGAGAAAAAACCAATGAATACATTCTAATTTAAAGAAAAATGACACAATTGTACAGTGCAAAATAAGGTTCGTATGTATGATTATGAGTTCGTATAGGAAGAAAATCTTTTCGAACATATGAATTAAAATAACCAAAAATGAAATGGATTTTTTGTAAACTGCCATTTCTAAGGAGTCATTTCGCACAGCTTTTTGACCAAAATGATTGTACAGACGAACATGTGTTCATCCAGGATGATTATAAAACAATGATCGTACTCTGACAGTTAGGTTCGTCCACATATATAATGATAATAGGATCATACAGACGAATATGTGTTCGTCCATGATGATCTTTAAAAACAACTGCACTCAAATTTCCTCCCTATCCATATACAGATGAACAATGAAGTATTCGTATGGTAGAATGACGTGTTCGTACAATTATGATTTATTTACAAAAAAAAATTTTGTCTTATAAACTTAGAAATATTATCATGCAAAATCTAGTGATATTGTATAGTATAAAAGTGGTTTGTATAATATGACTAAAAATGAAATTTTTAGATTTGCACATGATAATCATGACTCCTTTTTAGACAAAAAAAATACAAAAGAAATATCAAACCCAAAATAAAGAAAAACAAAAATCAACAAATAAATAAAAACAAATCACAAACAATAATGAAAATAAATACTAACAATAAGTTACATCCAATCTGGTTCTTAAGGTGATAAACATTTTAAAAGCAAGTGGTTTTATGAAAATGTCTGCAAGTTAATTTTTCAGTACCTAAATGATGTAGTTCAATTTTTTCTTTAATCACATGATCTTTAATGAAGTGATGCCTTATATTTATATGCTTAGTTCTAGAATGTTAAATATGATTATTTAAAATATATATGGCACTTATATTTTCATAAAAAATTAGATTAGTGTCAATAGAAAATTCTAAATCAATAAGTTGTTATTTTAACCAAAGAACCAGTGCCACACAACTACCTAAGACAATGTATTCAACTTCAGTAGTAGAAAGGGATACTAAATTTTATTTTGTGGTAGACCAAGAAACTAAAGAGTTTTCGATGAATTGATAAGTTTTAGTAGTACTTTTCTGATCAACCCTACATCCTATAAAATCTAAATTAGAATATTTAATGATTTCGAAAGAAGAGTTATGCCTTGGATGCCATAATCCTAAATTTTGAGTTCCTAAATGATATCTCAAAATTCTTTTAACAACATTTAAATGATATTCTTTTGGATCAACTTGAAATCTAGCACAAAAATAAATACTAAATATGATATCTGATAAGCTAGTAGTTAAGTAAAGTAATGATCCAATTATTCCTCTAAATTTCTTTTGATAAATAGATTTTCCCTTAGAGTCCATATCTAACTGTACTGAGGAACTCATTGGTGTTCTTTTTAATTTAGCTTTATCCATTTCATATTTCTTTAGGATATCCTTAATATATTTTTATTGGCATAAAAATGTGTCATCCTCTTTCTGCTTTCTGCTAAAACTAAGAAAGTAACTCAAGTCTACCATTAAACTCCTTTCAAATTCACTACTTATTATTTTTGAAAAATCATCACAAAGATTTTTATTAGTGGATCCAAATAGGATATATTTGAACAATGAGTATATCATCTCCTACTCTTTTTAAGAAGAGAGTGGTGTCCACACTTCTTTTAATAAATGATCTTTCTAGTATGAATGAGCTTAGTCATTCATACCATGCCCTAGGTGCCTATTTTAGTCCATATAATATTTTTTTCAATTTAAACACATATTTAAGGAATTGTAAATTTTTAAAACCTAGAGGTTGCTAAATATAAATATCATCTTGTATCACTCCATTAAGAAAGACATGTTTAACATCCATTTGAAATAATTTAAATTCTTTTATAATGGGAAAGGCTAGTAACATTCTTATCGCTTATTGTCTGGCTACTAGGGCCAATGTTTCTTCAAAATCAATCCTTTATATCTAATTGTATCCCTTGGCCACAAATCTTGCTTTATTCTTGAGCACTACACTTGAATCGTTCATCTTAGTTTTATAAACCCACTTAGTTCTAACAACACTTTGAATTTTAGGTCTTTTAATTAACTCCCAACATCATTTCTAACAAATTGATTCAATTCTTCATGCATGATCAAAATCCAAAATTAATCAAAAAATGCTTGATTTATAATAGTGGGATAGACTATTAAAATAAAGGCTGAATGGTTCACTTATTTGCTTATTTCATGATTAGTCCTAACACCTTCACTCGCTCTCCTAAAATTAGTTTTTTAGGATGACTCTTAGGATATTTCTATTATCTAGCCAAAGTATTATCTATGTTAACCTTTTCTTTAAGATTTACATTTTCAACACTTTGGGTTATTTCTTTGACATCTTCTTCTTCCAACTTAGACCCTTCTAAAATATTAGATTCATAATAAATAACATGGGTGGTCATCTCAACCACCAAAGTTCTTATATTAAAAACTCTATAGGATTTTCCAATACTTTAATATCCCAAAAAAATCTCTTATTAGATTTATGATCAAAATTTCTTAAAAGGGTTTTACCATTATTTTGAATAAAAACCTTACATCCAAAGACACATAGATGTGAAAGGTTAGGTGTTCTTCTCTTAAGACGTTCATAGGGTGTATTGTTCAACTTAGATCTAATATTTACCCTATTCAAAATATAACAAGTCGTACTAACCACTTTATTCCAAAAATATTTTAAAAGTAAATATTTAGCTAAAATGGTTGTAATAGCTTTAGTAAAAGTTCTATTTTTCCTCTCAACAACCCCATTCTATTGAGGGGTCATAGGTGCTAAAAAGTTGTGATTAATTCCTTGCTCTTTATATAAAACTTCAAAATTTTCATTTTAAAATTCTCCTCCATGATTACTTTGAATTGAAATAATTTCATAACCTAGCTTTCTCTTAATCTATGTAAAAATTTTTCTAAACTCTTCAAATGATTCACTCTTATATGATAAGAATCTAATCCAAGTGAATCTTGAATAATCATCAACAATTACATACCCAAAAGCTTTCTCTCCTAAACCTACTATGCTAACTGGTCCAAGAAAATCCATGTGTATGACTTCTAGTGGTTTGCTAGTTCTAGTTGTTAAGATAGTTGCTATTTGCATGCTTTACATTTTTGCAACTTATGAAGTTTTGATGATTCCAAACATTATTGTTCAAATGTGTAGTTATCTCCTGACAATTTTGGAAGAATTGTATTTGCTCTTGTGTGTACTAACATTTCAGGGAAAACGAACTCCAGATTACGATGACTTCAAATTGAATTCAGCATGAGATACTCTGTAATATTTGAAGCTTGCACTTTTCTTTGAAATAAAAATTAAAAGGGAGTGATTGTAACTTGAGTGAATAAAAACATACACACACACATGAGGAGATCATATAAAATTTATATTGATCGTACAGGACGATATACGTTCGTACTGGACCATCAGACAGTTATCTCCTATAGAGCATATGGAACGAATAGGAACTTGCTCGAAAATTTTTTCTAAGTCCTATTCGTCCAGGACGAAATAAATTATCGTCCAGGATGATTGGCTCTCTGTAAAATTTTTGTCCAGATGAAAATAAATTATCGTCCATGGCGACTGGTTCTCTGGAAAATTTTCGTCCAGACGAAATTAAAAATCGTCCAGGACGATCGGGTCTCTGGAAAATTTTCATCCAGACGAAATTAAATTATCGTCCGTGGCGATTGGTCCTCTAGAAATTTTTCTTCCAGACGAAGTAAATAATCGTCCAGGACGATCGGTCCTCTGTAAAAATTTCGTCTAGATGAATCAATTTTCGTCCAAACGATTAACCGACTTAGGACAGTTTTCACTAGTTTCTAGAACCGACCTTGTAATAACCGTTCGTACTGGACGAGCCTCATTCGTACAGGACGATCAGCTGTACGAAGACATTTCGTACACATATTCAAATAGGGTCGTTTCAGATCATTTAAGTAAAATCGTCCAGGACGATCCACTGCGTACAGAATTGAATACTTGCAGTTTTTGGGCGGTTTTTCTTGTCTTTTGTATAAATAGTCCAAATTAGACTGCCACCCAATCTTTTTGTCATTTGATCTTCGTGCCTCTTGAGAGAATAGCCAAGGAGAGAGTGGAAGAGAGCATTCAAGGGAGGATTCCTCCCACTGGAGCGAGAAGGCTTCAATTGGAGTTCAAAGGTAAGAGTCTCTACTTGTGAATTGGGATTACTTCACTCTTTTCCTTCTTCCTTCTAGATTCTTGTGAGAAGA
Source organism: Dendrobium nobile (assembly GCA_022539455.1). Classification (NCBI taxonomy): domain Eukaryota; kingdom Viridiplantae; phylum Streptophyta; class Magnoliopsida; order Asparagales; family Orchidaceae; genus Dendrobium; species Dendrobium nobile. Next base: position 65,451,202 of record CM039723.1, read on the forward strand.
TCTGTCAAGGAGATCCGGTTCTCTGCCGACACTTAGAGAGTGTGAACAGCCGAAGGGTTCTCTGCCCACACTTGGAGAGTGTAAACAGCTAAAGGGTTCTCTGCCCACACTTGGAGAGTGTAAACAGTTGAAGGGTTCTCTGCCCACACTAGGAGAGTGTGAAAGGATGGACGGTTCTCTGCCAACACTGGGAATTGTGTAAAAGGACGGACGGTTCTCTGCGGCACCGGGGAGTGGTGAAAAGAGTGTGTTGTAAAGGCTTCTCCGCCTTGCTGTGGATGCAAAAGGAGAGTCACTATTGGTATTAGTGCAATACTCAGAGGGTGCCTCTGGGGAGTGGATGTAGGTCTGGTTATAGACCGAACCACTATAAATCTGGTGTCATTTACTTTACTGTTTTTACGTTTCCGCACTTTATATTTCAGTTTTAAAAACTCTGTGGTTGAAAAACATTTTTCTATAAAATTTAAAAGAAATTTTATTTCGGTTCAATAATTTTCAAAAGGGGACTTAAATTTTTTAAACTACCAATTCACCCCCCTCTTGGTAGCCTTGGGACATTCACTTAGGCTTAACAACCTAATTACTAGACTCAACAAGTGGTATCAGAGCTTCGTTTCAAAATCATAAGTTTGAACTACTTTTTGATTAACGTAGATGGCTACTTTCGGAAACTGAAACACACCTGAGGATTACTCTATCACTAGACCTCCACTGTTTGACAATATTCCTTTTGATTTTTGGAAAACACGCATGTCTACTTTCTTACAGTCACTTGATTATCGCATGTGGATATTAGTCCAGGATGGCTACACAAAACCAACTAGATTAGTTGATGGAGTAATGATAGAAATACCTTTTACAGATTGGACTGTAGAAGAATGTGACTTAGCATAATTAAATGCCAAATGTTTAAACAGTTTCTTTTGTGCTTTAAAATCTGAAGACTACATGCGGGTTTCCACTTGCAAAAGCGGAAAGGACATATGGGATAGACTTTGTATAACTTATGAAGGGACAAATGAGGTTAAACAATCAAGGCTCAATATCTTGTTACATGACTATGAATTATTTCGCATGAAACCTAATGAATCTATTTCCGACATGTACACAAGATTTACACAAATTGTCACTTCTTTGCATGCACTTGGTAGGGAATTAACTAATGCTGAAATGGTCAATAAGATTCTTCGTTGTTTACCTACTGCTTATGATGCAAAAATTACTGCAATTACAGAGTCTAAAGATTTAAACATTTATTCTATTGACAATCTTCTTGGTTCACTCATTGCTTATGAGCAAGGAGTAAGTCAAAGAAAGATTGATGTAGGTGAATCTCGAAAGGAGAAGAATATAGCACTAAAAGTGGAAGAGTCAGAGAGTGAACACTCACAACCTGAGGATGAAGATGATATTGCACTGTTGACTAGACAATTCAGAAGCTTTTTAAAGAGGAAGCAGAAGAGACGCCAGCAATGGAATAGAGGTAAGTTTAACAGAAATGACAAGGTTTCTAATGAAGTGATTTGTTATGAATGCAGAAAACCAGGTCATATCAAGACTGATTGCCCAAAACTCAAAGCCACTCCTGGTAAGGAGAAGGTGGAGGAGAAACCTATGGTAAAGAAGGGCAAAAAGAAGTTTCAAAGAGCTTTCTGGGCGGACTCAGCTTCAGACTCATCTGAGACGGAAAAAGAAGAAGAAGTCACTAATCTTTGCTTGATGGCAGACAATGTGGATCACTCAGATCAAGAAGAGGTATGTGACTTAACCTATGATGAATTATTTGAAGTTTCTGAACATATGCATGATGCATATAGGAAAATAAAAAAGATGCATGCTAGTTTAAGTTTAGAATTTGAAGAGCTCAAGAAGGAACATGAAATCCTTAGGAACGATCATGCATTAATAGATGACAACCACATGAAACTACTTGATGAATATGATGACTTGAATAAGAATTTTGAAAATCTAAAATCATCCTATGCTGATCTTGAAAAAGATTTTAAAAATTTTAAGGATGAATCAGAGAGCAAAGCATATAGAATCAATTATACAAATCGAATTTTGGAAGATATGAATTCATTTTATAAACTAACTATAAGAGCTCTCGAGAATAATAGAAAACCCCCCAGACTAGAAGATTTTACAAATCCTAAATATTATCCTAAATTCATGAAATCCCTTAGAGGACAATCACAAGGAAGAAAACTTAGGAATATTTTTCCTAATGTTAAATGTAATAATTGTGGAATTTTGGGACATATAGCTCACACCTGTACCTTTATGATGAAATCTAATTTGGTGTGGAGACCTAAGATGCATAAACCTAGACATATCATACATGCATCTGATTATAAATTGCTAAAAAGAGAACCCAAACTTGTTTGGGTTCCCAGGTCTAACATTTGATATTTTTGTAGGATTGCTCTCACATAAGACCTCGTGGGAGCATATGGTACCTGGATAGCGGATGTTCAAAGCATATGACTGGAGACACTACACAATTCATATCACTAGAAGCTAGGAATGGAGGCAAGGTTACACTTGGAGATAATACCACAAAGAAAGTGGTTGGATCTGGTATGATTGGTAATTTTAAAAACTTTTTTATAGACAATGTGTTATTGGTTGAAGGCTTAAAGCATAATTTGTTAAGTATAAGTCAGCTATGTGACAAGGGATATAATGTGAAATTTTTACCTACTAGCTGCATATTAAGCCTAAATGGTAAAGAAGTTTTAAATGGAAAAAGGGTAAACAATGTTTACATGCTAGATTTGAATTCATTTCATACTCCTATTGCTTTCTGTTTGAAAATTGTTTCTGATGAATCTTGGCTTTGACATAGGAGACTTTGTCATTCTAGTATGAAAAATCTTAGGAGAATTACCCAAAAGAATTTAGTAAGAGGTATACCAAAACTAGACTTTACTAAGGACTACCTTTGTGATGCATGTCAATTAGAAAAACAAGTGAAGTCCTCTTTCAAGTCCAATAATGATCTTAGAACTAGTAAACCATTGGAAATTCTTCACATGGATCTTTTTGGACCAGTAGGAACTGTAAGTCTAGGAGGGAAGGTATACGGATTTATTATTGTGGATGATTTCTCAAGATTCACTTGGGTTAGATTTCTTTTTCATAAAAGTGAATCATTTGAGGAATTCAGAAATTTCTCAACTTGGATACAGAAAAAACTAGGATGTGAAATAATGTCTTTACAAAGTGATCATGGAGGAGAATTTGAAAATGAAAGATTTGAAAATTTTTGTAAAGAAAAAGGGATTGATCACAATTTTTCTGCACCTAGAACCCCTCAACAAAATGGGGTAGTTGAAAGGAAAAACAGAACATTAATAGAAGCCACCAGAGCAATGTTGGCAGAATACTCACTTCCTATATATTTTTGAGCTGAGGCGGTTAGCACTGCATGTTATGTTCTGAATAGGATGAATGTGAGATCAAATTTAAATAAAACACCCTATGAGTTACTAAAAGGTAGAACACCAAATTTGTCTCATTTGCATGTTTTTTGGTTGCAAGGTGTTCATTCATAATAATGGAAAATCTGCCTTAGGAAAATTTGATCCAAAATCAGATGAAGGAATTTTTGTTGGATATTCAAGTGTTGGAAAATCTTATAGGATATTCAACAAAAGAACTTTAGTTATTGAAGAAATCACACATGTTGTATTTGATGAATCTGGAAATTTAGAAGAGCCAAATATTGTTGAAGAAGAAATTGAGGAAAACTCCCAAAAGATTGATAGATTAAAATTGGAAGAAAATGTGGAAGAAAATTTGAAAAGAGAAAACCCTTTTCCTAGAGATTTGAGATATTCTAAAAACCACCCAAGAGAATTGATTATAGGAGAACCTAGTGAGGGTATTAGAACTAGGCGTGGATTAAATAAGGAAGTCAATCATTCAGCCTTTATTTCAACCATAGAACCCACTAATATTGATCAGGCACTTTCTGATGAATTTTGGATATTGGCCATGCAAGAAGAGTTAAATCAATTTGTAAGAAATAAAGTTTGGGATCTAACTACAAGGCCAAAAGATCAAAGTGTTGTTGGAACTAAGTGGGTGTTCAAAAATAAAATGAATGACTCAGGAGTAGTCATTAGAAATAAGGCTAGATTAGTTGCTAAGGGGTATAATCAAATTGAAGGAATTGATTTTGAGGAGACCTTTGCCCTTGTAGCAAGACTTGAAGCAATTAGGGTTTTACTTGCCTTTGCCTGTTTTAAAAGTTTTAAATTGTTTCAAATGGATGTCAAAAGTGCCTTTTTGAATGGTGTTATTGAAGAAGATGTTTTTGTAGAACAACCTCCAGGATTTGAAAATTCAAAATACTCAAACCATGTTTTTAAGTTAAAAAAGGCATTATATGGATTGAAACAGGCACCTAGGGCTTGGTATGAGAGATTGAGCACTTTCCTACTTGAAAGATCTTTTGAAAAAGGAAGTGTGGATACAACTCTCTTCTTAAAAAAATTTGGAAAGGAAATACTCATTGTTCAAATTTATGTGGATGATATCATCTTTGGATCTTCAAATAAAAATCTTTGTGATGATTTTTCTAATACAATGAGTAGTGAATTTGAAATGAGTTTAATGGGAGATTTAAATTACTTTCTAGGTTTTAGCATCAAGCAACTTGAGGAAGGATATTTCTTAGTCAAACTAAATATATTAAGGACATCCTCAAGAAATATGAAATGGACAATGCTAAACCTGTTAGTACACCAATGAGTTCCTCAGTTCAGTTGGATAAGGACCTTAAGGGAAAATCTGTTGATTAAAAGAAATATAGAGGGATTATTGGATCTTTGCTTTACTTGACTGCTAGCCGACCAGATATTATGTTCAGTGTTTGCTTATGTGCTAGATTTCAATCAGATCCAAAAGAATCACATTTGACATCAGTGAAAAAGATTTTAAGATACTTACTAGGAACTCAAAACTTAGGAATTTGGTATCCTAAGTTTAGCTCTTCATTTGAAATTATTGGTTATTCAGATTCTGACTTTGCAGGCTGTAGAGTGGATAGGAAAAGCACTTCTGGAACATGTCAATTCATTGGAAATTCATTAGTTTCTTGGTCCAGTAGAAAACAAAATTCAGTAGCTCTATCTACTGCAGAAGCATAATACATTGCATTAGGAAGTTGTGTGGCACAAGTACTTTGGTTAAAACAACAGTTGATTGATTTAGGATTATCTGTAGGCACTATTCCAATTTATTGTGACAATACTAGTGCTATTTGCATTTCCAAAAATCCTATTAAACATTCTAGAACCAAACACATTAATATAAGACATCATTTCATAAGGGATCATGTATCCAAAGGAGAAATTGAACTCACACATGTTTCAACTGAAAATCAACTTGCAGACATTTTTACAAAACCTTTAGCCCTTGATACCTTCAGTACTTTAAGAACAAGGTTAGGTGTTATTGATTTAAATGCCTAAACAAAATGTCTTTGCAATATTGATATTTATGTTTTTGTTTTGTTTTTGATTTTGTGAATTTTTTGTGTGTTTTTGAATGAACTTGTTTTTGAGTGTAAGTTATTATTTTATGTTTTCTGTGTTTTTAAATGTTTAGTTTGATTTTCTTAAATTAAAATTCAAAATTCAAAAATTGGAGGAAATCGTCCGGGACGACTTTTGTTTCGTACTGGACGATGTGAGATAAATTGGTTTGCGTGAATCTTAACCGTTTTGAGAGCAGTTTTTAATTAGATCGTCTGTACGATCTGACGATCGTCCAGGTCGAAATTTTTTCTTTTTCTCAAACGTCGAGATGATTGAATGCAGCGGTTGAGTGGATAAGACAGTTTTAAATATGGATTTCGTCTGTACGAATTTTTGGTTCGTCCAGACGAACAAATGTCGTTTCATTGTAGGGGACGGTTTTCAAGAGACTGGAAATTAAGTTACTTTTGGATCGTCTGTACGAAATTATTTCGTCTGTACGATCGGTCAAGTCAAAAAGCCTGTACGAAGGGACACATCGTAAGTTGTGTTGATTACGAAAAGCCGTTACATTTTGGACGAAATGGATCATCTGTATGAAATATTTTGGTCCCGACGAATGATGATTTTCGTCCAGGACGAACGTATCATTTTTCTTTAAATATGAAGGCTTTCTAACTCAACAATCACACTTCCAAACTTCTCTTTCAATCCTTTTCTACTTCAAATCATCAATGGCCTCATCAAGCAAGAGACAAAAGGTGTTAGTGAAGAAGCCCAATAGAAATGCCTCAGAAAACTTCCTGTCTAAGGCAAATGAGGAATCCTTTCCTCGTTTTGCTTCCGCCAAAATAACTCCATCTCGCATCTTAATCCAAAGCGAGATAAATTATAAGGTAATGCACCTTTTTGCCTCAACCCAATTTCATTACATACTTTCTCTCGTCCACTTCTACAACAAGCAAACCTTCCACTATTTCCTAGCAAACATGAGTTTTAACTCGGACCACTCTTCCATTAGTTCCTTTGTTTTTAAGCAAAAAGTAGAAATTACCAAGCATGACATTGGTGCATTTCTAAACTTAAGAACTGAAGGATATAGAGCTCACACCCTAATGACTGAAAACACATTCAAATGGGAAGATGTCAATATGGTAATTAGAAAAAGTGGCCTAACCTATCATGTTGCTAAAGTATCCGGTATGACCAAGAATGCCCGTATCATCCAGCATATCCTTCGTTCTTCAATCATTCCTAAAGCTGGTGATAGGATCAATATTACCCCTCTCCTTTCTGTTCTAACCTTTTTAATTATGGATCATCACCCAATCGACGAAGCTCAACTCATCATAGATCACATCTATGGGCTTTCAGAAATAGGACATGCAGATCAGAAAAGAAAAAGGAACATCTCTTTAGGACACTTAGTTACCTACATCTTGGAAAAGAAGTATAACTTAGTGCATCCTGATGAAGAGTATGAAGAGCCAGTTTATTATAATGATGCTTCCTTCTGATTGCTTTTCAAGGAGGAAAAGGAAAAAGAAAAAGCACATGGCAGTGCCTCAGATGAAGAAGAAGAAGAAGGAGTGCAAACCTCTGCACCTCAGTCAGATTATCAGAATCTGATTGAGAGATTTGATAGATTAGAGACTCATGTTGATCAAAGGTTTGATCAGTTTGATGCTCAACTTATGCAGCAACAACAAGACATTGGTATCATTAGAAATGAAGTACATGAAATCAATACCAATGTAATGTTGATGGCCTCCTACTTCAACCTTTTCGGTGGCATTTCTCCTCCTCCTCCACCAGAACAGTAGAGATGATTTTCTTTATGTTTGCTGTACTCGTGTTTGTTTCATGTTTTGTTGTGTCAGTGTTTATGTTAACTGTTTTGTTTTTATGTTTGTCTTTTCTTTTAAGTTAAGTGTATGTTCTTAAATGTTTTTAGATATTATGAAATGTGTAATCCTTTCATTAATATCAATGCATGTAGTTCTTGTTTCAAATTTGATTTGTTTTTGAAATGTGGTTAATTTTTATGAATTTCATTAGTATTATTTAATCTTTATAGTGCTTAAATTAGATTGTAATTTGAGATTATCTACATTAGAAAATCTAGTCTTTCTAAATTTAAAAGTTGTTTATAACTTGTTGTAATTAGAACTTTTAAATTCATGTCTATTCATTTAGACTACATAAAAGTTAATATTATTATTGCAATTTAGATATTTTCTTATTTTGTATTTCCTTGCTCAAATAATATTTATGCACTTAGAAATATTTGGAATTTTAGATTATTGATTTTGGAAAGAATTGCTCTCAATTACTCTTGAAAAAATTGTACAAAAAGTACAAAAATCAAAAGGAATGTGCAAAGGTTCACAAATATGAAAAAGAGGCACAAAATCAGCCCAATATCAAAAGATGCACAAAAATGTGCCTAAAAATTTTGAAGAAGATGTGCAAAGTGCCACATGTGGTAATTCTCTTCTTTCCAAATTCTTTCAATCTCTTAATTCAAATTGATCTTATGTTCATTTATATTCTATTGAACTTTGAAAAATCGAATTTTTCTTCATCTCTATTGTAATGATTTTCTATATTGGAATGTCTAAATTGAATCATGTATTTGCTAAATTCTTCTTACTTACAATGTTATATCACTTTTTAAACTTCATGAATTTCTATGATTGACCTAATATTTTTAGTTTAAAATTGCATACCTTGTATCAATCACCATTTAGATTAAATGTTCAAATGAATTTCATACAATTACTTACATTTCTCGTCTTTTTCTTCTTCACTTTTTGTTGTTGTCAAAAAGGGGGAGAAATCATTGTGTTTGTATGTTTTTTTTTGTGTGTTTGTGTGTCTCTAGATTTTTTTTTTTTTGAAAAATAAATTTTTTTTTTTGTGTTTTATGGTTCAAATTGCCTCCTTATTTTCATGTATTCATCAATTCAGGGGAAGTTTAGGAGATAGGAGATTTGTTTAAATTGAAATCATACAAACAATAATTGTGTTGCCATCATCAAAAAGGGGGAGATTGTTAAGATAGTTGCTATTTGCATGCTTTACATTTTTGCAACTTATGAAGTTTTGATGATTCCAAACATTATTGTTCAAATGTGTAGTTATCTCCTGATAATTTTGGAAGAATTGTATTTGCTCTTGTTTATACTAATATTTCAGGGAAAACGAACTCCAGATTACGATGACTTCAAATTGAATTAAGCATGAGATACTCTATAATATTTGAAGCTTGCACTTTTCTTTGAAATAAAAATTGAAAGGGAGTGATTGTAACTTGAGTGAATAAAAACATACACACACACATGAGGAGATCATATAAAATTTATATTGATCGTACATGACGATATACGTTCGTACTGAACGATCAAACAATTATCTCCTATAGAGCATATGGAACGAATAGGAACTTGCTCGAAAATTTTTTCTAAGTCCTATTCGTCCAGGACGAAATAAATTATCGTCCAGGACGATTGGCTCTCTGTAAAATTTTCATCCAGACGAAAATAAATTATCGTCCATGGCGACTGGTTCTCTGAAAAATTTTCGTCCAGACGAAATTAAAAATCGTCCAGGACGATCGGGTCTCTGGAAAATTTTCGTCCAGACGAAATTAAATTATCGTCCGTGGCGATTGGTCCTCTGGAAATTTTTCGTCCAGACGAAGTAAATAATTGTCCAGGACGATCGGTCATCTGTAAAAATTTCGTCTAGACGAATCAATTTTCGTCCAAACGATTAACCGACTTAGGACAGTTTTCACTAGTTTCTAGAATCGACCTTGTAATAACCGTTCGTACTGGACGAACCTCATTCGTACAAGATGATTAACTGTACGAAGACATTTCGTACACATATTCAAATAGGTTCGTTTCAGATCATTTAAGTAAAATCGTCCAGGACAATCCACGATCGTACAGGACGATCCACTGCGTACAGAATTGAATACTTGCAGTTTTTGGGTGGTTTTTTTTGTCTTTTGTATAAATAGTCCAAATTAGACTGCCACCCAATCTTTTTGTCATTTGATCTTCGTGCCTCTTGAGAGAATAGCCAAGGAGAGAGTGGAAGAGAGCATTCAAGGGAGGATTCCTACCACTGGAGCGAGAAGGCTTCAATTGGAGTTCAAAGGTAAGAGTCTCTACTTGTGAATTGGGATTACTTCACTCTTTTCTTTCTTCCTTCTAGATTCTTGTGAGAAGATCTGTCAAGGAGATCCGGTTCTCTACCGACACTTGGAGAGTGTGAATAGCCGAAGGGTTCTCTGCCCATACTTGGAGAGTGTAAACAGCTGAAGGGTTCTCTGCCCACACTTGGAGAGTGTAAACAGCTGAAGGGTTCTCTGCCCACACTAGGAGAGTATGAAAGGACGGACGGTTCTCTGCCAACACTGGGAATTATGTAAAAGGACGGACGGTTCTCTGCCGCACCGGGGAGTGGTGAAAAGAGTGTGTTGTAAAGGCTTCTCCGCCTTGCTGTGGATGCAAAAGGAGAGTCACTATTGGTATTAGTGCAATACTCAGAGGGTGCCTCTGGGGAGTGGATGTAGGTCTGGTTATAGACCGAACCACTATAAATCTGGTGTCATTTACTTTACTAATTTTACGTTTCCGCACTTTATATTTCAGTTTTAAAAACTCTGTGGTTGAAAAGCATTTTTCTATAAAATTTAAAAGAAATTTTATTTCGGTTCAATAATTTTCAAAAGGGGACTTAAATTTTTTAAACTACCAATTCACCCCCCTCTTGGTAGCCTTGGGACATTCACTTAGGCTTAACAACCTAATTACTAGACTCAACACTAGTATCTTTAATTGAGTAAAAGGTGGGCTTGACTTGTTTTCCTAATTGATATGCATCACACAAGTGATCTTTAGTAAAGTCTAATTTGAGTATACCTCTAACTAATTCTTTTTGGATAATTTTCCTAAGATTTTTTATGCAAGCATGACAAAGTCTTCTATGGCATAACCAAGATTCATTAGTGAGAGATTTGAGACAAAAAGTATTAAAAGATTTAATGTAATTCAAATCAAATATGTATACATTATTTACTCTTTTTTCATGCAACACATCAATTCCATTTAGGCTTATAATGTAGCTTGTAGTTCAAAATTTAGTATTAAAACCCCTATCATAAAACTGATTAATACTTAACAATTTATATTTTAAAGTGGTATTATCTCTTAATTTCACTTTGCCTCTGGCCCTGGCCTACAGCGATACGAATTGAGTTGTATCTCCAGTCATATATTTTGAACATCCGCTATCCAGGTACCAAATGCCCTCACGAGGGCTTGTATGAAAGCATTTCCTTAATATTATCAAACATTATGATTGTGAACAAAAATAAATTTGTGTTCACCTCTTGATAATAAAAGTCCAAATGTATACTTGATATGCTATAATTTATGTATCTTAGGTCTCCACACTATATGAGTTCTACTATGAATTATGTAAGTGTGGGAAATATATCCTATTATTTTACATGAAAAGAACTTAACACCAGGAAAAATATTTACTAATCTATATGAGTTATAATATCTTTTCTTAAATTTTGAAATTATATTCTTTTGATCAGGATTGTAAAATTATTCAAGTGTGGGAGGCATCTTATTTTTCTTAAAAGCTTTTAATTTTTCTTTATGATATGAGTTTGCACTTTTGAAAACTAAATTATCAACTTTTAACTCATGTTCTCTTTGATCAGCTTCAGCTATAAACAGCTTAAAATCATTCTCAAGATCAGTATAGAATGTTTTCAATAAATCATGTTTCTTATTCAAATCATCAAATTTATCTAACAAGGCCATGTGGTTGTTATCTATGGATGCATGATCTTTCCTAATATTTTCATATTCTTATTGTAAATTCAAGTACTCGAGGTTAAGATTTGCATGCAAATTTTTAAGCTTCCTATATGTATTATAAATTTTCTTAGAAACTTAAAATAATTCATCGTAGAACATGTCACTTACCTCCTCTTGATCTGGATGATCAAGTTTATCTGTCATTAAGCATGAGTTTGTGACTTCCTTTTCTGCTTCTATTTCTTAGGATTTTGAAGTTGAGTCAACCCAGAAAGCTCTTTAGATTCTTCTCTTGCCCTTCCTAACATTACTTTTCACCTTAACTTTCAACATGTTATGACTAGCTTTGAGATTTGGGAAATCTATTTTTATATGTTCAGGTTTCCTGCATTCATAACAAATGACTTCATTAGAAACTTTTACATTCTTATTGAACTTACCTTTGTTCTAATACTGACATCTCAGTTACTTTCTTCTAAGGAAACTTTTGAACTGTCTAGTCATAAGTGTAATATCTTTTTCATCCTCAAGCACTAATTTATTAATTTTGGAATCATCCACTTTCAAAGCAATATTCTTCTCTTTATGCTTGTCACCTGAATCGATTTATCTTTGATTTACTCCTTGCATATAAGCAATTCGTAATCCACGCAGATTATCAATTGAATAAACAGTCAGGTCTTTTGACTCTATTATGCTAGTTATCTTTACATCATAAGCATTAAGTAAACAACATAGGATTTTATCAATCTTTTCTAAATTAGTTAGTTCTCTACCTAAAACATGCAATGAGATAACAATATGAGTAAAATATATGTAAATTTTAGAAATTGACTGATTTGGTTTCATGTGAAATAGTTCATAGTTGTGTAATAGAATATTCAATCTAGATTGTTTAACCTCATTTATCCCTTCATAAGTTATGAAAAGTCTATCTCAGATTTCTTTTCTAGATTTATAAGTAGAAACACACATATAGTCTTCTGATTTCAATGCACAGAAAAACTATTTAAACATTTTGCATTTAACTATGTTAAGTCTTTTTCTTCTAGTGTCCAATTAGAGAATGGTGTTTCAACTCTAATGCTATCAACAAGTCTAGTGGGTCTAGTGTAACCTTCTTGTACTAATATCCACATACGATAATCAAGTGGTTGTAAAAAAATAGACATGAGAGTTTTCCAAAAATTGAAAGGGATGTTATCAAATAAAGGTGATATAATGATAGAGTATCATTCATGAGTGTTCTGGTTTCTAGTAGTAGCTATGATCTTTTTTTTAAAAGTAGTCTAAACTTAAATTTTTAAAATAGGCTTTGATACCACTTGAAAGTTTGAGTAGGTTGTTAGACCTTATTTAATTATCCAAAGGCTAACCAAGAGGGGCGGGGGTGAAATGGTAATTTTAAAAATTTCTTAGATTTTCAAAATTTATTTTTGGAAAGATTAACAATAATCCTAAAATATGTAGTTATGTAATAAACTGATTATCGCAATAAAATTTTCAACCATAACTAAGGAGACCACTCATGTATTTTTTGATAACTATGATAATTCTGGAAGGTTTAGGGTAGAAGAAGAAGAAGTAGTTATAGTCACCCAAGGAGTAGAATTTATGAGTCTGGAAGAAAGGGTAGAAACTAAAAATTTACTTTCTAGAGAATGGAGATATTATTCAAGTCATCCTAAAAAATTGATCTTAGGAGACCCATCTGATGGTGTTAAAAAAGCATGGACTTAGGAAAGAAGTTAATCACTATGTATTTATTTTAATAATTTAACCCACAAAAATAAATCAAACACTATTTGATAAATTTTGGATCCTAGCCATACAAGAAATACTGAATAAGTTTGCTAGAATGATGTTTGGGAGCTAGTTGAAAGACCTAAAAACAAGAGTGTTGTTAGAACAAAATGGGTTTTCAAAAATAAAATGAATGATTCTTGTTTAGTGGTTAGAAACAAAGCAAGACTAGTGGCCAAGGGGTATAATTAGATTGATGGGATTGACTTTGAAAAAAATTTTCCCCTATCACTAAACTTAAAGACATAAGGGTGCTACTAGTTTTTACCTACTTAAAGGGATTCAAGTTATATCAAATGGATGTTAAAAATTCTTTTCTTAATGGGGTGATAAAAGAAGATGTGTATGTTCAATAATCCTTTGACTTCAAAAATTCATAATTTCTCAATCATATGTTCAAATTAAGAAAGGGCATTATATGGACTTAAACAAGCACCTAGAGTGGAATAAAAGGCTAAGCATATTCCTACTAGACATAACCGTTATTTAGGGCAGCGTAGACACCACTCTTTTTTTTAAAAAAGTAGGAAAAGAACTACTCATTATCCAGATCTATATTTTGAATATTTTTTTGGATCTTTTGATAAAAAGCAATGTGATGAATTTTAAAAGATAATGAGTAAGGAGTTTGAGATGTGTATGATAGGAGAACGAACTACTTTCTTGGATTTAATATAAGGTAGAAGGATGATGGAATTTTCTTAGTCGATCAAAATAGATTAATGACATCCTTAAAAAATATTAAATAGATTAAGCCTAGACAATTAATACACACATGAGCTCTTCAATTCAGTTGGATAAGGACTCAAGTAGAAAATAAGTTGATTAAAAAAATACAAGGGAATAATTGGATCACTTATTTACTTGACTATTAATAGACCTAATATTATGTTTAGTATTTTTCTCTGTGCTAGATTTTAGGTTATTCCAAAAGAATCCCACCTAACTATTATTAAGAGAATCTTTAGATATCTTTAGGAACCTAAAACTTAAGAATCTGGTATCCTAGGAGTAATACTTCCTTTAAAAACATAGAAAATTTTGATTCAGACTTTACTAGATGTAGGCTTGATAAGAAAAGCACTTATGAAACCTACGAATTCATAGGATAATCTTTAGTCTCCTAATCGAGTACAAAAAAAAAACTTAGTATACCTGTCCACTACATAAGCTGAATATATAGCCTTAGGAAGCTATGTAGCATAATTCCTTTGGTTAAAGTAATAAATGAAAGTGCTCAGAAGGCACTTGAAAGTTCGTTAGGGATGTTAGGCCCTATAGAACTAGCCCGAAGCTAACCAAGAGGAGGGGGGTGAATTGGAAAACTTTAAAACCAAAGATAAAACTCCAACCAAAATCACCACAAACAAAGTGCGGAAGAAAAATAAATGCGGAAGCGATAATAAGAAAAGAACACACCGGATTTATAGTGGTTAGGTCAAACCTTGACCCTTGTCCACTCCTTGGAGGCACCCTCCAAGTATTGCACTGAACTAAGTGTCTCTCCTTTAGCCCCCACATCTAGGCAGAGAAGCCCTCACAAAATCACTTCCACCTTCCCCGGTGCGGCGGAGTCGCTGGGTCCTTTGACACCAAAGAGATCTTCTTTTTTGGTGAACTTACCTCGAGACAAGCCTTGAATCTGATGGTACTAAGGTGCGAGTTCGTCGGAGCAACCGTGTGGAATCCCCTCCACACTCCCTTGAGTTCCCCCCCTCACAGGATCTTCTCCCTCTCAAACTCCACCATTTCTTCTCTCCCTTTCAAGCTCTCTCTTCAAGTTTCCCCCATAAGAACGAAGCTACTATGGCTGTCAAAGACACTTACAAAGGTTGTCATGCCATAGCTTAAATAGAAACTCTCAAAATGAGCTCATTAATGCGAGTTGCCGACATTATCGTCCAGGACGATAGGTATATCGTCCTGGCTGATTAGTTCAAATTCAGCTCAACGGCCTGGGACGATTTGGGACGATCAGAAGAAAATTGGTTATATCGTCTTGGCCGATCTTACAATCATCCCAGATGATTAGTTTAAAACTAATTTTAATCATCCTGATCATTGCCCTGATTTGGTGTTGGCCGAAGTCAATCGTCCAGGCCATGGTCCTGGCCGATAATAAGATCGTCCCGGACGATGTGATCGTATCAATCAGCCATTAATGATTTCCAAATAATACCAGATCAATTTAGGTATGATTGAGTTAGATCATCCTGGACGATATAAATACCATCCTGGCTGATTTCCTAAAATAAAGAATACCTAAACTGATTATGGCGGCTGATTCTTTCTGAATTAAGAATATCGTCCTGGCTGATACAAGTATCGTCTAGACCGTTGTGTTTATGACGGCTGCCTTAATGAGGATGCCCTAATTCAGGTTTTTGATTTTGGACATATCGTCCAGGACGATATAAATATCGTCCCGGCCGATATTACCAAAAATAGAAATCTTTTAGGGAATAGCAGGAATTCTTCCAAGTTACAAACCAATAGATGCCACACCAAATACAACATACTCAAGAAAGGAAAAAGATTACAAACTGATATAGACCTAGTCTACCCAATCTTGAGCTGGTTCCAAATTGCAGTCTGATCGTGTGGACCTGAAATATTAGCACATAAGGCAATCGTAGAGAAATAAGGAATGTTTGCTATCATCAAAATCATAAACCATCGATCCATAACAATCTCCCCCTTTTTGATGATAGCAAACAATTCAATTTGAATTTTTAAAAAAGTAATATCTCCTAATCTCACCCTTACTAGAATAAACCCTTTTTAAAAATAGGGGAGATAAAAATATTTTTGTTGTTTTAAATTTTTTGAAAAGAAAAAAATGATACAAATTCAACATTACGTTCTCCCCCTTTGACATTATCAAAAAGAGAAGAGGCACAAAAAATAAAATGAACAAAAGATAAAAATGTTCCCTGATCTAGTGAAAAAGCAAATATTCTTAAAATGAGAAAGTTACCTCTTGGTTTTAATAAAAAACTTAGTAAAATTGGATTGACAATGCATAGCCTAGAAAAGGTTTGAAATTCATAATTTGATAATCCAAATTCAAGTTCTTTTAAAGGCTAAAAAAAACTTTTTAATCCAATATCCAAATCAAGGAATAAACGGGAAAAAGAAACATTAATTTTTCAAAACTTCTTTCATAAAATATATCTAATAGAAGATCAATACACGAATTGATGAATCAGGAACCAAGATTTTCAAGCACAAGTTTCGAGCATATCAAAGATTTTCTTAGGCTTTTAGTAGTATAAGAAAAAAATAAGCATATTTTTTTGTGGGCTCATTTTATGCCCTTTATCACTTGAATGGCTCTTTGAGTATCTTTTGATTTTTAATACACGTTA
Organism: Dendrobium nobile; assembly: GCA_022539455.1. Lineage (NCBI taxonomy): Eukaryota > Viridiplantae > Streptophyta > Magnoliopsida > Asparagales > Orchidaceae > Dendrobium > Dendrobium nobile. The sequence goes on from CM039723.1 coordinate 65,467,708, forward strand.
TGTATTTTTTTTTATTTGGCATCATTGCGTATCTTTTGGTTTGGCATCATTGGCCACTTTTTTTTTATTTTAAAAAAATATGCTTTCTTTATTTTATTTTCAAAACTAAAGTAAACCCAAATTATTAACAACACGAACAATTTGATTAAAAAAATTTTAAGGTGGATTCAACAATCTTGCAAAAGATTCCTATGCGATAGAAAAAATGTAGGGAGGTGGGAAAAAAAAATAGTTTCAAAATCTAATTTAAAATATGATGAAGATTTTAAATCAAAAGTAAAATAACATTTTTTAAGAAGAGAGAAAGAGAAACAAAATCATGAGTTCCCTTCCTCTGACTATTTTAAAGAAGTCAATCACAACTTACCAAATATTTCAAAAAAAAAATAAAAAGTAGATTTTTCATTTTTAGAAAAGTGAATGTGTATGTTGATCAGAGAAAAACTTTCATGAAAACAAAAATTTTAAAAAATAAACAAAATAAAAACACAAAATAAAAATGAAAAACATAAAAAATGAAAACACAACACAAAAACACGAAAGGATTTTAACCATTATCTCTCTCCTGGTCCGATGCTTTAGAGACCAGATCTGCCCATGAGATTTTTTGCCTTTCATTATTTCCCCAGTTCAAAGTTTGTTTCGTCTTGCCCTTTTCTTTCGTAGGAAGAATTTTTAAATTAGGGCACTGCTTTTTCATATGTCCAGGTTTCCTACATCGAAAGCAAATAACGTCAGAAGGAATATGAACATTCTTATCATTTTTACCTTTTTTCCACTTTTGCTTATGATTTGGTAAGCTTTGTGATTTGCTTGACAAGTCATTGCATTCATCACCAACTAAGCAATCTTTTTTCGTATCTTCAACTTTTAGAACAATCGTTTCACCTGCATCCAAAAGTCTTTGACCCAAACTTTGCTCGTAGATAATGAGTGAGCCAATCAAATTATCAATAGAATATACATTCAAATCTTTAGATTCATAAATAGCAATAACTTTAGGATCAAATTTATCCAATAGACATCGAAGAATTTTGTTAACCTTTTCAAAATTTGAAAAATCTTTTCCTAAAGCATGTAATGAGTTTACAATTTGAATGAATCTAGTATACATGTCTAAGATCGTTTCAAAAGGTTTCATGAAAAATAATTCAAAATCATGCATTAACAAATTTAACTTGGATTGCTTGATTTCACTAGTGCCTTCGTATATGGTGTGCAATTTATCCCAAACTTCCTTACCAGTAGTACACGTGGAGATTAACATAAAATCTTCTGAGTTTAAGGCACAGAAAAATAATTTAAAGATTTTGCATTCAATTGAAAATTTATTTGTTCTTCCTTACTCCATTGATTAAAAGGAATATCAATTTTAATTCCATCTAAAACTCGTGACGGTGAAGAATAACTATTTAAAATCATATGCCACATACAAAAATCAATCGATTGCAAGAAAATAGACATGCGAGTTTTCTAAAAATTAAATGACATATTTTCAAATAAAGGAGGTCTGGTGATTGAATAACCTTCTGTAATAGTATGATTAGCCATGGATCGAAATTCAAAAGCTTTTAAAAACTTATTTTATGAAAACTTGCTCTGATATCACTTGAAAGTGCTCAGATGGCACTTGAAAGTTCGTTAGGGATGTTAGGCCCTATAGAACTGGCCCAAAGCTAACCAAGAGGGGGAGGGTGAATTAGAAAACTTTAAAATCAAAGATAAAACTCCAACTAAAATCACCACAAACAAAGTGCGCAAGAAAAATAAATGCGAAAGCATAATAAGAAAAGAACACACCAGATTTATAGTGGTTTGGTCAAACCTTGACCTACGTCCACTCCTTGGAGGCACCCTCCAAGTATTGCACTAAACTAAGTGTCTCTCCTTTAGCCCCCACATATAGGCGAAGAAGCCCTCACAAAATCACTTCCACCTTCCCCGGTGCGGCGGAGTCGCCAGGTCCTTTGACACCAAAGAGATCTTCTTCTTTGGTGAACTTACCTTGATATAAGCCTTGAATTCGATGGTACTAAGGTGCGAGTTCGTCGGAGCAACCGTGTGGAATCCCCTCCACACTCCCTTGAGTTCCCCCCCTCACAGGATCTTCTCCCTCTCAAACTCCACCCTTTCCTCTCTCCCTTTCAAGCTCTCTCTTCAAGTTTCCCCCACAAGAATGAAGCTACTATGGCTGCCAAAGACACTTACAAAGGTTTTCATGCCATAGCTTAAATAGAAGCTCTTAAAACGAGCTCATTAATGTAAGTTGCCGACATTATCGTCCAGGACGATAGGTATATCGTCCTGGCCGATTAGTTCAAATTCAACTCAATGGCCTGGGACGATTTGGGACGATCAGAAGAAAATTGGTTATATCGTCATGGCTGATCTTATAATCATATCGAATGATTAGTTTTAAACTGATTTTAATAGTCCTGATCATCACCCTGATTTGGTGTTGGCCGAAGTCAATCGTCTAGGCCATCGTCCTGGCCGATCATAAGATCATCCCGGATGATGTGATCATATCAATCAGCCATTAATGATTTCCAAATAATACCATATCAATTTAGGTATGATTGAGTTAGATCATCCTGGACGATATAAATACCGTCCTGGCCGATTTCCTAAAATAAAGAATACCTAAACTGATTATGGCGACTGATTCTTTCTGAATTGAGAATATCATCCTGGCCGATACAAGTATTGTCCAGGTCGATGTGTTTATGATGGCTGCCTTAATGAGGATGCACTAATTCAGGTTTCTAATTTTGGACATATCGTCCAAGACGATATAAATATCGTCCCGGCCGATATTACCAAAAATAGAAATCTTTTAGGGAATAGCAGGAAATCTTCCAAGTTACAAACCATTAGATGCCACACCAAATATAACAGACTCAAGAAAGGAAAAAGATTACAAACTGACACAGACCTAGTCTACCCAATCTTGAGCTGGTTCTAAATTGCAGTCTGATCGTGTGGACCTGAAATGTTAGCACATAAGGCAATCGTAGAGAAATAAGGAATGTTTGCTATCATCAAAATCATAAACCATAGATTCACAATAATAAATTCTTGATTTATGACTACCTATAGGCACCATTTCAATCTTCTATGATAAAATTAGTTCCATCTACATTTGAAAAAAATCCAATCCAACACTCTAGGACCAAATACATAATTATATGGTGGTCTTTAGGGACCATATCCCAAAAGAAGACATAGAGCTACTTCATGTTGCCACTGACAGTCAGCTTGAAGATATTTTTATAAAATTACATGTTTTTGAAACATTCAACACCTTACAAATTAGATTAGGTGTCATAGATATTTATTCTTGAAATTGGATGCTTTAAAAATCCAAAATCTGATTATTATAATTTCTTTTTATCTTTCAGTATTTTATGTTTTCTTTATGCATGTCTTTATTTACTTCTTTTAAAATTTAAGAATGTGATCAGTACTTAATTTAATAGTTGAACTCTTCTTTAAATGAAAGCACTACGTATTTTTGTAAGCAATGATTGACTACTCTAAAATAGTTAAGGGAAGAAAAATTGAAGATTATTTATCTTCCTCTACTCCTTTAGTAATGTAATTTCATTTTGAATAAAAAATTATTTTAAATTAAAAATTGGATAAAAAAAGAGAGATATGTTTCATCTTTCTATAGTTCTCTATCTCATTTGAATATTTTGTAAATCAATGAATCTACTTAAAAATTTTTTAATCAAGCTATTTGTCAATATTAGATGGATCAAATTTTAGTTTGTTGTTTACTCTTCCATATATAAGAGAATTGAGTTCTTCTTCTCTTATATTAATAAGATAATTTTATGATTGAGATCCTTTAAAGACTTAGAAAGGAAGCAAGTTTATAAAAGTAAAAAAGAGGTATAAAATGAGCAAAAAGCTGAGAAGATGCGTAATAAATGCCAAAATTGAAATATGGACTAAGTGTATACAAAATTAAAAGATGTGCAAAATTTTCCAAACACTGATAAAAGAGGAATAAAATAATCCCACAATGAGTTAGCTTCCCTTTCTATTAAATAATGAAGTCTAAGACAAATCCATGTATCATTTGATATCATACAAACCTAAATTTGAAAATCATGATTTCTGGTTCATCACTTAGCAATGTTATTCTCTTAGATATATTTTTAAAAGAAGTTTGAAAAGATCATATTTCATTTCTACTTTATTTTCTAAATTAAATAATTTTTTTAAAAGGACTTTAACCTGTAAGGAGCCTTAGCTAGGGTTAAAAAAATTCAAATTTCTAACCTTTCTGGATCTTAATGTGTCAATACATTTCTAATTGAGTTGTTACTCTAATCATAAGGTAAATTTTCATTTACTAAAACTGATTGATTCAAAAATAAAAACTCTTAATTTTTGTTTTATAGTTATTTTTTTCTTATTTTTCAGTTTACTTTATGTTATTCTTTTTTTTTATGTTAGACCCTTCCTGATCACCACATTACAGCCTTTAACATCTCTAATTTTTCTTCACATTATTCAATACAAATATTACTGTATTATATGATCTTAACAAAATATCAAATCTCTTATCACAGCACATCGAATAGCTAATATTGATCAATTATTGGTGATCGTACTGTGCAATTTTCTTTTCAAATTGTACAATATATATGGCAGGAGCCATTGGATGAATTAAACTAAGTTAGTATAATTTTTAAAGGCACATCATACCATATGATCCACCTATTTGTACTAGACGATCGTATAAGACAATGATCATATAGGCTTATTCCTCAAGATGAATGCTCTATCTCTAATCGTACATTATGATTTTTTATCATACAATACGATAAGACCAACTTTTTTGACTGATCACTTAGATAAATCAACTACATCTGATCATCCCGTATGAAATTTATCATACTGTAAGATCATATGATTGTACAATATGATCTGGCTAAATTCTTTTTAAATAGAAAGACTTCTATATTTGTCTTCACTCAATTTTACTCTTCAATGCCTTTTCCTTCCCTCTTGAGATCTCAATGGATAGAGGAAAGCATTCTTAAGCACATGTGGGTAGTTCCTCCTAATGTCAAATCAATCCTAGATTTGTTGAGGCTATTGATGAAAGGCCTACCACCACTATATAAAAGCTGCAATTACTTCCTCCTAAGTCATCAAATAGGAGGATTAAATTTTCAAGTACTACCTTTTTCATCCATATCACTCTTACTTTTCTTCTTACTTTATCCATTTTTTTAAACTCTGAATTACTTTTTTAATTTTTTTGTAAGCCTGAGAATCAATAGTGAGGGTACTGCACTCTAATCTTATGATAATAGAAGGCAAGTAGAGATTACCAATTAATACATTCATGACTTTCTTCATCTTTCCACTACCGGTGAAAAAGTTATTATTTTAGCAGCAAATCTTGATTTCAATTTGACTCAAGCCAACTCTGTTCTTAGTGAATCCAATATTAACAATAACATTTCTGTTGTCAACGCATTAGTACAAGATGCTAGGATCATCTAGCATATTCTTTGCAACTCCATAATTCTAAAAGCTAGTGTCACATTAATAACACTCTTATTTTGTATTTTGCAACTTATTTCATAATTGCTCAAATTGGCTTCAATGCAGCTGACCTTATTTATTACCTTGAAAATCTGACAGTCATTCGAGATCCCTGCCATAAGAGGTTACCCAATGTAGCCTTTGGACATATCATTGCATATGTCCTAGAAATCAAATATAACCTCTAGTATCATGCACCACCTAATCACCTCCCATACCACTACACAAATCGCTCCTTCAACCTCCTTCATAGTACTCATCACCATAATGTTTGATATACTAATCATGAGCTAGAGGAGGGAGAGGAATCACAATCTCAAGCACTTTCTCCTATACAACAGCAGTCTCAAATTGATCAGCCGGTTCATAGGTGTTATTAATGGGATGCCCATTTTGAATCCTATGTAGCATAACAATAGTAGCAAGAACACGAACAATATTTAGCTCTCTTTGAATCTTATGTAGCACAACAACAATAGCATCATAATTTGGATATGGTCTGGTTTGGAGAATAATTTGCCTTCCTTCATCACTTCTTTTAGCCCCCACCTCCACCATCTCCACCAGATCAGGGTCATTATGGTTTCTAGCTTTTAGATTTTTTATTTGTTTCTATGTAGTGTTTGTTTTCTCCCTTTTGTGATGTGAAAAGGGGAAGTAGTGTGTTGTTAATTTTTTGCATCATTTATTTTAATGAAGTTGGATTCCTATTTTACTTATTTTTTATTTTACTTATATATGGCTTGTACTTCTTTATAAAAAAATATAAAAACTATATATATATATATATATATATATATATATATATATATATATATATATATATATATATATATATATATATATATATATATATAATATAAACAAAATATAAAAAATTTAAACTCTCCTTATTCTCAAAATTTCATTTTCTAAGGGGTATTTTCATAGAATGTCAAAGTGCTTTGAATATCTTTAACAATATTGTTTGTCATAAAAAAAAAGGTGGAGATTATTGCAAATGTTTACCCAAGTACTTTGATTTTGATGAAACAAATATTATTATTTCCATGCTGCTATCTTGTATTAATTATTACTATTGAATATCTATTTTATTACACAGCTCGCTAATTTTTTTATGTTCATAGTTCACTTGCAAAATTTATTAGCTAAAGATTGGATAGACTAGGATTGAGTTGGTTTGTAATTTCAACATTAATGTACTTTTACCATTCTTGAGTCAAGTCATGTATATAGTGGATACTAAGCTGAGTAACCTTAGCACACACACTCAAGGTAGTGAGTTGGTGAGTTAGAAAAATATTTATTTTTTGAACTAATTGTATATTATTATTTATATTGTACTGGACATTAAGCTATCTAGAAAACCCTAATTAGGGCTTTTTTAGGCACTTCATTTAAACTCTCTTGTTGTCTTAATTGGTATACTTTTGGAAGTCTAGAATTTCTTTGCGCAAATCGTATCAAAATTTATGGATTTTTAGGTTCCTTATTTAAACTTCTCATTGTCTTAATTAAGAGACTTTTTGTAGCTAAGTGTGTTTCTGAGGGAATGTGGGCTCCAAAAATTTGGCCACGACCTCCACCCGCATTGTTTGCTTTTTTTCCGGCAAGGTAGTTTTAATGAAATAAGTTCCCGGGTAAATTTTGGAAGGAAGATGGGTTTGTAGATAAGACACTACCAAGAGATTTCACCCTCATTTATCAAGGACTTTATGATCTGAGTTCTGGTTTCCTATAGACGCAAGCCCCTATAGTTAATTACCCCTCCCGCTCATGAGAGAGAACTTTCAATTAAGGCTAGTCGTCGATCAGATAAGTAGAGATACATGTTATCTGGCATATAGTAGCAGCAATGGGATTAGGATTTGGATTTGAAAATCTAGTGTTTGAAAATTGATATTTAAAATAGAAATTACACCTTATTACACTTAAAGTGCATGGTGGGGGAATGGATGATGGACCCGATCAAGATCCCATGATTCTGTCATCCTGGGACATCGTAATCCCTTATCTACTTAGTCAGAGGAGGTAGTCAACCCAACCTGATAGAAGGATCCTTATCAGCAGCCATAGATTACTTCGTCCAAGGGAACCTTGCAGACCTGGGGTGAATATTTGCCTAAGGGGACAAATTTGATTCCACCATAGCTAACAGAGAGATTTGTGCCCTATTGATCATATCTTATTGATTTATATCGCAAAGAATTGATTCCATTAAGGAGCATATTGGCTCTGTCCATAATCAGTATTTCGTGTTGCCATTTGGTGCAAAAATCACTCGGTTGAGAGGGCCCCAGGTCATAATCGTTTATCCTACGATGCCATCTGGCAGTAAAATCAACAATTAGAGGACACGTACGACATCCTATAAGTCAGAAACTATTTGAGAATTGATCCTAGTGATATTTTTGACTAAGCATTAGCTTTATGTGAGCTGAAGTACATTTTAATTTGTCCATCCCGACAAACTGTCATGGAGGGTAAATGGATTTTGCTTTAAGTTATTTGATATATTTCAATTTTAAATATTTTTTAGATTTTGGAATTTTTGAGACTGTAGTATTTGGGTGGCATTTGGAAAGAATTTGAATACTTGGAATTAATCCCTCTGGTTGATATTTATATTCAATACGGCCATCATCAGGGTATTTGGTGGCATTTTCATATATAGCTTGAACCTTTTCAACTCTATCAGGCTGTCAACCAAGGATTGTGTTTCTTAGGTTTTAAGCCATTGTTAGCGAATTCTTATTATTATAGGCCTTGAAGGTCTAATATGAATGTATTAAAACAAATACACTGGTTGCCATAGCCGTATATTTATTTGATGGTTCAAACCCTGTCGACACCTATTGCTCCTCATAAATGGATATGGTTTGAAGTTAAATTTACTTATCAACCAGCGCATCTTCCCTAGACATCACATGTTTACCAATAACACGCTTACCAGGGCCCATGCGGGTGTTTGGGGAAATTTTATAATCATTTGATGAACCTTATCAACTCATATCTACCTACTTAGAAGAATCGAGTTCAAGTTTATTGACTTGCGCAGCATCTCTAGATGTCACGTCTATACCAATAACACGTTTGCTGGGGCCCATGCAGGTGTTTGGGAGGTATTTTATAATTATTTATTGAACCTTTTTGACTCCTACCTACCTACTTAGGAGGATCAGATTCAAGTTTATTGACCTGGCGCAGTATCCCTAGACGTCACATGTATACTAATAACACGTTCGCTGGTGCCCATGTGGGTGTTTGGGGGCATTTTGTAATCATTTACTAAACGTTATCGACTCCTACCTACATGCTTAGGAGGATCGGGTTCAACTTTATTGATCCGCTGCATCCCTAGCATTACATGTATACCAATAACATGCTCGCTGATACTCATACGGGTGTTTGGTTATACTTACCCCTTTTGTGTACCTACGTGTATATAAACTACAGCTCATGTGTAGGGGTATTTTGAAATATTTTTAAATGCCTTTTGTCTGCTTGCATGAATGTTAAGGATCCGGTGGCATGGCATAGTAGATTGTGGACTCCTTATATCTGCTTGTATAAGTGTTACAGATTCGATGATGAGGCATAATAGCTTATGAATTGAGTTATTTGCTACTTTGTACAGGTAGAATATTGTGTACTATTTATTGCTTTCTGCAGTTAGATTATAGTGCACTAACAAATCTCTTGCTTCATGTTTGTTAATACTTGCATTCATTATAGTTCTTTGGCATTTATTTGTAGATGTCATTTGATGTGTTGTAGTCTCCTACGATGTGTTTTCTATGAGGATCCATAGACATTTATATTTATTGCATTCCTTATGCATTTTACTGTAGTTTTTTTGGTCCTCATGGTACATCCGTTACTACAACATGTATGTAGGTAGATGTATTCATTCATAGGTTAGAATGGACTACACGATACTGTATTTACTGAAGTCTTTCTATATTTACTCATAAGTGGCATGTGACGCATACATTAATCTTTGTAGAGAGCTTGTATATATTACATATCTTTATTTTTACTTGCAAGTAATATGTAACATGCATTGTATGCTCTTTGTTGTCAGCTGCATGATACTTGCATTCATATTATACTGTAATATGCATATTTTCTCAAGGCTTCATCATTTGCAAAGGAGTTAGTGTACCCATCTGCGTGCTGATGTTGACTTCCATGTGGATTACGTTCATTGTATATTCTCCCTATGCACTTTGGCTGACATATAGATGTGATCATTTGCAAGCTGTATGATGTTGAGTGTAAGGAATCATCATATTCATTGCACGCCTTTCATATTCAACGCACATAATCTTCAACACTTGTAGGGGTTGGTGAAAGTTTGTTAGGGATGTTAATCCCTATGAACTTAGTCCCAAGCTTACCAAGAGGGGGGGGGGTGAATTGGTATTTTAAAAAATCTTTTCACAAAGAAAAAAATTGCATAAACTAAATCACACCTCAAGAAATAAATGCGGAATTAAAAAGTGCGGAAGCAAGAAAAAGAATACAGAAATTTATAGTGGTTTGGTCGACTCGACCAACGTCCACTCCTTGGAGGCACCCTCCAAGTATTGCACTACAAAACGTGACTCTCCTTTAGCCCCCACGGCTAGGCGGAGAAGCCCTCACAAGAACCTCCTTTTTAACACCCCGGCAAGGCAGAGAACCTACATCCTTTTGCTTCCTTCTGAAGCTGGCAGAGAACCACAACCAAGAGCAAACTCCTTACCTCTGCCGACCCTTCCATGGACGAGAAACTCTAGATGAAGAACGAGCAAAGCGATCCTTGAAGCAACCCTTGTGAATCCTCTCACAAGCTCCCCCTCACAAGATCCTCTCTCTCTCCCTCTCTCTCTTTCTCTCCTCAAGGTCTTCTCAGGTCAAGGTAGCAACCAAAGGTCCTCAAAAATGTTGAGCAAGAGCTCTTAAATAGAAGAGCTTCAAAGGAGCTCATTAATTACAAGTTGCCGACATTATCGTCCAGGCTGATATGGACATCGGCCTGGCCGATCAGTACAAATCTCAGAAGATCGACCTGGGCATCGCCCTGTTTTGGGTGCTGGATGATTTAAATTTGATTGTATCGTCCGGGCCGATCTCACGATCGTCCAGGCCGATTAGTTCATTTCAGAAGAAAATCATCCTGAGCATCGCCCTGTTTTCATGCTGGCCAATCCCGATCGTCCAGGAGTTACCAAGGATATTGAATATATCATCCTGGACGATCCTGCGATCATCCAGGATGATGTGATCGTATCAATCATCCTTAATTACTTCCCTGATTTGTCTGTTCAATTTAGGCATAATTGTGAATATCGTCCAGGCTGATCAATGATCGTCCTGACCGATAATTTAAATATACAGTATACCTTAATTGTCTATGACGGCTACTTCTTTCTGTTTTGAGCTTATCGTCCTGGCCGATACACGTATCGTCCAGGCTGATATGTTAATGTCGGCTGCCTTAATTAAGAATCCTGATTAGAGTCTCTGTTTTGAACTCGATGGTCTAGGACGATCCAAGGGATCGGCTTGGCCGATGTGAGCAAAAATAGAGATTCTAAATCTCTCAAGTGTGTGTAGGGTTACTTAGTATCAGTATTTTTGACCATTAAAAATAGACTCAAAAAGTGAAAAACAAAAGTACAGACTGACTCAACCCTAAACCTACGCAATCTTGAACTAGCTTTGTCTTGTTCGTCCGATCTTCGATTCCTGAAAAATTAGAAGCAACAAGCAGTCCAAGAGAAAATAGTGTTTGTCAATCATCAAAATATAAGCCATGAAAATAGATTTGCAACAATCTCCCCCTTTTTGATGATGGCAAACACAAGTAGGAAAATATCCAAAAAAAAAGTCCATTAGAATTTCAAAGTTACAAACCCACCCAACAACTTTTCCTACCATACCCTACTCCCCCTTTTGTCATCACAAAAAGAGGGTCCAGATACAAAAGAAAACACCACAACAAACAAAGACTAACAAGCAAACTACATAAAACAGGAAACAAACAGCAGAAAAGCACAGGCTAGAAAAATGAGGGGCCCTGATCATCAGATGGAGGTGGTGGAGGTGGCTGCTGAAAGTAGCTGGCAAGTGAAGTAAACTGAGCATTGAACCAGGCGATGTCCTGGTCATGCTGCTGCTGCTGGTGAGTCATGTAACTGTCAAAGCGGGCTAAGTCCTCCGCGCGATTCTGCTCATAGCGGGCAATATCCTCAGAATGTTGCTACTCCTGTGCAGCAACGTAAGCATCAAAGTGGGTCTCCCAACGATCAAACCTCTCTATCAACTGATCAACCGGTGAGTGCTGGTGGAGAGGAACAGGATCAGAAACGGGAGCAGAAGCGGGAGCCTCCTCCTCTCCAGCCCCCTGAGGTTCCTCAGGGTGAAGACGAGTACTGTGAAAGGTACTGAAGGAACTGTTTGAGTAGAAGGGAGTTGGGAGGTTTGGTGGAATAGGATACTGAAGTTGGTATTTGGTTTCAAGGACATAGGCTATGATGTGTCCTAAGGCTAGATTGGGTTTCCTCTTATGACCTAGATCGCGGATTGTGGTTAAGTGATCAATGTATCGAAAAATTAGGTCCGCAGTATTAAATTCTCTATGAGCCATGATGCAGAAAGTATTGAGGGAAAGTAGTGGGGTGATGTGGATTCGGTCCCCGGCTTTTGGAATTATGAAGGTGCGAAGGACATGTTGGATTGTCCTAGCATCTTTGACTAAAGAGCTAGTCTCTCTAACATAGAAAGGTGCATTGGTCTGGCGAAGGAAGTGATTCACCGTGGACCAGTCAAGATCAGGATCAGAAGCGATTAAGTGCAGCTTATCCCCGGTGGTGGATAGCTGTAAAAGATCAACACAATCCTGATATGTGATTTCGACAGGGCGTCGATTCACATAGGAGGCCAGGGCTATGAAGGTAGGGTTAATGCGAAGATTTGAAAAAATTCTCGAAGAAACTCAGTATTGAAAGGGAAAGCAAGAGACAGAATGAAGCAAAGGGAGGTGTGAGCGAAAAGATCCATTACCAGGTATGAGATGTGGGCAGGTATGATGATTCTGGAGACAGTTATCCCACACTCTTTGTAGCAACGGTAGGCAGCCTAATCCTCTGCCTCCCTGAATCGAGGGTCCAGAGTCGCCCTCGAAAAACTCCCGGACGCTTGACGAACACGTTTCCCACCAACCATAGAAGAGAGTTAGCAAGAAAACACAAAAGGAAGAAGAGTGGAGAGTGAGAAATGATGGCTGGAATGGCCAGAATTTAAAGAAATGGCCATATCGTCCTGGCCGATCGCAGAATCGTCCAGGCCGATATGGCTCAATAATTACGTACAGGCCGATTGGTCAGAAAGGCGGTCCGATCGTCCGGGCCGATCAGATATCGGCCAGGCCGATTAGACACAGACGATCGTCCTGAGGAGTCGATCCGGACGACCGTTGAAAAGGTAGATCGTCCAGGCCAATTAGGTGTATCGTCCAGAACGATGCACAATAATTGATCATACCGGCCGAAGTTAAAACGTTTTAAATTCTTGCCACGTGTATCATCCAGGATGAACATTGGATCGGCCAGGATGATTGTCCAATAATGGATCGTCCGGGGCCAAATTTAAAGATCAAAATATGCTGAAACGTGGATCGTCCAAGACAATCCAGTGTATCGGCCAGGACGATGAACATAAAATGCATCGGCCAGACGAAATATTCTATCGGCCAGAACTATCATCATGACAGAGTTCTATCATATCGTCCAGGACCGTCCAGGACGATGAGTTACAGTAAGCACAGAAAAGATCAGCAGATGGATTTTGAACAGAATTTGTCATATCGTCCAGGACGATAAAAGTATCAGCCAGGACGATGTGACTAGAAGTTGAAATCAAGGAAAGAATGGTGATGATCAAGACCCTCAAAAATAAAACAAAAGAAAAATAGTCAAAACACAGTAAAAGAAAAACAAAAACACAAGGAAAATCAAAAAATGAATATTTTTAGATTTTAATTTTTCTAATTTTTTATTGTTGTTTTATGGAGGCATTATATGAGAATTTTCCAAAAAGTTAAACTTTTAAAGTTCCAAGAGATCAAGGAGTTTAACAATTCCCAATCAGAAGAAGGTAGAACATCTGATTCTGTTAACCCTAGATCAGACATCCTTCAGTGTACAAAATTCTTTTGGAAAATAGAAATCTAACTCAGAATAACTAAATATGATACAAAGATCTATTCAAAACTTGTTTACAAAGAAAATATCTCATAATTAATAAACCAAAGTAATTATTCTCAATCATGAAAATTGAAATCAAGTTTTTAGAAGTATCACATAATCAATGCGTTCTCTAAGTTTTAAGAGTTTTAGCAAAGAGAGGATAGCTTGCATCTAGTGGGCTCATTTTATGCCTCTTGTCATTTTGATTTGCTCTTTTGAGCATCTTTTAATTTTTGATACACTTTTGTATATATAGCTTTCTTTTCAATTTGGCTTCATTGGCCTCTTTTCTTTTTAACTCTTGCAAGCTAAAAACTCTTTATTATACCCTTAAAAAAAACTTAGTTGTGAGTATATCCTTTAAATATTAGAGAATAGGAGCTCTCTCTCTAACATAGGGAAGAACAATCCACAACACAAAATCTAAATCATGTGATAAATGCAATGGCAAGATTTCAAAAAACTTGAAAGATATATGAGAACTTTGACTATTATGCATAAGATAAATTAATGTAGCAAGATAAGAAAAGGATCTTAAATAAAAAGCCATTGGTTAAACTGAGTTTAGACTCTTGTTTAGAGAAGAAAATCATACTACTAAATAAAGTCAGAAGGAGGAAAAAATATCAACAGTATTACTCCCTTTAACCAATTTAGAAAAGCTAAACACTATCTCCAAAACTCTAAAATCTAAAAGCTTGAAAAGATTCATCATATGGAAGGCCAAATTTAAAGAACAACGTGAAAACAAAACGCATAAAAATAAAACAAAAAAAATGAAAACAAAGCAAACTAAAATAACACAAAGTAAGCACAAAAACAAAATAAAAGATAACACAAAAACTAAAAATTTCAAGCAAGTAATAAAGCAGTGAGTTTAAGCAATTTTGAGCTGCCAGCCTCCTTATGTCCAGTTATCTTATGCTCTCACGAGGTCTTTGGTGAGAGCATACCTGCAAGGCTTAACAACAGTCAGATTTAGGAACCCAAACAGGTTTGGGATCCTTCTTAGAAAAAGTAGAACGCAATGCAGGCATGGTATGTTGTGAATCATGCATCTTAGGTCTCCACACCCAATGTGTACTACGGTGAATGGTGCAAGTGTGTGAGATGTGTCCTAGCATGCCACAAGAAAAACATCTAACTCGAGGAAAAGGGTTTCTTAAATGATTATAATGCCTCTTCCTAGGTTCAGGCTTAAGATCAAAAGTAGAAGTCATCCGATTTTTCTTACATGTATCAAAATGATTTTGAATCCTCAAGTTAGTTCTTTTTAATGCATCATTCTCAACCCTCAAATTTTTCTTAGTCTCTTTAGATTTCTTAAGATCAAAAATACGTGAGGTGTGTGAAACTTTTAATGCCTTATGTTCATCAATTAATTCTGAATGCTTTTTGTTCAACTCATCAAATTCATCAAGAAGAGCCATGTGATTTGAATCAATCGTTGCATGGTCTTTGAGAAAAACTTCACGCTCTTTTTGTTGATTCGAATGTTTTAATTTTAATCTAGCATGTGTCTTCTTAAGTTTTTTGTATGATGCATGGATTTTTTCACAAATTTCAAACAATTCATCATAAATTGGTTCACATACCTCTTCCTCATCACTTTGATCTTCTCTCATGAAACACAAGTTTGTAGTCTCTTCCTCTAGTTCAGTCTCAGAGGAATCAGTACCAGATTCTGCCCAGAAACCTCTTTGGATTTTCTTCTTGTCCTTCCTAGACTTAGCTTTCTCCTCATCTTTTTCCTTTTCTTTTTTCAAGTGATCTTGAAGTATAGGACAATCGGCTCTCACATGTCCAGGCTTCCTGCATTCAAAACAAACAACATCAGAAGATCCTTTAACATATTTGTGATCCTTACCTTTTTTCCAACTTTGATGATGCTTTTATTTCTTCCTTAGAAAGCTTTTGAATTGCCTTGTGATGAAGGCAACTTCATCGCTTTCAGACCCGGAAGATCCAGAATCCGATTTGTGCGCCTTCAGTGCAATTATATTCTCCTTTTTCTTCTCACCTACATCAAGATTTCTTTGATTCACCCCTTGCTCGTAAGCAATGAGTGAGCCAAGTAAGTTATCAATAGAATAGGTGTTCAAATCTTTAGATTCAGTGATTGCAGTGATTTTAGCATCATAAGACAAAGGCAAGCATCTCAAAATCTTGTTAACTTTTTCATAGTTTGAAAGTTCTTTTCCTAGTGCATGCAGTGAAGTAACTATCTGAGTAAATCTAGTGTACATGTCAGAAATCAATTCATGAGGTTTCATATGAAAAAGTTCGTAGTCATGCAAGAGAATGTTCAAACGGGATTGTTTAACTTCATTAGTACCATCATAGGTGATGCACAATTTATCCCAAATCTCTTTACCAGTTTTGCAAGTTGAGACACGCATGTAATCCTCAGATTTTAAAGCACAGAAAAAGCAGTTCAAATATTTTGCATTTAATTGAGCTAAATCTCGTTCATCAAAAGTCTATTCAGTAAAAGCAACTTCAGTTTTAACACCATTAATTTCACGAGAAGGTGGGGAATAACCTTCTTGAATAAGCATCCACATGCGATAATCAGTAGATTGTAAAAACGTTGACATGCGGGTTTTCCAAAAATCAAATGATAGGTTATCGAACAGGGGAGGTCGGGTAATAGAATACCCTTCCGTAGTGTTGCGAATCCCAAGGTTAGCCATGGATCAAATTCAAAAAGTTTTTAAACTTAAATTTTTGAATCCCGCTCTGATACCACTTGAAAGTTCGTTAGGGTTGTTAAGCCCTATGAACTTAGTCCCAAGCTAACCAAGAGGGGGGGTGAATTGGTATTTTAAAAACTCTTTTCACAAAGAAAAAAATTGCATAAATCAAATCACACCACAAGAAATAAATGCGGAATTAAAAAGTGCGGAAGCAAGAAAAAGAACACAAAAATTTACAGTGGTTCGGTCGACTCGACCTACATCCACTCCTTGGAGGCACCCTCTAAGTATTGCACTACAAAACGTGACTCTCCTTTAGCCCCCACGGCTAGGCGGAGAAGCCCTCACAAGAACCTAATTTTTGCCACCCCAGCAAGGCAGAGAACCTACCTCCTTTTGCTTCCTCCTAAAGCTGGCAGAGAACCATAACCAAGAGCAAACTCCTTACCTCTACCGACCCTTCCACGGACGAGAAACTTTAGACGAAGAACAAGCAGAGCGATCCTTGAAGCAACCCTTGTGAATCCCCTCACAAGCTTCCCCTCATAAGATCCTCTCTCTCTCCCTCTCTCTCTTTCTCTCCTCAATGTCTTCTCAGGTCAAGGCAGCAGCCAAAGGTCCTCAAAAACATTGAACAAGAGCTCTTAAATAGAAGAGCTTCAAAGGAGCTCATTAATTACAAGTTGCCGACATTATCGTCCAGGCCGATATGGACATCGGCCTGGTCAATCAGTACAAATCTCAGAAGATCGGCCTGGGCATCGCCCTGTTTTGGGTGCTGGACGATTTAAATTTGATTGTATCATCCAGGACGATCTCACGATCGTCCAGGCCGATTAGTTTATTTCAGAAGAAAATCATCTTTAGCATCGCTCTATTTTCATGCTATCCGATCCCGATCGTCCAGGAGTTACCAAGGATATTGAATATATCATCCTGGCCGATCCTGCGATCGTCCAGGACGATGTGATCGTATCAATCATCCTTAATTACTTCCCTGATTTGTCTGTTCAATTTAGGCATAATTGTGAATATCGTCCAGGCCGATCAATGATTGTTCTGGTCGATAATTTAAAAATACAGTATACCTTAATTGTCTATGGCGGCTACTTCTTTCTGTTTTGAGCTTATTGTCCTGGCCGATACACGTATCGTCCAGGCCGATATGTTAATGTCGGCTGTCTTAATTAAGAATCCTGATTAGAGTCTCTGTTTTGAACTCGATAGTCCAGAACGATCCAAGGGATCGGCCTGGCCGATGTGAGCAAAAATAGAGATTCTAAATCTCTCAAGTGTGTATGTAGGGCTACTTAGTATCAGTCTCTTTGACCATTACAAATAGACTCAAAAAGTGAAAAACAAAAGTACAGACTGACTCAACCCTAAACCTACGCAATCCTGAACTGGCTTTGTCTTGTTCGTCCGATCTTCGATTCCTGAAAAATTAGAAGCAACAAGCATTCCAAGAGAAAATAGTGTTTGTCAATCATCAAAATATAAGCCATGAAAATAGATTTGCAACAGTTGGTAGCCTTTATTTGATAATTAATCGAATCCACTTGTAGGGATTTAGTAGCATGCTGTTGATTGCTCATCATATTACTTGCCATCAAACCACCCTTGGGGGTTCTCTTTAAGTCATGAGCCTTGTGTGCAATAGTTTGCATGTAATTAGAAGCTCATTGTTCTATTAATCACATATTCATCATATGCATGATACTATGTTCGATAAGATCCATGCAAGTTCAAGCTCATTGTCATGTGATTCAAATTCAAGCAAGTTAGGTTCATACTCAACTTCAAGACTCATATCTTTTGCATTAACTCACTTAGGCCTCTTGCCATTTGATTGTAATTTCTATTCTTAAATGGAATTCAGTTTAGCATTATTCTTTTATATCCAACTTTGTTTGATTTTGATGTCATCAATTAATACTCATTTGAGTTTAATTTGTTGCGACCAATGACAACGAGATTAAGATTTTGATGATGACAAATAATGTCACCTGATCTACTATTCATTGAATATCATTTATTATTTGCTATTGTCCGTGAGTACTAAAACTTCAGGAAGATCACAAGCTACTCAGGACAACAAGAAGACTCAAGACTGGTTAGATTAGGAGTATGAGTCTAAAAATGTAATTTGTTATTTATTTTATTTTTTATTTTCTTGAGTCTAGCCACAAACTGCATGTAAGTTTGAGCAACCATGCACACACACAGGGGGAGAGGGTTTTAAAAGTAAAAAATATAGATTTTCTTTCTCTAGTGATCGTACTATACAACTTTATTTCATACTGTACGATCTGAGCTTGTAAAATGATTTTTGTGAATAGATCGTACTGTACGAATACTATCATACTATATAATGTGTTCCAAATTCAAAACACTAGTTGTCAAATTAACTTAAGTAAGTTATTCTCAGCCGTTCGTACTGTATGATGAAATTCGTACTGTATGACGTATTTTTAAAAACTTACTTAAATTAACCCGTGATTAGTGGAATAAATCAAGGCCTAATTACTGATTGATAATCATACTGTACGAACACGTTCGTTCTATACGATGGACAGAGATGAATTCAGATCGTCCCGGATATCATCCTAGACGATCCTTTGTTTTTGCCTCATCATACTGTACGATATAGATCATACCATACGATGAACAGAGAAGACATTTGATCATCCTGGATGATGCCTTGATTTTGACCATTCGTACTGTATGATATGGATCGTACCATACGATGAATAGAGACGACTTTTGCTCTTCCCAGCTATCGTCCTGTACGAGCAGTAGTGTTGAGAATTGTACTGTACAATTTATTTTTGTACTGTACGATTATATTTTTGAATTGTTTATACACCTTCATACTAGGATGAGGCATGTTATCCATATCATACTGTACGATATGAAATCGAATCGTATAATAGTAACGACTACATTGAAAATTTCAGAGATTTTGGAGCCCATTTTATGTGTCAAAATTATTATGTTTTTTAGAGAGAAAAAAAAGAGGGAAATGTGAGTAGAGAGGGAATCCTTGGGAGAGAGCTCTTGAGAAGTTTTAGGGATTGAGAGAGGAAGTAGAAGGTGAGCTTGGTGAGCGAGAAGAGGTGTGAGGGAGATCACACGGTTGCTCCATTCTTGCTGCATCTTGCTCCTCCTGTGGCCCGGGAAGATCTTGTGGGAGGCTCTTCTGGGGGGGACTCTTTTACATCCATGACCTCGAAGGTACTCTACCTTCTCCAGGAGGGAGAAAAATGAGAAGTTTCTCTGCCGTCACCAGGAGAGTGAAAACAGCGTTTGGCACTCCACCACGCCGGGTTGGTGAAAGGGAGTATTGTAAGGGCTTCTCC
Source organism: Dendrobium nobile (assembly GCA_022539455.1). Taxonomy (NCBI): domain Eukaryota; kingdom Viridiplantae; phylum Streptophyta; class Magnoliopsida; order Asparagales; family Orchidaceae; genus Dendrobium; species Dendrobium nobile. Next base: position 65,487,565 of record CM039723.1, read on the forward strand.
GCCTTGCCGAGAGGTCAAAAGGAGAGCTATAGTTTGTAGTGAAATTCTCGGAGCGGGGGATTCTGGGGAGTGGACGTGGGTCATGGTTTGACAGAACCACTATAAAATTTCTGTTTGCTTTTTCCTTATCGCTATTTATTTTTGTTTGCACTTAATTTTCATAATATTTGCTTGGTGAAATTTGTGGAAGAAAAGGATTCTATTGTTACACATTGAGTTCAATTTTTTGCCTTCATAGTAGTTTAATTTTTCATGTTAAAAATTTTAAAAACATCAAAAAAATTAGAACTCCTGCTTAGGTTTTAATTATTTCTACAAAGTTTTCACAATTCACCCCCCACCCCCCTCTTGTCGATCTAGTTATTTCACAATTCATGATCATTTGTTCAAGTTCAAGCATGAGACCAATTTGAGCTCATGTCCACAACACTTAGTTCATTTGATTTAAGTCTTTTGTTGCTCCTTATCAAGCTTGAGTTAATATTCAATTTGTTCCATTTGAGTTCAAACCCAGCTCAAATTTGAGTCCAAGTTCGTTGTCATTTATTTAATGTTCATTTGAGTCCAAGATGAGTTCTTTTCATGTATTTATTGTAACTCATTTGTAAGCTCAAATGAAATTTTAAATCTTTCACTTATTTATTTAAGTTTGAATTTCGTCCCTTTGATGTTCGAATCAATATTCATACAAAGTCTCCTGCTGTCCAAATTTTGTGTAAGCCTGAGTTCAGTTTGAGTTCATGTTCAATGCAGTCCTAAATCAAGTTCTCTTGCACTTTGTTCAAATGTTCAACTCTTCATTCATTTCATTTGATTTGCAAGCTTATTTAATATTTGAATTGAGTTAAAGTCCTTTTATTTGCTCAAATTCAAATATGAGCTGAAATTCAAATTGTTCACATTTTGTCCAAGTCCCATATTTCAGTAAAAATTTTAGCAGCCTTCCAGCGTCTCCCCTATTTGGGGGAAAAGCAAAGAGGCAACCTTCCCCTCGACGCTACGTGAGCGCTTCATGTAGGTATCAAAATGACACCGTGGTTGCATTTTTTTTATCCCCGCCAGCTACATGAGCGTTTAAGGGTTTATTTATTAAGGATTTTTATTTAAAAGAGCACAGTTTATTTCCCCCTTCTACACTACGTGAGCATTCGGAGAAACTTATTATATATATATTTTTTATTTTATCCACATCGCCATAAGCGCCGCATCGGTTTCCCTCCCTACTACGCTACGTGAGCACATAGGGGGTTTGTCGGTTCGCTGCTGGCGTTGAAGAAGGATTTTAGGCAATTTCCCGCCTCGTCATAGGCGTCGCACTAGCTTCCCTCCCCACAATGCTACGTGAGCACATAGGGGGTTTGCCAGTTCGTCGCCAATGATGATAGTGGAAATCTAAGTTTAGAAATTATACCTTTGCATGTTGGCGGTGGGGATGGTGGCGACAAGATACACAAAATCTTTTTTTTTTTTGGAAATATCTCTCTTTTTGAAACTTCTTTTTCTTTTCTCTTTTTTTTTGGGATGATATTAATAGAAAATACATTATTGATATTAATAATCAAATATCATGGCTAATTATGATAATAACAGAAAAATTAAATTAAGTTTAAAAATGAACAAAAGTAAAAGTGAAACATAAGCTTTAGAAGTAAACCATTTCTTTGTTGGGCGGTTATTGGTGGAGAATGAGACGGAAAGGGGTTTGTAGAAAGGTAATGAGATTGTTGTGGTTGATGGGTTGGATCTGTTTTTGTGAGGAATATAAGTGCAAGTTGCTGAAAAGAGGGGTTTTGGTGAAGGTTTTGGATGAAACTATAGTTTGGTTGCATATGAGATAATAACTAGTTAATGGATTTTCTTCTTAAAAAAAAAAAAGAAACTAACAATGACCAATACTAATGATAGAAGCAAGAGGGCTGATTTGACTTAAAGTGTGGGCTAAAATTAGTATGTGTAGTGATATTCTCATGACTGAGAGCATAGGAACATCATGATCTCTAGCTATTGAATCATTTGTAGGAATATAGAAACTATTTGATTTCAGTATAGGATCTCCCTCATCTTTTTGGAATCTTTCAGATGTTGTCTCATTGAGTGAACAATGAGATTTTAACTCTGATGCAGGATTTGATCTTGATTCTTTTGAAGATATCAGGGCTTTGACATGGCCTTTTGTGGTGCCCTTAATTGAGTTGCAATGACGACAGAAGTTGCACTTGTAAATGACATTGTTCTGGATTTAATCCATCCACCTGATACGTGTGGGTTCTTTTGTGATTCTTTATTAGAAATGTGACTCACAAAATGATGCAGATCTCATCTTGATTCTTTGAGTAAGAAGTATCGTTAGTAGTCTTAGACAAAGACTTTCTTGTTTCATGGACAATAGAACATGGGATTTCATCCCAATCCATTGACATTAATTCCTTGCATGCAAATTTTATGTGCGGATCTGTTGAGCTATTATTGCTGCACTGAATCTCCATCCAAAGCTTCCTACAAATGGAAGATAGAAACCTCGAAGGTGGTGGCTATGCATTAAAATGTGGGATCATAAAGCATAGTACTCATGCTTGTTCGAAACCTGGTTGTTGAAGATGAAGGGTTAGGGTGCTGTAGCCGGGGTCGGACAAAGCATGAGGTCTGAAAAGCTTCAAATGGGTGGCTTTAACATGGGAGTTTAGCAGGTTATAGAACACTAGAGGAGTTAGCTTAAGGTCAGGAGAAAGAGGAGTTACAAAGATTGAATAGGGATTGAAGCTGAAGCTTGTAGCTTGTGGAGTCGAAAGGAGTCTAAGGCCAAGGCTCCGTGTAGAGGCAGCAAGAAGATAAAAAAAATGAACCATCATTCGTTTCATTTTGATTTAATGATGAGGCTTCATCATAGACTGAAGAAACTTCTCATGCGAGGATTTCACAAGATCTGATCGAAGAATAGAGGAGAACGTTGGAGCTTCAGCGGATTTTTTGGGATTTGGCACAAATGATACGAGGCTAACATTTAATTAGATTTTATTTCCACTGATTTTTTCTTTTTGGCTAGATTCATGAGCAATGGTAATAATGACTTTCCTTAATTATTAATTGCATTAATTAAAGATGACAACAATGCATTGGTCACTGAAATAATCTAAATTTATAAGATTTCCTCAAAATTCGTGCATATTTCACCGCAGTCAACATGTCAAATTCAATGAATATCAAAATTAGATTAATTGATACTATATTTAGGGTATTACTGATGTCTCGATTATAATGATGCCATCTGTTTTGCGATTGGATGTCATCCGAGCGACTTCGAGGCCTGATTTTCTCGAAATATGCATTGTCTTAAAATTCGTTTCACTCATTAGGATGATCCAAATTGAACAAATAAAATATAATTTTTGAGTATTTACAATTTCTAAACATAATGAAGAAGTCCATTTATTGATTCGACATCGTTTGATTAATCTCGCGCTTTAATTTTGGGTGTCAGTTGTCCCTTTTGACAATCTCATCCGATTTAATTACGAGGGGCTTCGACCTAAAAGACTTCAATGTTCTGATCATAATGTTTCCATCCATTTGACAATCAGAGGTCGTTTGACCCTTCAAGTGATGTTTGGCGCCAAGACGCTTATTGCTTTAGTCACTAGTTTGGATTCTTTCTCGCATGGTTTGAGGTATAGGGGTCAATAAATGCCCACCAACAAATGTGGCTCGCATCTAGAGCGAATCACGTTTGTTGTATGCTAATTAACCTTGTGAATCTCTAGATATTTATTCTAAATGTCACATAAGGGTTTTCATTAAGTGGATCTCCAAAAGTTTATTTGGATGTTACACTAAGATTCTCATTTTGTGGATCTCCAAGAGCTTATTTGGATGTCACACTAGGAATTTCATTTTGCGGATCTTACAAAATTTATTTGGATATCAAGCTTAATATCTTTTTCAACTAGTCTCCATTTGTATACATGGATATTGATGCTCAAGAGTTAAGCATTAAATCTAAACATCTTCCAGCTCAATTGATAATAATCTGTTGAGTCAAAAGATATTATCAGAAGTCTTATATATTGTGTTGAATAGACTTTTGATGATGGACTCTTTTGACAAATATGAGAGTTCCTTCTATCCTAGCTTTTTGTTCTGATGGACTTGATGAAGGAGCTGATATCGATGACCTAAAACCTTTAGGTTTATACTAGGTCGATGGCGAAATGTCATCAGTCTTGAGCTTTGTATGTAGTAGACTTGTTGATGATGGAAATCTTCTTATTTCAGCCATAAACTTTTCATGAACTTTTGGGATATTTTCTTTGGTCCTTTACTTTGTGCTTTGATGGAATTATTGAAGAAAAATTTCTTCGATCTTCGCTTTATGCTTTACAGATTTATTGAAGGATTTACAGGTTCTGGATTCAGTTCATAGTACCAAATGTAAGTAGTATCTTGATCCTTAATCACTTGAGAAGACTTTAATCTGAGTCACTTGAGTTCTTCAAATTAGGAGAGCTAGGATTTGACAGCTCTTTATCCTCTAGTTGTTGAGATGGTGGCTCCTCTACTATGGCTTTTCTTATGGCTTGTTGAGTAGATGGAGCTGCCAGTAATCCGGCTATATTTGGGTATGTTGGATCCAACCTCTTACATCCATTCAGGCTTCAGACTTTAGATATGGGGAATGCGCTTTCCAATGCTGAATCTACTAAAGTTGGCATATTTAAAACCATCCTTTGTGATTGTAGATTTGAAGTCTACGGATATTTGATAATTGCTCGTGACTCATCCTTTCCACTATAACTTTTATTCTCTAGTCAATTAAGAGAGTCTTGTGGACTACAACTACAACAACATGTCGAGTTATTGGTCTTCATTCTTCTTGCAATCCTTACTGATGGGTTGACAAAGTCGGGATTCCGCTACTATAGTCTTTCTTCTGGCGTGTTGAGTAGACAAATCTGATAGTGATCCAGCCATATTTGGGCTTGTTGGATTTGACCTTTTATACCCATCTGAACCTTAAGCTTCAGGCTGTTAGAAGACTTCAAGATATTATGGCTCAATTTTATTGGAGTGTGTAATCACAAAAATCTCTTTTTAACTTTTGAAATCTTGGTACACTTGAAGGAATGATGGCACAAACTTTCAGGAAAAATACTTACGTATGTGTTAACAATAGAATCCTCCGTATCCCTATTTGAAGGAATATAAGGCTTGATGGTTTTAACTATTTATTTTTGGATCCCGTGCACATATCGCAGTGTCAACCGAAATAAACATTTGAGCACCCCCTATCCTACCAAGAGGTTTTTAAACAGGATAAATTTGGTAGTATTGAATCCTAAAATATTCATTTAGGGATCTCGACACGTAGTATGATGTCAACCCAAATAAATATTTAAATATCTGCTGTCTCATAGGAGAATTTTTAAGGTGGAAAGAATTTGTATTTTTGATATTTTAAATATTTATTCGAGGATTTCAGTATGTAGCGCAATGTCGATCTGAATAAATAATTAAAATGCCTCCTGTCTAGCAGAGGGATTTTGATAAAGGGTAAATTTAAAATTTTAAATTTGGAATGATTACGTAGATCTCGGCAAGAAGCACGATATACACCTAAATAAAAATTCAAATACACATTATAATGTACGGAGGTTTTTTTTTATATTGGGGCAAATTTAGAATTTTTATATTTTAAATATTTATTCAGAGATCTCAGCTTGCAGCGCAATGTCGACTCGAATAAATATTTAAAATGCCCCCAATTTTTTCTTTTTCAAAATACATTCTTATTTTATAAGAGAATTTTGATTCATATGTCATACATATGCTAGTAGGTACATATGAAGCACACAATAAAATATAAGCACATGTTTATCCCTATGTATGATACTTCTTTAGGTATTGACCATTAATCGGCGGCATGAGCCTATGACCGTCCAAGTCGATCAATTGATAAGCTTCTGCTAGGTACATATTCTCAATGAAGAATGGACCTTCCTAGTTGGACAAAAATTTTCCACCAATTTTTTGATGTGAGATGATTGATCTTCTCAGCACCAAGACCAATTTTCCTTTTTGAAATGCTCGATGACGTACCATTCGATCAAATAATTTTATCATCCTCGCCAGATAGATCTCCAAGTTTTGTTGAGCTTGTAATTTGACTTCATCGAGCACATCGAGTTCTTATGTTCTTAATCGAGCATTTTTCTCTTGAGTCAGATTATACTGGATTGCTACACAAAGTAATGGCAACTTGATTTCTAGTGGCAATATAGCTTTAACCTCGAACACTATTAAGTAGGGAGTGGGTTTAGCTGGCATCTTGTAAGTAATATGATATGCCCATAGTGCCTTCACCATTTTAGTGTGCCACTCTCTTTTATTCTTGGTGAGGATCTTCTTTAACAGTTTCGTCAGCGTCTTAGTAAAGGCCTCTATCAAACCATTGGCCCTTGGATTGTATATCGATGAATATCGCCAACCGACTTGTGTCGTTCGACAAACTTGTATATTTTGATGCTCTTGAATGTTGTATCATTGTCTAAGATTACACGGCACAGTACACCAAATCTATAGACAATATTATGGGTAAAAAAGTTAATTACGTACTCACACGTGACTTCTTTGAAGGGAGCCGCTTCTGCCCACTTAGAAAAATAGTCTGTTGCTGCCAGTATGAAGTGGTGTTCGGCCGATGATGGTGGATCTATCAGACCTATATCTATGCCCTAGCATTCAAATGGCTAGGATGCTACTATCGGGTGTAGTGGATTTGGTGGCTGATGAATAATATCACTATGAATATGACACTCGTGGCACCTCTTAGCGTGTTCAATGCAATCCTCTTAATTTTAGCAGCTATTTTAGGACCTGATTGATGTGCACCACAAAGTCCTTCGTGGACTTTTGTCACTACTTTATCAGCTTCCTTGTTCCCTAGGCACCTTAGCCACATCTGGTCAAAAGCCTGTCGGTACAATGTGTCATTAACAAATACATATCGTAAAGCCCTTTTTTAAATTTGTGCGGCCATAGATTTTTCCCCTGGGAGTTTATTTTCTTTTAAGTAGTCGATGAATAATTGTCTCCAATCATTTTTGGCTTCTATATCTAAATAATGTAACCATGATTCTGAAGCTTGACTAGCTTTACGTCTCTTAGCCACATGATATTCTTCTAGATAATTTTCCATAACGATCTGATAGAGCGGTTGAGGCTTTATTTGAATTACATCCTGCTTGCCTAAATTCGGTACATTTTCTGCCATCAGGAATTGTAACAGAGCATGCTCCAATATTCGACAGTTGTAAACTCCGATGAATATATGCTTCTCCTCATTGGTATTATTCATTTCATTGGCTAATTTGGCTAAGCAATCTGCTTTGGCATTTTTACCTTGAGGAATGCAAGCTATTTTAATATTTGGCACTTATTTCATGAGCTCAAGGGTTCACCGATGGTAATGAGCCAACTCAAGCTTGCAAATCTTGTAAACTCGTAGGACTTAATTTATTATAAGTTGAGAGTTGCCAGAGATCCTGTGATTTTGAATTCTAACATCAATTGTGATCTCCAATCCCACAATTAGAGCTTCATACTCAGCTTCAATGTTTGTTCAAGGTTCAGTTAGACTGAAAGAAAATCTAATTATGCCTCCTTCTGGCGCTATGAAATGAGGCTGATGCCAGCTTCGGCCCTAGTAAGATTGGAGGTCGGATAAGTTTAATCGATGATGCTCCATCAAAATATATCTCCCAAAATGGTAATTTAATCTTTTCCTTGATCTACATGATTTGTTCATCAAACAGATCATCATTAAGTGGAGAGTCTGTCGGGATAGGATGTACAGTGAGAAAGTATGTCAAGGCTTGTCCCTTTATCACTTTTGTGGCATGTATGTGATATCAAACTGCAGTAGTAGTACTGCCTACCTTGCCAGGCAACCTGTCAACGCTGGTCTTGTCATCAACAACTTCAATGAATTGATCTTTGATATCAACGTTATTATGTGAGATAACATATAGTGGCGGAGCTTCTAAACTATAAAGATCAGTTCCAAGCAATGTTTCTTGATTGGCGAATAGCAGATTTCTACTCTGATCAATCTTCGACTGATATAGTAGACTGCATTCTCCTTTTCTTCTTCATTATGTTGGGCCAATAGTGCTTTGAGGGACTCTTTTAGTGCTATCGTATACAGTATAAGAGGCTTTCCCGAAATTGGTGTTGCGAGAAAAGGTAGATTTAACAAGTATCTTTTGATGTTGTCAAATGCTTCCTAGCACTCTACATCCCATTTGAAGCGGACATCTTTCTTCATCAATTTAGAAAATGGTTAACACCTACAAGATAGATTCGATATGAATCATCGAATGAAAGCCAGTTGCCCTTGCAAGGAGCAGAGTTATCGAAGGTTTCTGGGTGACAGTATTTTTATAATCGCCTTGATCTTATTGGGGTCAATTTTAATTCCTCAATGACGAACAACATACCCCAGGAATTTACTAGAAGAAACACCAAAGGCGCATTTGAGAGGGTTCATCTTCAGATCAAACTTTCTGATTCTCTCAAATATGATCCTTAGGTCATTTAAGTGATCTTTATGATCAATGCTCTTAACAACCAGGTCATTGAAATAACACTCGACCTTCTGATATATTAACTCATCGAAGATACGCATCATTGCCTGCTAGTAAGTAGCACTAGCATATTTCAGGCCAAAGGGCATGACCGTGTAGCAGAATATGCCGATGGGCATTCTAAATGTTGTATGCTTCTCATCTTCAGGTGCCATCTTGATCTGATTGTAGCCCGATGATCCATCCATAAATGAGAATATATCATAATTTGATGTAATGTCCACCAGGAGTTCTGACATCGTGAGTGGAAAGTCATCATTTGGGCATGCCTTATTGAGGTCCCGAAAATCAATACAGATATGAATCTGACCATTCTTCTTCTTTACCAAGATGATATTGGCAATCCAATAAGCATATTTTTCTTCTAAGATGAAACCCAGTTTCTTGGTATCAGTAATCACCTGTTCTTCTATCTCCATTCTCATTCTTCTTGAAGCTTACTTGACAGGCACCGCCTCATGCTTGATGGCCAATCTATGAACTACCACATCAGGAGATAAGCCTAGCATCTTAGCAAATGTCTAGGCAAATCAATCCCTGAATTTATAAAGAAGCTCTTTCATTTCTTCCATTTGATCTTCTGGTAGTAGGGAGGACATGAAGGTCGGGCGAGAGTCCTTCTCAGTACCTGAATTAATTTCTTTTAAATCATCCATAGTAGGTACCAGTCTGCCATCTTCAAGCTCTTCAGGTGCAGGTTCAGCTTTTACGGGTTGATCCTCATAATCTTTAGCTTCATAAACTTCTTCAGCGCCATCATCACCAGTTTCAATTTCCCTGCATGTAATGGCACGACACATCTCCCCTTGGGAATGTCTTCTCACAACAAATCTTAGACCTCTTCTAGAGAGAATATCTTTTCTTCGCAATGTATAGGATTTCTTCGATACTAAAGCTTCAAGCAAAGGCGAAGTTATTACATATGGGTGCGAATTCTAACTTGTTTTTGCAACATCCTCCATATGTTTCTAGTAATAAATCTAGGCATTCTCGTAGGCACTAATTCCCTACGTTCAAGAGTGTCTGTAGAGACAGTCTTAATTCTCTTCATCTCTATGCTTTTCAGATTTGTAAAATAGGATTCCCAGTTCACCCATATTTCCTTGAGGAGTCATATAAAATATTACAAGTTCCTCAACATTATACACATCTCGAGGGATAATTTTCTTAAAATATTGTGGGGGAATACACATGACTACACATTCATTATCTAAAATTGAGAGATTATCTATTCTCTTTGAAAGTACATTTTGCATATTATTCATATAGATAGACTCGTAATCATAGTCATCGTTTGAATATCTTGCCTTCTTTTCCCCCTTACTATTTATTGGCGTATTTTCTGAGATTTAGTAGGGATGGTGTCATCTTCATCTATGTCACTCCCTAGGTGAGGTACATATTTTCTTAATCTGGGAATGATAGTTGCTTTAGGAAGAGTTTGCATTACCATCTTTCTTCCTGCCTGCTTCTTCTCATCACTTTGTTTGGGCCGCCATGCAGCCTTTGGATTTATTGCCTTAGTCTCAAGAGAACTTGATGACTTTGATTCTTTGGGGATGAAATATTTGGTATCTTCATAAATTTTACCTCATGAACTTTAAAGGGCTGAATATCACTGGAGATTCTGAACAGCTCTTCATCCTTGATGTACTTCATATATTGATGTAGTGTTGACGGGACAATGTCATAATCATGCAACTACGGGTGACCCAGGAGTACCTTGAATGATGTGTCCACATCAATCACATAGAATTTTGCCTCAATATGAAGCTCTCCAAATACTAAGGGGAGCATGAATGATCCAAGCACTACAGGAAAATAGTCAATTACCGACGGCTTTCCGTTAGCTTTCCAGCGTCCTAAATTTTAGGAAAAATTCTGACGATTTTGCGGTGGCTTTCCAGCGACTTTTCGGCGGTTTTGTTTCCGGCAGCTTTCCGACGGCTCTTCCAACAATTTTTCGATGACTTTTCTGGCGGCTTTCCAACTTTTCCAACAGCTTTTCAGCTTTTAATAATTAATTTAATTAATTAAAAATTTTAGTTTATTTTAATAAATTTTTAATTTAATTTAATTAATTATTAATTTATTTTAATTAATTATTAATTTAATAACTTAGTCTAATTAAGTATTAATAAAATAACATATTTAATTATTATTAACTTTAAAATTTATTTTTTATTAATTTTTAATCTAAATTTTAATAAGATATATTTTAAATAAATTATAATATATAATTTAACACATTTTCAATGTCAACATAGTGGTTGGGACTTAGCAAAACTGAGGGGACTCAGTTTGAATCCCGGGCAGGGCGCGTGCAGCCGGGCAGTACGGGTAGTAGTCTAGGCCGACAGTGGGAGCTCTGGGCAGGCAGCGCGCGGGCTGGATCTTTAAGTGGGCAGCACGGCTAGGCTGTCCGGCGGGCAACGAGCAGGGCGGGAGTTCGGGCGGTCAAGGCAGGAGAACGGCTAGCAAACGGGTAGCGCAATTCAGGCAACGGGCAGCCAGGCAGGATGGGGTTCTTGGTCAGCCTTTTTTTTTAAATTAAAATTTAGATATTTTTCTGCGGATTTTTGGCCGCCGAAAAATCGCTGGAAATATATACCGCAAGAAATTTTTTTCAACGCCTATTTTACTGGTGGCAAATTTATCATCGGAAGCTGCCGAAAATTTTTAAAACTGCAAGAAAAAGCCCATTTTTGGCCGAAAAATGGGCTTTTTGGCCGGAAAATATCACCAAAAATGATTGATTTTCCTATAGTTAAGGGTCTTTTATCCCTTTTCGTTGAAGCCATACACCTTTAATTTTTCTTACTTGAGGTGCTGTAGATCGAAACAAAGTGATCTCAGTGCTTTTAAGCTCATAAGGTTGATGGAGGACCCGAGATATATCAAAACTCAGCTAATTATCATCCTATCACTCTTTACAGTAATATATAAAGGCTGATTATGGTCTGCCATTCCAAGCATCATGTCATCCTTGGCAAAAGTAATAATTGGCTTATTCCGGGCTTGCAGGATCTCAGTCAAATTACACTCCGCAAAATATGTCTCATATCTTTTGGGGTCCCTGAGAACCTAAATAAGGGTCTCCTGAAGGTCTTTAGACATCACCAAAGCATCATATATGCTAACTTATGCTTGGATTTTTCTCATATGGGATAGGATATTATAATCTATCTCTTTAGCTGAAATCTCCTTCCTTTTTGGGTCCTTGGGGATAATGTTTTCATTGATGATAATCTCCTTCCCTTTATTTTTATCAGGGATCCCTTCTTTGGTGGAGATGGTAACATTTTTTTACCACTTCTCAACTGCACTTGGGCGTTCTCATTCTGCTCAGACCCATTTAACAGTGTGTTGTCTTCAGAATTGATCATTACCTCATTTGAAGATTCATTCATTGATTTAGAATTACTGCTCAAATTCACATGTTCCATCTGCGAACTGATATCAGGCTCTGATTCATCATCTTCTGGAAAATACAAATCCTCCTGTACACTGTAATCCATCGGTGATACCATCATACATGACTCATAGGATATTTCTTTTTGCCTTTTTGGTTGGAGTCACCGATGTTGTTGAGATAACTCGACAAGTTTCCACAGAGAGTGGATCTCCATTAGCCTCTATTTCTTCCTCAACTTTGAGTTCTTCCATAAAATCAACAAGCTTAATGGGGCGTCTTACAGTCTGGTAGTATTCATCCAAACTATTGATAACCCTTTGGGTTTCAATCTTTTTCTCCTTAGGCTTCTTCAACTTGGTCTTCTTTTTGGAGGATTTCACCTTTCCAGACTTTAAAGTGTTAAGAGAGTTGCTATTTGCATGTTTTACATTCTTGCAACTTGTTTAGTTTTGATGATTTCAAATATTATTGTTTTATGCATAGTTATCTCCTAACACTTTTTGGAAGAGTTATTTTTGCTCTTGTGTGTACTAACATTTCAGGAAAATCAAACTACATACTACAAAGACTTCAAATCAAATTCAGCATGAGATACTTTGTGTATTTAAAACTTGTATTTTTCTTTTAATTAAGATTGAGAGGGAGTGATTGTAATTGAGTGAACACACACACACTTTAGAAGATCTTGAGAAATTTGTACTGATCGTACGGGATGAACATAGTTCGTACGTGACGATCAAATCAGTTATCTCCTCGTAAGAGCAATGGAACGAACAGGAGTTGAAGAATATTTTTCTAAGTTCTGATCATCCAGGATGAAGTGTATTTGTCCCAGGACGAAATGTTCTCTGTAAAATTTTTGTTCAAAATGAAGTGTATTCGTTCCAGGACGAGTTGCTCTCTGGAGTACTATCGTCCATGATGAAGTGTATTCATCCCAGGACGATTTGCTCTCTGAAAAAATTTTGTCCTGACGAACCCATAATTTGTCCCAGGATGAAGTGAACCGACTATGAAATTTTAGTGACGTTCTGCAGTTTTTGGGAACCGACCTATGGAATAACCGTTCGTATCGGATGATGTGTGTGTACGAAGTCATTTCGTACCCATATACAGTAGGTTAGTTTCCAACGCATTTAAGTAAAATTGTCCAGGACGATCCACGATCGTACGAGATGATCCACGATCGTACGAGACGATCCACGATCGTACGAGACGATCCAATGTGTATTGACTTGAAAATTTGCAGTTTTTGGATGGTTTTTCTTGTCTCTCCTATATAAAGTCCAATTTTGACTGCCACCAAATCTTTTTGTCCACTGATCTTCGTGCCTATTGAAAGAAGAGTTAAGGAGAGAGTGTAAGAGAGTGTTCGAAGGAGGATTCCTACTACTAGAGCGTGAAGGCTTCACTTGGTATTCAAAGGTAAGAATCTCTACTTGTTGATTTGGGATTACTTCACTCTTTTCTTTCTTCTTTCTAGATTTCTTGTGAGAAGATCTGTCAAGGAGATACAGTTCTCTGTCGACACTTGGAGAGTGTGAATAGCCAAAGGGTTCTCTGCCTACACTTGAAGAGCGTGAACAGCCAAATGGTTCTCTGCTCACACTTATAGAGTGTGAACAGTCAAAGGGTTCTCTGCCCACACTAGGAGAGTGTAAAAGGATGACGGTTCTCTGCCAACACTGGGGATAGTGTAAAAGGACGACGGTTCTCTGCCGCACTGGGTAGTGGTGGAAAGAGTGTTTGTAAAGGCTTCTCCACCTTGCTGTGGGTGCAAAAGGAGAGTCACTAGTGGTATTAGTGTAATACTCGGAGGGTTCCTCCGGGGAGTAGATGTAGGTCAAGTTTGACCAAACCACTATAAATCTTGTGTCTTTTATTTTTCGTTGCTTTTTATTTTGTTGATTTTTGTTTCTAATTTATGGTTGAAAAATCTATTTTTATAAAACTCATTAAAGTTTATTTTTCGGTTTAAAAAAATTAAAAAGAGGGATTAATTTTTAATTACCAATTCACCCCCCTCTTGGTTAGCTGCTAGGACATAAGCTTAGGTTTAACAACTAATTCATAGTGACCGAGTTACAACATAAAGTTCCATCTTGGTTGGAAAATTATTTGGAAGTGGATGCTCACATTGCAGGCAGTGCTTTGGGATCTATCACCAGCTCAGTGGGAGACTTCCACTTCACACCCGAAACACCCTCAAGCTGTTTCAGCATCTTCAATGTTTTTTTGGAGACTACAGTCTCCCACTATTCTTCTTGAATAAGCTTCTTTTCTTTTCTTCTTTCTTCAACCAAGGGTATGAAGGAAGTTGTAACTATCTAGATCGATTCTTTTCTGGGATTAACCAACACATTATCTGACAATGTGAGCTCTCCCTTTTGATATTTCTTTTCGACCCAATCCTTGAAGATGTAGCAATCTTCAGTGGGATGGCCAAGTACTTGGTGATACGGGCAGTAATTTAGGTTTTCAGTTTCCTTTGATCTCTCTAGTCTCTTGCACTCCAGCAGTTCTAGGTTTGATTTTAATGCTTGTCAAAATAACTTTATGACACTCTCTCTTTTGAATGGACATTCTTTATTCATTTTATCTTTGAGAGATGAGAATATTCTATCACCGGTTCCCATTGCTTGCCTCGGATATTTCTCACCGCCTTAAAAAGTTTGTGGCCTATCATTTTCCTCGAGTATCAGCCTCGATTGGGGGTTAGGGTTATAAACTTATTTTGGCTTTTCTTCATGCTGCATTGGTTGCTTGCCTTTATCTATATTATAAACCACTTTCCTCCCCTTATTCGGCCTAAGAGAGGATGCAGGAGATGATGCAGAATAGGTTTCACCCTTCTTTGCATTAGAAGCTTTAATCTTCTTGAACTTATCAGAGTGGCCCTCTGATCTTGATAAATTCAACTTTTTAAATTTAGCCACTCTATCCAGCAAGTCTTAAAATGTAGTGATGGTGGCCATGCATAGGAATGATTGCTTCTTATCATCGATGTTTCCCATTAATACTTGTACAATATATTCTTCTTCAAAAGTTGTTGCTCATATTTTATGCTTAGATAGCGCTAGTGAGTTATGTACTTTGATACCCACTCCTCTTTCTTCCGCTTGTCAAAAGAGAGATCAGTGATTATAATCTTCTCGGTCACACTGGCGAATCTTTCACAAACATGGCCTCTAATTCTGTAAAAGTTTTTATAAAGTCATTTGGGAACTCAGCATACCCTTCGAAAGCAGTTGCTATCAAACTGATAACAAATTGCATGAAGAGTAGGGTGTCATTTCCCCCCGTATTCCTATAGGAGGCCTTGAACTACGCCAAATGTTGTCAGGGGTTATTAGTTTCATTGAAAGTGTGAAACTTTGGGACTGAATACCCTTTCAGGCACGGCACTTGGTCATATTCAGCAAGGTACGGGCGACCCTTACCCACCAACTTTTCTGCTTGATCAACGGTTATGATGGCCTTGATCTTTTCGGTGATGATTCCTTCCAACTGTGCAGCGGTCACAGGTTAAGAAGTACTTGCAATATTTTGTGGGGTGGGCTGGTAGATGATATTATGAACCTCATGACCACCTTGAGGAGCTCTGCGTATTCCTGATACTTGTGGCATTTGAAAGTTTGGAGGGTCTGCAAGAGGATTAGGTATGGTACCAACAGCGATAGTTCTCTACATCTTTTGCATCATTGCGCCCATCTTAGCCATTTTCTTAATCATCTTCTCATTAAGCTGAGAGATTTCTTTGTCTTTGGTTCTCATTTGACGCCTTATAAGTCTTTACATGTCTATAAGTGTGACATTAGCATCAACAAAGGGATTATCCTCAGCTTATTCTCTTTTCGTCTGAAGAGCGGTCACCTCTATCGGTAGTGGACCCAGCTTCATGACGATGTCGATATACTTGCTTAACCGGTAGTTGTTAATCGTCGTCATCTTCACCATCGTCATAGTAGGCCTCCTCATTGGCGTTGGTGTGCCTCACCATATAGACAACATCAATGTTTATGGCATCATTTCTTTCTTCCATTACTTCTTTCATATATTATTCTATATTTATGTCTTCTTCGCCTTCCATATCTTCTTCTCTTTCTATGCCTTCTTCCCCTCTCCCCTCAAGAACTTGAATCTCCGAGCGGCGATGCCAATGGATCTCCAATTCTTGATTCAGTAAGGAGACCTCTTTGACAAGTGGGTTGCGATCAAAGTTGTATTGTTCTTTTAAAGGGGCTAGTGATTGATGGGATCCCTTGAAGGATTCTCCAAGGCGTCGACCACCAAGTTGGGTGTTATCATGGGTCTTCTTCGGAACCCATCTCTGACGATGTTGGTTAGCGGGGGCGGATCTCTAGGAAGCTGTACCGGATGTCACACCCAGCTCATTCATTCTTTCTTTATTTCATTCTTCATCTTTATGGAGCTGTCTTCCACATATGCTTTCCTTTCTACAGGGACCTTTCGACGGTGGATCCCCGAATATGTAGTTCAGGTGTCACGCCCCAAAGTTCACCGTGTGGGGCATACTATCTTTATCTTTTCTTCACCATAATGGATAGGTGTTCCCTTAGCGGGGTTCTTTTAGCTTTGATGATCAGTGGCTTCTGAGACTTCTTATTTTTCAGACCTTTCTCTTTTACTATCTTCAGCACTCGATACACCTGGGTAGATAAGGTCTTAGTTTCATTTCTATTTGGAGGGGCTGGGATCTTGCATCGTTGCTCTCAAAATGATTGTTTGAGTTCACCCGAAGAGCTATTTTTTTTAACCCACTTCAGGTTAGTAAACCTATTATGGGTGGGGAGATCAGTATTTGGCTCTTAGGTTGGTAGGTTTGATGGGTGCATAGGTAGCAGTTGTTGCTGGGCTCGTAGCTCAGCATTCTTCTTTCTCCTTTGCCTTCTGGTGAGCCTTCCTCCAAATGAAGAAGCATCAACATCATATTTCCTAGGTGTAGACAACCCGATTGGCCGAGTAGTAGTGTTGGCAGTCACCACTGAGTTCTCCAGCCAATCACAATTCAATTAGAGGTTGGGGCCTCCAATTGTGAGATCCGCTCAAATACAGAAACTTGCTTACGAGATTGCTCAATAATAGGTTGTGGCGCTGGTATATATGCAAAACGGGTATCAGTTTCAATAGATTGGGGCCTCCTAGCAGGCCTTTTAGAATTAATATCATGCATAGAGACGTTAGTGAACATTACAGTTATTGTGAGAAAATCTAAACTACCAAATTGGATGATAGCTCTATAATTTCCAGTTTCAATGATAGCATTCGCTAGTTGGATTCTGGCTCCTTGTCTTAATTGGATGGTCTTCGGGGTGTTCTGTAGATCAATCTGTATAAATGAAAGGTAAGGGTTAGTAATCAGAATCTGATACATCATCTCACACTTTCAAAATATAGTTACTTACATAGAACAACATGACAAAAATAAACAAATACAGTCAATATGAGCAAGCAATAAAAATGAATTTGAAACCCTGTTTAAGTAAAATAAAAATTTTGAATGTATTTGTCGGTCGATCATTTTAGAATATTCTAAAATAATCTAATTCACTAAATGACCATTTTAGAAGGATTTAGAATTTAGATTGATTTAGCCACTACTATAGCACTTTAAACGACTAGCCAAAGATGGAAAGAGAAACCAATCCAAGTGAAGTTGCCAGAAATCTGTGGGCTCCAAAAATTCGGCCCCAACCTCCACCTGCACTGTTTGCTTTTTTTTTTTTGGCAAGGGAGTTTTAATGGAATAAGTTATGGGGTAAACTTTGGAAGGTAGATGGGTTTGTAGATATGACACTACCCAGATATTTCACCTCATTTTGCAAGGACTTTATGATCTGAATTTTGGGTTTCTATAGGCGTAAGCCCCTATAGTTAATTACCCCTCCCTCTCATGAGAGAGAACTTTCAATTAAGGCTAGTCGTCAATCAGATACGTAGAGATACATGTTATTTGGCATATATTATCAATAATGGGAATAGGATATGGAGATTTAGATTTGGATTTAAATATTTGGTGTTTGGAAATGGATATTTAAAATAGAAATTGCAACATATTACACTTAAAGTGGATGGTGGGGGAATGGATGATGGACCCGATCAAGATCCCATGGTTCCATCATCCTTAGTCTACTTAGTCAGAGGAGATAGTCAATCTAACCTGACAGAAGGATCCTTGTCGGCAGCCATGGGTTGCTTCGTCCAAGGGGATCTTGTAGACCTGGGGTGAATATTTTCCTAAGGAGATAAATTTGAATCCACTTTAGCTAACTGAGGGCTTTATGCCCTATTGATATTGTCCTATTAATTCATATCTCAAAGATTTAATGTCATTAAGGAACGTATTGGCTCTGGCCATAACCGATATTTTGTGGTATCATTTGGCGGCAAAACCACTCAGTTCAGAGGGTCCTAGGTCATAACCGTTTATCCTACGATGCTATTTGGCGGAAAAACTACCGATTAGAGGACACGTACCAAGTCTACTAGCCGGAGACTGTTTGAGAATGGATCCTAATGATATTTTTGACTAGGCATTAGCTCTATATGAGCTAAAATACATTTTAATTTATCCATCCCAACAAACTATCATGGAGGATGAATGGATTTTACTTTAAGTTATGTGATAGATTTCAATTTAAAATATTTTTTTTGGATTTTGGGATTTTTGATATTGTAGTATTTGGGTGGCATTTGGAAAGAATTTGAATACTTGGAATTAACCTCTCTAATTGAGATTTGAATTCAATACGGCCATCATTGGGGTGTTTGTAGGCATTTTTATTTGTAGCTTGAATCTTGTCGACTCTATCTGGCTGTTGATGGAGGATTGGGTTTCGTAGGTTTAATGCCTTTGTTAGTGAATTATCATTATTATAGGTCTTGAAGGCCAAATATAAATAAATTAAAATAAATACACCGGTCACCACAATCGTATATGTGTTTGATGGTTTGAACCCTGTCGACTCTTATTGATCCACACAGAAGGATCGGGTTCAAACTTGAATTTACTAATCGACCCGCGTAGCATCCCTAGGCATCACGTGTTTACTAATAACACACTCGTCGGGGCCCATGCGGGTGTTTGGGGGCATTTTGTAATTATTTATTGAACCTTATCGACTTCTACCTACCTGCTTAGGAGGATCAGGTTCAAGTTTATTGACCCACACAGTATCTCTAGACGTCACGTGTATACCATTATCGCACTCGCGAGGGCCCATGCGAATGTTTGGGGGCATTTTATAATTATTTGCTGAAACTTGCCTACTCCTACTTACCTACTTAAGATGATCAGATTCAACGTTATTAACATGTGGAGTATCCCTAGACGTCACGTGTATACCAATAACATGCTCGTCGGGGCCCAGGGCCTAAGTGGGTGTTTGGGGGACATTTTATAATCATTTGTTGAACTTTGTCGACTCCTACCTACCTACTTAGGAGGACCGAGTTCAACTTTATTGACCAGCGCAATATCCCTAGATGTCACGTGTATACCAATAATATGCTCGTCAGGGCCCATGCAGGTGTTTGGTTGTACTTACCCCTTTTGTGTACCTATATGTATACAAACTACGATGTATGTGTAGGGATATTTTGAAATATTTGTAAACGTCTTCTATCTGCTTACATGGATGTTGCAGATCTAGTGGCATGGCATAGTAGATTATGGACTCCTGTCTGCTTGTATAAGTGTTACAGATCCGATGACGTGGTGTAGCAGCTTCTGCATTGAGTTATTTGCGGCTTTGTATAGGTAGATTGTCGTGCATTATTTAATACTTTATGCAGTTTGATTATAGTGCACTAACGAATCTCCTACTTCATGTTTATTAATGCTTGCATTCATTATAGTTCTTTGGCATTTGTTTGTAGATGGCATTTGATGTGTTGTAGATCTCCTACTTTGTGTCTTCTACGAGGATCCATAATCATCTACATTTATTGCCTTGTGCATTTTACTGCAGTTTTTTTGGTCCTCATGGTACATCCGTTACTGCTACATGTATGTAGGTAGATTTATTCATTCATAGGTTGGAATTGGCTATAGGATACTATATTTACTGAAGTCTTTCTATATCTACCCATAAGTGGCATGTGATGCATACATTTATCTTTGTACAGAGATTGTATGTATTGCAGATCTTTATTTTTACTTGCAAGTAATATGTAACACGCATTGTATGCTCTTTGTTATCCTCTGCAAGATACTTGCATTCATCTTATGATGTAATGTGCATATTTGCTAATGGATTCATCATTTGCAAAGGAATTAATGTACCCATCTACACACTGATGTTGACTTCCATATGGATTGCGTTCATTGTATATTCTCTCTATGCACTTTGGCTGAGAGATAGTTGTGTTCATTTGCAAACTGTATGATGTTGAGTGTAAGGCATCATCATATTCATAGCATTCCTTTAATGTACAACGTATATTAATCTTCAACACTTGTAGGGGTTGGTAGCCTTTATTTAATAATTGATCGAATCCACTTGTAGGGATGTTTTAGCATGTGATTGATTATTCATCATATTACTTGCCATCAAACCACACTTGCGGGTTCTCTTTTTATCATGAACCTTGTGTCCAATAGTTTGCATGTAATTAGAAGCTCATTGTTTTGTTAATCACATATTCATCATATGAATGATACTATGTTCGATAACATCCATACAAGTTCAAGATCATTGTCATGTGATTCGAACTCAAGCAAGTTAGGTTCATACTCAACTTCAAAACTTATATCTTTTTCATTTACTCACTTAGTCCCCTTGCCATTTGATTTCAATTTCCATTCTTAAATGGAATTCAGTTTACCATTGTTCTTTTATATCCAACTTTGTTTGATTTTGATTTATGATGTTAGATATAAAATTTATCATCGTAATAAGGAATGAAAATCAATGCATATAATGTCAAGTTAATAGTATTTTTAGTTGAAGTAATTTCACCAATGTGAGTCGTATATTACAAAGGATGCCCTTTTCGATAATTAGTAAATGCTATAATACAAATCAGCAGACTAAAATTGTAGAAAATATCCTTCATGGTGGAAGTAAACGTGTTGAGATACATAAATTTTCATGTTAGTATGTTACTAAATATAAGGTCAATCTAAGCTTCTTGTTTAATCTACCTTTGCAGATTAATATAGAGTTGTTAAACATCTGGTCATGTTGGCTCAAATGGTAGGATATATTTAAGCGTACCAACTTAGTTAACAATGAAGTACTAAATATAGCATTCAAGAAAAAGTGTAGGTAAAGAACAATCCATGCCAATTGTAGACCATAGGAGATGCAACTTTATAGAACCTTCTTTAAACTAATAAACTTTGAAAATTTTCTCATTTCTCTCTATAGGTAGTCATCCTACTAGCCAAAACAACAACTTTGAATGTGTTAACTATAGATGCTTGCATATCTACACAATCATATTAGTTATTGGATTCCATACTAACAAAACTTATTGTATTTCAATTAATGAATCGTTTACTTATGACAATTATATCAGTATCAGGCATATATGCCACTCAGTGGTGCTTACTGATAATTGTCATATTAGTTCCCCTCTTTATTGGCACAACCGCTTTATCATAGCAATTGATAAAGAACATGATACTCATCATAATCATCTAATCAATATCATACAGCATTGCATGAGCACAATAAAAGAAGCACAACTATCCTTATCAATGCTACCCAAATTAAATTTGACATGAACATTCATGCATGCAAGAGATGTTATTGGTGTCATTATTGTTCCACACTCTTGTTAACACATGTAAGAACAATCTTAGAGGCCTTTGGTGAGGCATATCTTCATCATAATTACTTAGGAAATAAATTTATACTAAAATCTCTCTCAACTACTTGATTGTATAAGGTTTTGTGAGTTATATTGCCAAAGCTAATCGGATTGCTCTTTTAAATTTGAATATATATATATATATATATATATATATATATATATATATATATATATATATATATATATATATATATGTTTATTCAAAATAAGTTATACCAAATATATATTCAAAGGATAATCATATTTCAAAATATTCAAATTTTCAATGTTATTCTTTCATGAAAAAAATCAAATGCATAAATAATCTAAGGCTTGGTATGCGACAACTTTCTTAAAAAAGCTTTGAAGAATAAAAATCAAAAAATTTTGTAATAGAAAGCTGCTTTACAAAACAATAAAAAAGTTATCCTAAATAAAGCCTAAATCAAAGAAATTATGAATGACTACAATAAAGATAACTATCGCAACACTTAAAATTGACTTTTGTGGACCAACAAAAAATCTTTTGTAGTCAATGCTCACTACAAAGACATTTCACAGGGTTTTGATTAATGTTTATATCATATAATTTTACTACCAAATAAAAAATAATTTTTTAAAAAAATTTCTTTTTTCATCATTTTTTTACCTTTATGAAATTTTTGAAGTTAAAAGCTATTTAAAATTAAAACTAATAAAATTAATTGATGAATTCTTCGAAATTATCATAACGTAAACTCCCATAATAAAACTACACTGAAATCTAAATTGTGCAAATATGTAAAAATTTATTTATCAAAAAAATCCTTTAATAACATCACAAGAGAAAAAACAATAGTAATAGTTAAAATTAATTTCTCTATGCCTTAAAAACTCATTTTTATTTTATTTTATTTCTGCATGTCCCATCCATGTTTTTCAATTTTCTGATAATATCATTAGCTTTCATTCTTTTAATCTCTTTGAGTAGCGATTCAAGCTATAACATTCATATCCTTATATTAAGGAGACATCACTGAAGTCGATGCTTAATTACAAGTACTCTCATGCTTCGTTTGGGATTATTTTTTTTTTATTTTATAAAACAGCATTTTTGTACAAAAATTTTTAAATTATATATATATATATATATATACTAAAAAATTGCTTTAGAAAATAATAAGAAATCTGTTCCAAACGAAACCTCAACATACTGCTAAGAGAATTATACAGACAACACTACATATATCATTATTAGTTCCTTGCAATGATCATAGAGAGATATTATCGTTCCTTTTCAGACCCAAGACCAATATAATCATTAGGTCCATAAGGCATGAATAATTCAGATAAGAAGCCTTTTTTTCTCTTTGGATTGTAACCCATATCCCTACAGAGCTTATCATTGTACCATATAGGCATGATCTCTATGCTTGATCTCCTATAATACTCATTGATATATTCTTCAAAAATCATTTTGATCAAGCACAAATCACGAGGCAAAACCGAACCTGAAACTTCAAAAATTAAATCCAGAAGCATCTGAACTCCCATTTCAGCGAGCTTATAGTCAAACTGAGTGTCTCGGGAATACAAACCCAATGACACCAAATTTGACCCAATCAGAGGCCAAATAAGCTCAAAACAAGCACCCAAAGTGCTGTTGGAAAGCTCGTACCACAATTTGAATAACCAAATGGCGTCCAATTTAACTAGCTTATAGTCGAATCAAGCGGTTTGAAGAGACAAATCCAACGAGCCCAAGATCTTTGAATTCCAACATCACTAAGACCTTCAAATGTCTGACGAATGGTGTACGATCAAAGGATTCAATATCAGCCGTCCATTCGACCACTCCCTATTTGCCCTTGATCTCACGCCTATTTACGAGCTATGCCACTCCAGAAAAATAATAAATAGAGCCATCATTCCTCATAAGAGGGACTCAAGAAAGAAGAAGAGGAGAAGAAGAGAAGGAGTGGAAGAAATAGCCCCTCCTCGACCAGCGCCGGAGTTCTGCCCGCAGTCGGAATAACACCGGAATACTACCGGATATTCGGGTGACGTCGGATTTCTGCACAACTTTGTAATTGAATCTCAATTCAGGAAAAGTTCATTCTAATATGATCATCTTAAACTTGTTAGACTAATTAATCTCTTGTATCTCAAACAAAACATTAGTGGAATCATTTAAACTGGGTGAGGCCTCGTGGTTTTTTTCCCTTTTTTGGGTTTTTCACGTAAAAATCCTAGTATTTATTTTCCTTTCATGTTTGTGTGCTGAATATTCGTGCAATGCTAAGATGAATATTTTCTAACTTTATTGTCGCGTGTATTCTAGTCCGCAATAGTTTGGCGCCGTCTGTGGGAAACATTATCCCACAACTTCAAGTATTACTGCAATGGTCAACAGACATAGCAGTCGTATCATTGGAGCTTCTCGCTCCAACTATCACCAGTCCAAAAATTAGTCTGTGAATCACATATGTCCGATGTCTACCTCCTTTTGCCCTAGGGGGCAAAATGCTACCGGAGAAGAAATCTCGGGACCTTCTTTAGAAGAAAGAATTCAGAAGATGGAAGAATCTCATAATGAGATCCTTCAACTCCTGCAAGAGAATCGGTAGCTGGCACTGGCATAATGGGAGGAGGTCCTTATCCCTCGGGATCCACCACGGGTTGAAGATGTGCAATTCAAACATCTTCAAGAAGATATTCATCTTCATCCACCAAGAAGACATCCTCAATCACGATAGGATAATGAACTTGCTGATACAGCAAGTTCTACACATCTTTCGCCCTCGACTCGGTAGCCTCGCATTCTCCCAAATCTCCCAGAAGACTCTGCCCAACCTAGTTGGATTCAAAAGTGCCCAGCATTGAGTCTTACGATGGGACGTCCGACACATATGAGCATATCGACCACTACAGAACCATCATGCATATTCAACGAGCCTCAGACGCCCTCCTCTATCAGGTCTTTCCTGCCACCCTTAAAGGACAGACTCAAACGTGGTTCTATTCGCTTCCATCCGGAACGATCCCCTCATTTGTAAAATTGGCCAAGGCTTTTGTCAAGCAGTTCGTAGCCAACCAAAAAATAGCTAAAGATTCTTCCCACCTCTCCAAAATTCGTCAGAATGAGGGAGAATCATTGAGGGAGTATTTTCAATGATTTTCCATTGAATCTCGACAAATCCCAGGACTAGATCCTGAACTATTCAGAGGAGTCTTCCTTGGAGGCCTTCACCCTTGCCCCTTCTATTTGGCACTCATGCACGGCATCGTTCCTTCATATGTCAATTTGATTCATCGTGTAGAAGCTCAAATCTCGGCAGACGAAGCCATAAATGCCCATAAAAAATAGTATGAGCAACCTAATGGGAAGCGCAAGGGTGCACTCGGGATGGATAATTCTTCCACACAATGAAAGAAGCAAGAGAAGACACTCTACCCCTAGGCCTCCATTGCCATGATGAGAATCTCGATAGAAGAAAGAGTATACTCATCTCAATACATCTAAAGAAAATGTGTTAATGGTTGTTCGAGATCAATATACGGTGAAATGGCCACATTGTTTGAAGCCAAACACAGGAAATCAGGATCAATACTGCCACTTTCATCATAGTCGTGGCCACACTACCGAAACCTGTATGTAATTGAAGGAGGAGATTGAAAGGCTTATCCGTTAGGGTTATCTTTTACAGTTTATTCGAGATTCACCTGCCCGAGAGGAAACTCATCCCACTGGGGGGTAAAATCAATAACAGAGGCCACAATAAATAATCGAATAGCAGTTGGTGAAATTGAAACAATTGCCTAAGGCCCTTTGCTATCTAATAAAAACTTTTTAGCTGTAGAAGAAATTCTAACTCCAAAGAAGGCTCGTATAGATCACTCCATCACCTTTGATGATTCTAACATGGAGGGAGTAAAAACCCCCCACCAAGACCCACTTGTAATTAATGTAGGGATTGGTGATCCATGTTATAATGTTAAGAGAATTCTTGTGGATAATGGTAGCTATGTCGATATCCTGCTCTACTCTACCTTCCTCAATATGGGTCTCACCAGAGAAAAACTTCAACCTGCTGTAGGACCACTGTATAGGTTTGATAACCGACCTGTACTAGCAGAGGGGATAATCAGCCTCCCAGTTGTATTGGGAGAATTTTCTCGACAAATTACACACTCCAATCAGTTCATTATTATAAAATCAGAATCAGCTTACAACGCTATCTTTGGGAGGCCACTCCAGTCGATTGTCGGGATTGTCGCCTCTATCCCTCACCTCAAGCTGAAGTTCCATACTCCGATAGGAGTTAGTGTGGTATGCGGAGATCAACAAATAGCTCAAACTTGCTATCTCAGGCAGGTCAAATCACGTCTAACAGTTACTCTAAGCATTGAGGACTTTGATCTCTGAAACGAGAACATCCCTCAGAGAGCTTCATATGTAGAAGAACTCACTACTGTATCTATCTCTGAAGAATATCCTTCAAAGATGATACATATTGGATCACTTCTCTCAAGCGACGAGAAGAAAGAATTCACATATTTTCTACGAGAAAATCAAGATGTTTTCGCATGAAGTGATTGTACACTCTCTTAAAGTAAATCCGGTGTGCAAACCAATCATCCAGAAGAAATAAAATTTTGCACCAGATCGTCAGCAAGTGACCGAACAAGAAGTCAACAAACTCTTGAAAGCTGGGTTCATACGAGAGGTGCACTATCCTAGTTGGCTGGCAAATATTATCATGGTTCGAAAGGGGAGCGGATCATTGAGAATGTGCATAAATTATACAGATCTCAATAAAGCTTGCCCAAAAGACAGCTTTCCACTTCTTCGTATCTACTAGTTAGTCGATACCACCTATGGACATCAAATATTGAGTTTTATGGACGCCTACTCCGGTTACAATCAAATTAAAATGAATCTGATTGATGAAGAAGCGACAACATTTCAAAAAGACATAGGGTTATATTGTTACCGAGTGACGCCCTTCGGGCTCAAGAATGCTGTAGCAACTTATTAAAGCCTCATGAATAAGGTCTTCAAAACCCTTATTAGACGTACTATGGAGGTATACGTGGACGATATGTTGGTAAAAAGTCTTGAAAAATCTCAACATATCTCTGACTTGGAGCAGTGCTTCCACTTACTGAGGCATTATAATATGCGACTCAACCCTACTAAATGCGCTTTTGGAGTCGCTTCCGGAAAGTTTTTGGGGTTTATGGTAACCCACAGGGGTATTAAAGCCAACACCAAAAAGATCAAGGCGCTGAAGGATATGGTGCCACCAAAAAATATCAAGGAAGTCCTGAGACTAAATGGGAGAATTGTGGCAGTATCTCATTTCCTGACACGCTCAGGAGACAAATATATCCCTTTCTTCAATGTACTTAGAGGCGCTCATAGTTTTGGGTTCCAATGGACGGATGAATGTCAAGAATCCTTTGAACAACTGTGAAAGTATCTAGCTTCCCCACCACTACTTTCTAAACCAACACCGGAGAAAGGTTATATTTGTATCTAGCTGTTTCTACCCAGGCTATCAGTTCAGTTTTAGTATGAGAGGAAAATGTTGTAAAACGTCACTATGTTAGTAAAATCCTATTCGAAACAGAGGGACGTTATCCCCTAGCGGATAAGATGACATTGGCAATAGTTTATTCTGCAAGAAATCTACGACCTTTCTTTCAAGCTCATTCAATTGGGGTTTACACAAATCTACCACTGAAAAGTATCCTGCAGAAGCCAGAAGCATCGGGTAGGCTCGTTAAGTGGTCTGTAGAGCTGGGAGAATTCGACATCCACTACTTGCCTAGGTCTGATATCAAATCTCAAGCACTTACATATTTTGTAGTTGAATACACCGTCCTAGTATCTGATGTTCAATCAAATACTTTGCTTTCCCCTCCATGTTGGATGTTGTATGTCGATGGAGCTTCTGGAAGTTCCAGCATTGGGGCTGGGATTTTATTGATCTCTCCACGAAAAGTTACTCTTGAATATGGGCTCTGACTCAAATTTCCAGCAACAAACAACACAGCGAAGTACGAGGCCCTTATCGCTAGATTGAGACTAGCAATTGACTGTGAAGTCCATAACCTAATAGTTCACACTGATTCCTAACTAGTCGCCTCTCAGGTGGAAGGGGAATTTGACGTCTACAGTCCATAATTGGCCTAGTATTACAGCATTATAAAATTACTCTTAGCCCGTATAAGATAGCATCAGATCATACATATTCTCTGAGAGAAAAATGCGAGAGCATATACTCTTTCAAAACTTGCTACATCAATGATGGGAGACATCTACAAGAGAAAATTTATTGATGAGATCCACTTTCCAAGTATTCAAGGTTCGTGGGACATACAGTTAATCGATGAACCAAGAGAGGCATCTTGGATCGACCCCATCCTATCTTTTTTATAAGATGGGGTACTGCCTGAATAACCCATGACTGCAATAAGCCTTCAAAGATGAGCAGCAAATTGCACTATTATTAGTGGTGAGTTGTATAAACGCACTTTCACTGGACCATATCTGAAGTGTCTCTTACTGTAGATTTCTCTTTCAGCAAACTAGTAACTTATTACCATAAAACCTTCCCAGGCCATGCAAATTGATGTCTTCGAGTGCTTTTGTAATTTTTTTTATTTGTCTATTTGGTGCGTCCGAAAAAAAAAGCAATTAATATTAAATATATAAAAATAAGATAAAAATTAGTTTTATATATAGTCAATTACTGAATATGACCTTTAATGCTTTACCTAGGTGTGTTAATATTGGACTCGACCAAAAAATTTCGGGTTTCTGTTAACCCGAACCTGAAGCAGGTCGGGTTCGGGTCTAGAAAAGTCAATTGAAAAACCGGATTGGGTTCGGGTTGACCCAGAAACCTGGAAATGACCCGAAAAACCTCTACACCTCCTACGAAGCAACGAAGGAGCCGAAGAAGCAATGTCGAACAGCCACGGTGAGAGCTGAAGAAGCGATGTCAAATAGCCAAGAAGCAATGGAGCCAAAGAAGTGATGTGAAGAAACGAAAGACCCTGAAAACCTTTACACCTCCGTCAAAGGAGCAATGTCAAACAGACACGTAGGAGCCGAAGAAGTGACGCGTGCAATCTCTAACCTCATGTGAAGGAACCAAGCCAAACAACAACGATGAAAATAGAAGATGAACGGCAAACCCTAGGCACCTCTAAGTTAATTAACTTAATTAATATAATTTAAAATTTGAATAATTAAGTTTACAAGTCGGGTCGGGTTGACCCGAAGGCTGAAGTGGGTCGGGTTCAGGTCCTAAAAATCAACCCGTTTGCAAAAACGGGTCAGGTTGACTCGAACCCGAATAGTGTCAGGTCAGTTTCGGTCGGGTTCGACCCGAACCCGACCCGTGATCCGAAATCGACACCCCTAGCTTTACCTTAATAATGGAGCTTAGTATATATATCTCAATGGTGGAAAAACAGCTTTTGAGTTTTGATGCTTTAAAATAAGAAACATTTTATTTTAATTTGATTTAAAAAATAAATAAATAATAGGAAGATAAATTAAAAAAAAAGTTGATGATCAAATTGCAAAGGAGGATCACTTAGTGTAATACAAATTACATTTGGAGAAATTTAAATTCTTAATAGTAATTTTTATCCCACTGTTCTTGATTAGATTTGTTAACCCTGACTGATTCCCAAATGTTATGAGAATTTGATTGCCAAACAAATGGAAATTAAAAAGCCAATGATTAAATACAAAATGTATTCAAAGCAATATAAGTGTCTTAGTTTACAAAAATGGGATATTTAAGTTATTATTAATGAAATTGATTAGCTAAATTTGATGTTGGAATATTTTTGTATCAAATTTTGAATAGGAATAAAGGCCATATTTATTTACATGGGTCATAGAAATTCCCTATATAGGAATGTGTATCATGATGGTATGAAAAGTATTTATTTTTCGCTGAATAAAGAAATATTTATGATGTTAGATAGAAAATTTATCATCGTAATATTGAATGAAAATCAATGCGCATAATGGCAAGTTAAGAGTATTTCATATGACATATGAGATTTTTAGTTAAAATGATTTTACCAATGTGAGTCATATATTACAAAGAATGTTCTTTCCGGTAATTGGTATATGCTATAATACAGAGTAGGAGACTTAAATTGTGGAAAATATCATTCATGGTGGAAGTAAATGTCTTGAGATACATAAATTTTTATCAAATGAAGTTGTGCACCAATCTTAATCACATTGAGGATTGGGCGATCATAGATTAAAGATGAGCATCAATGTTGGTAGTTGACAAATATCAGACAAAGATAGGCATTGGATCATGATCAATTAGGAGCATAGGGCATTGGGTGATGGTTGGTGGTTTTTTTACTCAATCGTTCTCCTTTAGGATGAAAGATTAATGACAAAAAAATAGGTGTAAGATGTCAGTGGCTGACTAATATTGAGCATCAGGATGCGTCGAATAACAACCAATTATGAACTATATGGCTTCGTTTGAGATAGCTTTCTTATTATTTCTTAAAGCATGTTTCTAGTACAAAAAATTTAAATTTTTTTGCTAGAAAGCTGCTTTAAGAAGTAATAAGAAAGCTGCCCCAAACGAAGCCTAAATTTGGGGCAACGTTATTGATTTTCTCTTTAGCTCTACTAATAAGTATGGGTCAGTTGTTGGTACATTGTTGGTACGTAGTTGAACAGAGTAACGAACAACCCTTGCCGATGGTCGAGCTCATGATGATCAATGATAATTATTTTGCTTTAAAATATAATACATGAAGCCTAATATGAAGCAAATTATAAGAAAATTAAGATGATCAGCCTCAGCACACATTCTACTGACAAAAAAAAAGTAGTATTCATTGCTGCTCTTAAATGGCCATGAATCAATAACATAGAGTTTGCAGAAGTCGACAATAACAATGATTTTACTGTGATTTTTAATCTCTGCAGATAGTTTTTTGCAGTGATTTTTATGGCTATGTATAGTATAGTTGCAACATGTTGTTGTTTTTAGTAGAAATGAGTATTATAATTACTTTTAAATAATTTATAATTTATTATATATTTGTATCTTATTTATAGCAAATCAAATTCCATTACTTTTAGCTTTAGCTTATATTAGAATGAACACTATGTAATATTTACTAAAATTTATAATCTTCGCATG
This sequence comes from Dendrobium nobile, assembly GCA_022539455.1. Lineage (NCBI taxonomy): Eukaryota > Viridiplantae > Streptophyta > Magnoliopsida > Asparagales > Orchidaceae > Dendrobium > Dendrobium nobile. Next base: position 65,518,620 of record CM039723.1, read on the forward strand.
TTGAATAAATAATTTCTATGTTGATTTTTTTGTCACTTATTTATGTATAGTTTATTATGTTTTGTTGATTCTATATTTAAAAATTATAATTCTATTTTTGATAAATGGGTTTAAAAAAATTCAATAACAAAAAAATCAAACAAATACTTTAACAACCGAATCGAACAAATCAAATTAGATCAATTTAAGATTTTTTATTTTATCCAAACAAAGCACATCCCTATATTTAACCTCTCTAATAGGAAATATAAAGAACTGAGATTTGAAGTACAGGAAACACAACACAACTATAGTGATAATGATTATCACAAGTACAAACTTGCTTAGATTCGTAAAGGCTTTGTTTGGATGGCTTGCTTTAAGAAGCAGTAAGAAAGCCATCCCAAATGAAACCAAAATCTCAATATCATCATGCATCAGGTTTACCTTACTCCCATCACGACTGAAACTAATGATTACAATTGCTCTCAACTATCATTATTGGGTTCTTTGCAATGATCTTAGAGATAAAAACCTATCACTCCTCTTTAAGCCCCAATTCAATATATTCATTAGGTCCATAAGGCATGAATAATTCAGATAAGAACCCTTTTTTTCTTTTAGGGTTGTAACCCATGTCCTTACAAAGTTGGTCATTATACCATATATGAATGGACGCTATGCTTGATCTCCTATAATGCTCATGATTATATTCTTTCATATGCTGATCCCACTCCTTCGCATCTTTCTCCATCAATTTGATGCGCGGAAATTGAAATCCACCTTTAAGAAAATGCGATAACCATATTGCCCTCATCTCTGAAGTATATAGATTTGATGCGCTCTCTGAGTATCCAATTACTGCCATTTGTGGAATTCTTGGATGTATGCATTCTCTATAATGCATATATTGACAAATTTTTAAGTCAAACAATTATAAGTAAAAATGCATATATAACCAAGATCAATATATTATTCAAGCAAACACAATCAATCTTGTTCATATTTGGCTTCCTAATTATATGCACATATAAAAATTAGTTGGACACAAGTTAATTATTGAGCCAACCATGAAGAACAAGCTTTTTAGATAGTCTTATGTAGTAAAAAATATATTACTATTATTTGTTTTATCTACATATTTAAGGAATCAAAGTAATTATACCTATAAAGTGGAACAGTATTTTCTGATGAGCCTGTCACAATATTTTGAAGTGAAGGAGACTTAAAAATGTTTTGAAGCTTTTCATCACCTTTGAAACCAGTACCAAAGATAACCATATCAGCCTTAATAGGCACTGAATGACCTTCCAGTATTATGCCATCTTTGCAGAACTCAAAGCTTTTTTGAATTTCTAAGAATAATGCTCTCATTTTTCACCCTCTCATAGAAATTTTCAGGCAGTACAGCAAACAATGATGAACTCATTGCTTGAAAGAAGTTGTGGTCTGGAACAAGTCCATACTTCTTTATTGGGGTGGTCTTCTTGATGTAGCTCTCAACAAACTTAGATATAACCCATCTCTACATTGAAAAATACCAATGTGAACGTGATATATATTTATATACTATATCAAAAATTTGATGTTTCGCAACGGTTCATAGCGACGGTTTGTAAAATGTTGCTATAAAATTGTATAGACAACGATTTTCATGACTACTAAATTATTATTATTTTTCATAAGACTCATTTTCAAAACTACTGCAAAATGTATTTTCAAAATTCCTCGATTTATACTGTCATTTTAATACCCTAAAACCTAAACATATACATGTAATTGCAACAAATGAAATATGTGGAAAAAGCATTTACTAAAGGAGAAAGCAGTGTGCCAAGAGGTTTAGCAAGATTCCTTCTCCTGGCTTATGAAAGAGTAGCTCTGAAAAACGATTAGAGTAACAATAACCAAATGGGACACCCCAGGCTGAGAAATCATATACGTTCCATCTTTTTGTTCTAACTATCATCGTGCATGGAAACTCCTTACCTACAAGTGCAAATTTAAGAAAAATATGTGCTAATTGATGATCAATTAAATGAATCGAAGGTTGAGTAGGTGAAGACCCACATTATTTATTCTAATAATTATGATGATGATCATACCATTGATATTAGCACATTCTGCAGCAATATCGAGGGCGGATTTAAGAAAACTGACAATAATTATTCGTTTTCCTTTGAGAAAATTAGATGCGACCGTGCTTCCCATATTGGCTAAATCCATGGAGTGAATCACCTTACCATTGAAGATCTCAGGGCCTCTATTCTTGAGAAAACTGGGTATATTAGGGAGCCCACTGAATCTTCCTATGCAAAGGACTAAGAAGTCCATGATATGCTCCTATGATGGTGAAGGTATTGCCACTTAAGTTATTACAATATTGATGGAATTCAAAAATCAATAAGATAAAATTAATCAAATCAAACATCATTGATGATCACAAATAAATAAGAAAGTACGAAGAAAGTAAGAGCATAATTGAAGATATAATTTTTTATTTTTATGAAATTGTAATTTCTTTCATGACCACATAATTAGACTATTATAATTAATAGCTAGCATTATAATATGTTTGTAACATAATTAAAGATGTCAATAAATGATCCAACAAGTCAACCCAATTTGGACATGACTTCAAAAATCCAAATTCATATTGATCATTTTAATAAATTAGTTGGGCTCAAATCAGGCATTCCAACCTATTTATTAAATGTGTTGGGTTCATGTTGAACTTCCAACTCAATATTGGCTAGAAAATATCAATTTAATATTTTTTCCCTTAAACTATTTTATTTGTTAGTATGATGTTCTTATTTTGGATTAATTAAAATAAAATATGTAATTAACAAGTTAATATAAATTATTTTTAATCAAAATGGATTATCTTGTCAGATTCAGACTCCTAGCAGGTCGAGTTCGGGTCCATCTTGCTAACCATAATGAATGTTTTTTTTTTGGTACTTTTAAATTCATTTAAAATGATAATTTCTAATAAAAAAAGAAAAAATTTAAAATTATTAATAAAAGATTGTAAAATTTATAATTATTATATACTAAATTTTAGAAAAAAGCACGAAGTAAAACAAAGTAAGAAAAATGAAATATTAAATAATTTTTTATTTAATGTTTTCTAACTAATTAAAATATTAATAATATTTATTTAAAAAATTTCTTTTTAATAAGAGATAATAGTTTAACTATTAAAGAATTCGAGTTCAATTTTTTGTTTTTTTGGGGAAATATTCGAGTTCAGTTTGACTTCTATCTTTACAATTTTCAGATTTTATCCCTAATTAAATTTATTAAACGATTAACTAAATTACCTCAGTAGCCCCATCTTCCTTCTCCACGGTGACATGCCAAACTCCACGCCCAGCTCCAGTGAACGCACCACCGGTTCCACCCCATAAATCCTAGCTCTCCATCTCCTCCTGATCCGCTCCAACATACTCCAAACCTGCCACCTTTTCCCCGAACCTCACATGCCTTATAAGATCAAACCGGCGTGCATAAGCTTCCAAATACTCCATCACTTGCTCGCGGTTCGGTGCTCCGGTCACTGATTCCGGCCACGGGAAGTCAATGAACCGGTAAACTTCAGTCGGGGTCTGTAACCGGGTTGAACGGAGCGTGCTAGTCCATACGCCACCAATGGACCTGCCGGCCTCAAAGACCACCGGCCGGAATCCTTTTTGGAGCAGGTACTTGCATGTGACCAAACCGCTAAAACCTGCACCTACAACGCAAACCCGCTTTGACTCCATTAGTCGAGTTGGTAGGTTTGTTGGTTCTTCTACTATGGGCCTTTTATAGCACAAAAATCTTATATATTAATTACATGTTTAAACAATTTCTTTTTATTTAGCAACATATGATACTCATTCTTAATTTGTGAATGTTTTTTTATTACATAAGAAGGACTTTCACTAATAAAAAAATAATAATAATATTTATCTGATTGAGTACAGCTTTTAGACCATTGGAAAACAGCTAAGCGTTAAACGTTATATATACTTAATGTAATAAAAAATAGAGTAGTTGACATTCAAAATGTGCAAATTCAGGCAACTGATTATGATAAAGAAAAAAAATATCAGCAAAGTAGAAAAAAAATATATAACACATAGAGAACAGCTGAAAGACATATAAAATGTTATTATGTGTGACGCCTGAATAATCATATGAATAGCCCATTCTATAATCCAAAACAACATTAAAAAAAAAACATAATTAACTAAAGAAAGCATATCCAAATAAGGCTGGGTTTGTTCAGTAAAAAGTGGTTTTTAATTAAAATAATAGATTAAAGATCATGCCATTTGACAATCATCAGGCTCATAGGTTTCTTTTTTTTTGATTGTAGCTCGTTCGAGCATTTGTGAGCTAGTGGATCCTTTTAAGGACATTGTAACCTCATTTTTGAAATCAACGCGTAGGCTCCTCCGTGGGTTTTAACCAAAAAAAAAAAAAAAGATTAAAGATCATGCATACTCAAAATACAACCATTTAAAGCTTTATTTGCCTTTGTTATACTAGTATAAATGCACGTGCATATGGTGAACGTAAATAAAAAGTATAAATGCACGTGTACATAGTGCACGTAAATAAAAATTTTAAAAATAAAAAATATAATAAAATTTAAAATTAAGTTGTGACATGTTATATTAATATATTATCTATATAAAAAAAATAAATCATTTTGTGAAAGTGAAGCACAACTTTATCAACATCCAACATCCAAACAAGCAATCCAATTAAATTATTTACAAAAATCAAAACGTACAACTTATTAATTGTGGCAAGACGATAAATCAACAAAAATGAATTTTGAAGTTCTAGTAGAATCTATCTAAAGAAGGTTGGAAGTGAGAACACTAAATATATTATTTTCCTTGTATGTGACAAACAAATCCTCTTCTTTATTTTCTTCAAATATTTTTGAAATTACAAAACCTGAAAAAGTCACAAAAAAAAAGAAGACATTGATACCTTTCTACTGAGGCAAACTTCATATTTTTAGAAGAGGAAGACAAAAATCTCTTGGTGGAAGCACTTATCGACAAATATAAAAATGGTCTTCTTTGCACTCAATTTGATTCTCTTACAAATCACATAAACAAATTGCCCTTCTTTCAAGTCTGCATGAACTAAATATATGGAACAACCAAACAAAGCTTGAGAGATACAATGTAACTGAAAGATTTAACGATAGCCAAACTAAATAAATCGATCGTTAAACAGAAAGCGTCAAATAAAATCAAAATAAGCTTTATGATAGAGTACATTAATTCAAAAGAAAAAATATAATTGAATTCAAAATTTTTGTCCCATAAAAAGACACTCAAACAACATTTTGTTTTTGTCCCTGCTCATAATATAATATTAGTTTATTAACTCTTTGCAACACGCTTTTCTTTAGTTTTTTGGATTTTTAGAATATTCTTCACAATCTTCTGCTCTACCAAAATTGAAATAATTACAGTAGAACTCAACACGCAATCGAACCCGTCCGTCGGTTGCTAGAGTGCTGGTTGAAGTGGATATTTCAAAAAAGCATCCTAAAGAAGTTTGGGTAGGTTCTAAAGCTTATGGCTATTTGCAAAAAGCGGAATTTGAAAAAGTCCCTGAATTCTGTAACCATTGTAAAATGCATGGCCATGGCCTTGCGGAGTGCTTTAAACTGCATCCGGAATTAAAAATAGTTTCTGGAAATGTTGGCGGGAGGATGGTTTCGACAGAGATTAACCATGTGCCTATCGAGCAACCTAGTGGAAATGTTAATGTTAATCAGGAAGAACCGCTGCCGCCTATGACTAAGGATAATTTGGAGGGTGATGAAACATCAGCTGAAATGGAGAAGATGGATCCTATGATGAATCAGGATAGTCCTGATCTAGCTTTAAATACTTCAAATGATAATATGATGCTTAAAGAATCTACTGAGAAAGATGCTGATCCTAAACTTTTTATTCTAGTTGATGACATTTTAAACGAATCGCCTGCTATTTCTAACTCTGTGGCTATTGAGAATGCTTTGATCTCCAAACAGGTCGGCAGGGACTCATTGGTTGAGAATGATGAGGTTGCTGTGAGGGACTCTTATGACGAAGGTGAAGTTATTACAAATAGTAATGTTGTTGATACTTCTAAAATGAAACAAGGTATGGCTTTATCGTCTCATAGTTCTAAATATCTTGAAATGGGTGAAAAGGATACTAGCATTAAGAATGGTAAAGGAAAAAGTAAAAACAAAAAGAGCTGTCCAGCTACTCCGAGATCCACTAGAGCTCCAACTTCTTCCAAAGCTGGTAATGATTAAAGCTCTAATGTGGAATGTTAGGGGGATTGGCTGTAAGGTTTCAAAATTACGTGTGAAGAATCTTTGTAGGTTGTACAATATTCAACTGCTGGTTTTAATTGAGCCTTTTATTAATGCTGATAGAATTTCGGATACTTCTAAGTTTTTGGGTTTCCATATGCATTTTGCGAATATTTCTAACAAAATCTGGATTATGTGGAAGAATAATATATTATTAGATATTGTGGTGGATTTGCACCAAGTTGTCTATTGTAATGTTAAGGTGTGTAATGTGAACTGTTTTGCATCTTTTGTTTATGCTGCTAGTAATCGTATTGATCGTATTAATCTTTGGGATCAAATTGTGAATTTTGGTATTAACATCAATGGTCCGTGGTGTATTGGAGGTGATTTTAACATCATTTCGAACGCCAGTGAAAGAAATGGTGGCTGTAGGCCTAATATTAAAGCTATGGAAGAATTTAATGCGATGATTAACGAGTGTAACCTTCAAGATATTGGTTTCCTTGGAAGCCCTTTTACTTGGAATAGAGGTTCTTTATGTCAAAGGTTAGATAGATTTTTGTTTAATAATGATTGGTTAGCTAAATTCTCTGGTACTAATGTTGAACATCTTAGTAGAACGATGTCTGACCATGCTCCTTTACTTTTAAATGTTAATGTCATTAACCAAAATGGCACTTTTGCTTTTAGATTCCTGAACATGTGGCTTTTGCATGATAACTTTAAAGATGTTATTACTTGCAATTGGAATGCACCTGTTTTCCTGGATAACAACATTGCGGGTATGATGAGGCTTTGGGCTAAATTGTCTAGACTTAAACAATGTTTGAGATATTGGAATAAAAACGTTTTTAAAAATATTTTTTCGAATATCATGGAAGCTGAGTCTAAAGAGGTTGAGTTAGAGAGGATTTACATTGATTCTCCGAATGAGGAAAATAGTGTTAATTTAAACCTTGCTAAAAATATCTTATGTAATCTTCAATGTCAAGAAGAAGCTTTTTGGAAACAAAAGTCTAATTCTAAGTTTGTTATTGAGGGGGACAGAAACACCAAATTTTTTCATGCTATGGCTAACAAAAATAAAACTAAAAGTCAAATCCATAGAATTGTGGAAAATGATGGGACTCTATTGGAGTCTGATGAGTTAATTTGTAAGTCGGGGGTTGACTTTTTTATCAATATGTTTAAATGCAATGGGAATATTCACCCGATTGTTAATCCTGAGTTGATTCCTAAACTGATTAATAATGATGATAATTATCTGCTTTGTCATATGCCAAATGAGACTGAAATTTATAATGTTTTGACAGATATGAATGGAGATGCTTCTGCAGGTCCTGATGGTTTCACTACCAAGTTCTTCCAAAAATCTTGGGAGATAGTGAAAGGTGATGTTATTAATGCGGTGCAAGATTTTTTTGGAGGTAACCCGTATCCTAAATTTTTTTCTTCTACTAATATTGTTCTTATTCCTAAGAAAGAGGGGGCTGATGTTTGGACTGATTTTAGACCGATTAGCCTTTGTACCTTTTTGAATAAATTAATTTCTAAAATCATTGCTAGTAGAATATCGAATTTACTATCGAGAATTATATCGTTAAATCAAACTGGTTTTGTTAAGGGTAGATGCATAAGTGACAATGTCCTCCTTGCTCAGGAGCTTACGCATGATATTAACACTAAGGTTTCTGGTGGTAATATTATTTTTAAACTTGACATCACTAAAGCGTATGACAATTTGAATTGGAAGTTTTTATATAAAGTTCTGGATATGTTTGGTTTTAGTCAAGATTTTATCCTTTTGATTAAAAATAGTGTCGAGAACTGCTTCTTTTCTGTTATTATTAATGGTAGAAATCATGGGTTTTTTAAGTCTTACAAAGGTCTCAGGCAAGGGGAAACTATTTCTCCTCATCTTTTTATAATAGCTATGGAGTATCTGTCCAGAGGCTTAGAAGATCTTTATGCTAAAAATGTGAGTTTGTATTTTAGAACGATTAAAGGTTTTCCTATTTCGCATTTAAGCTTTGCTGATGATTTCATTCTCTTTGCTAATGGCTCCATTAAGAATGTGAAAATTTTAATGAAATTTTTGTTTAAGTTTAAAGATTATAGTGGTCTTGCTTTTAGCAAAGATAAGTGCAACTTTATTGTTGGTAAGTCTATCAATCAGAATAGGACTCAAGCTATTCAAAGAGTTTGTGGGTTCCAAGCTAGAAAACTGCCTATCAAATATTTGGGTACGCCGATTTATAAAGGTAAAAAGAAAAATTTCCTTTTTGAAGATATTTTTACTATTATTCAAAAGAAACTTAATAATTGGCCTTCGAGTTTTCTTTCATTTGGTGGTCGGTTAGTTCTGATCAAGTCGGTTTTGAATTCTATTCCGATTTATTTGTTTAATACCTTAATGCCGTCTGTTACTATTTGCACTAGAATGGAGAGAATGATAAACAAATTTTTTTGGGGATCGAAAAGTAATTCTAAGGTTATTCATTGGTCGTCTTGGCATAAAATTTGTGGGAAATTAGATGAAGGGGGGCTGGGGTGTAAGAATTTTAACGATATGGCTATTGCCTTTTCCCACAAGTTATGGTTTTCTTTTAGATCGATTAGTACCTTATGGGCTCGTTTTATGAATGAGAAGTACTGTAATAATACTCACCCTGTGATGTGCTTTGCTAAAAATTCTGACTCTCCTACGTGGAAAAGGTTGTGCAACATCAAGTGGGAAGCGGAAAAATTTGTGAATTGGGGGTTGGGAAAGGGAGATATTTACTTTTGGCAGGATAATTGGTTGGGTGTTTCCTCTATTGATGATTATTTAAACTCTCATACTGTGGAAAGGATTAAAGTTTCTTCCTTTTTTAGGGAGAATGCTTGGGATGTGGATAAATTGAAAATTTTTTTGCCTACTTGTTTAGTGAACACTATAAGGGATATCCCCCTGAACATTAACTGTAATGACAGAATCCTGTTTTCGGATTCTTCGAATGGTAAATTTCAATTGAGTAAAACTTGGGAGAAATTTAGGAATGTTGGGGAGAAATCTCATATTTTTGCGGCTATTTGGCATAGTTCTTTCCCTATAACTTATTCTACTTTTGTTTGGCGCTGCATTAAAGGATTTTTGCCGATTGATAATTTATTGCAGAAGAAAGGTATTGTTCTTGCTTCTAAATGCTTCTGCTGTTCCTCTAATGATGATATTGATCACCTGTTTTGCAATGGTATGGTGGCTAAGCAGGTTTGGTTGTATTTTAATGCATTAACGGGTAAGAATCTCCCCATTTATCATGACTATTTAAATGCTATGTTGACAAGTTGGTTTATACCTGTAAAAGGGCATTTATTCAACTTACTTCCTGTTCTCATTTTATGTTACATTTGGGAAGCTAGGAATAAGGCGAAGCATGAGAATATTAAGATGGAGGCTTCTAATATCATTAATAATGTGAAAAGAAAGGTTTTACAACTGTATAATTATAAAGTTATCTCTTGTAAGACCTTTGCCAAGTGTAAAGATCTCGCGGTCAAGTTTGGAATTAATCTGGTTACGCTTTCCTCGAGTAATTCTGACTCTTTTGTTTACTGGATTAAACCTAAACCCCCTTATGTGAAATTAAATACGGATGGTTCGGTTGCCATTAATATGTCGGGTGCGGGGGGCTTAATCAGGGATTATCTTGGTAATATTATGGCTGCCTTTGCTTCTCCTTTGAACGTTAGGGAGGCTATTTTCGCTGAACTTATTGCTCTCCTTCTGGGTCTGGAAATGAGCTTAAGAATAAGAGTGAATTGGGTTTGGATTGAAGTGGATTCTTTAAACCTGATTCATATTTTGAATCAGGATTGCCATGGTAATGCTCAGTATTTTTATATTATCAGAAAAGTTAAGTATTTGATGCATTTGATGAATTGTTATATTACGCATATTTTACGGGATGGTAATGGCTGTGCGGATTGGCTTGCGAGGAAGGGCTCGTCTCTCAGTAGTTATGAGGAATTAGATATTCAAAATTTAGATCCTCTCTTGGTTAATTTGCTGTTACTGGACAAGGTGACAACACTTATCTGTAGGAATGAGTGATTTTTCGGGTTCTGGGTGTTTTGTGATGTTGATCTGGGTTTTATTCCCTTCGCTGCTTGCCTGGTCCTGCTGGGAGAATTTGGACATTATTTGGGGGTTGTGGTGGTATTTGATGTTGCGTTGGAAGTTTTTGTGCGGTTGTCTCTCTTTTTGGAGACTGTATGGGTCTTTTTTCGTTGCTATATGGGGTTTCTGTGGTGAGGACTGGGATGATGATATGGTTTTTACGAATACTATTGGTTATTATGCTGGGGCTGATGGTAAGGGTGATGTTTGGCTGATTCTGGATGGTATGTTTGTTTATAATCGTGAGGCAGTTTTCAGATCCTTGTGCCATGGCTGTTGGCATTACATGGTTGATGTGGTGTGGTTTGGGTACTCTCTTTTTTGGCGGTGGATTGTTCGGGTGTTATATGGTATTCTTGATCTAATTTTGTTCTTGAAGTTTCTTGGCAGGTACTCTTACAAGTGGAGCAAAATTTGGAGAAAGGTATGTTATTTTTCTATTTGTTTGGTCATTTTTCTTTATAGTAGATTTTTTGGCAGGAGAACGGAGATGAAAGCTTTCAAGATTATTTGGATTCTCCTTTTTTGGGTGCTATTGCTAAATAGCCCGACATTATTAAATTCTTTTTGTAATCGTAGAGTAAGGATCCGCCGGCTCGTAGGACTTTTATTTTCTTTTTGGATTGTAGCTCTTTTGAGCAATAGAGAGCTGGTGGAACCTTTTAAGGACTTTGTAACCGTTGTTTTAAATGAACACGTAGGCCCCATGAGAGGGTTTTAACCAAAATAAAAAAATAAAAAAAAAATAAAAATAAAAAAAAAAGTATGTAGTATAGCACCCAAAGCCGTAGCAGCATGCAACAAACAAAATGAAGATATATATATATGTGGAGAGAGAGAGAGAGTTCAAAGCCATAATAAGCTAGCAGCTCCCAATGCCGCGGCAGGATGTGACAAGCAGAACAAAGATAGAGAGAGAGAGAGAGAAAGAGGAAGTGTGTTCAAATGAAACAATATTCATTTCAATATATAATTCAAAATAGCCTTACAGAGAGGACCTTGAAACATCCTCTCCGTAAGGCTTTGCTGCCTTCTAAATCAATGTTTTGATAGACTAACACAATAATTAGTAATTATAATACTATAATAATTACAAAAGTATACTTGCTGGGGCAGAACCACTTAGCTCCTAGGGGGAGCAATTGCCCCCCCTAAAAAAATAAAAAAATTATTTATTATATGGATATTTAGGTAATTTATCCCCTCCATCCTTTTTTTACTTTTTATGTAATTGGCCCATCTAAAAAAATTAAAATACTATTATCTTTAGGTGGTTACCCCCTAGCAGAATTAAACACATTGTGTAGATGTGTTATTTATAAATTTGCCCCCCCTAAGAATCTCCCCTGTATACTTGTTCAATTAATTTAGTTTATAAAGTTTTTAAAATTATTGTCAGAATCCTCATTTCAAATAAAAAGAAAAACTGAAATTTTTATTAAGATTTAAATGAAGCACACCCGAAACAGGAGGAGAAGGTTAACAAGCAAAGCATGTAAAGTTGAATTACGAATACCAAATAAAGCTCTTAATCAAATAGCAAAATATGAAAAACCAAAAGATCTTTAGATATACTTCTACAGAAGATGCCACGGGTGGCAACGGCCAACCAAACTCTAGCCATTAAGATAATTAACTTTATAGATGAAAAGATAAAATACCCAAGAAAAGTAAAAATGAAGAGAAAATCCGAATATAAATAATAGTTTTCAGACAAGGAAAACTAAATGTGGGGATAGGTGATTAAATATAGAAAAATAATTCAAGAACAATGACAAATATTTCAGCAAATAAACAATCAGTTCAATGTGCAAATAGCAAATTAAAGTATTACAACAATCAGTTAAACTTCTGATAGCTACAAGTATAAGTGAAGCTGCTTCTCATTTACCTTATCTAACTCCCGAAATAGAAGAGCCACTTCAGTCCTCTGCTGCTTGCCCCCACCGACCTCTCCTGATACAAAAAACCAAAAATCCAATAAGATAATCAACGATCTCCCACCACTTTCTGCCACCGAGCTCTACCATTGTAGAAAATCAAAAATCCAAAAGACTACCAACGAATGCTGTAGTTCAAAAGACTGGAATTTAAGAATAATTTTGCTGGGAATACCAGCAGTTTTTAGAGATGCAAGGTCACCATTGAAAAGAGAAATACATGTGGATTACTACAATTTATTGTTGGAAGAATCACAATATCAACAGTTTTGAGAGATGAAAGTTCATGATTTAAAAGCTAAAGACACGTCGATGGCTGGAAGAATCACAAGCGTGGGAATACAAACAGTTTCGAGAGATGAAAGGTCATAATTTAAATGCTAATGTTTGAGATTTATTGTAAGAATAATCAATGTGACGTTTTAATATATATTGAATCAAGTGTGAGAATACCAACAGTTTTGAGAGATATAAGGTCATGATTTAAAAGTTAAAGATTTATTATAAGAAGAATATAATCAAAGTGACGTTTTAATATTGAATTCTTAGGACCTCTTTTTTATTTAATAGGGAGAGAGTCTTAAATGAATAGTAATATTTAATTTGAGGGAATTAAAGAGCATTAAATTGTATAAATATTATTTTTTTTATGTTTTAATTAGTTATAATATAATGGATGGCTAAGATAATTTAAGAAAAATTAAAATGGAAAGCTAAGATTTGCTGGGAAAGGAAACTCAAGCCCCTTTTATAATAGTAGTATAGATATAGATGTTATATACCCTCTTCAAAAAATTTATCTTTTCACGCATTAATCATCTTTTGCTTGTAAAAGAATCTCATTTGATCATAATTATCATTCAATAAGCCTGTATAGATGAATTTTCATCATCTTCGCTTTATCCCCACTTACGGGATCGATCTTGGCTCCATAAACTACTTGCATCCTCAGCTCGCAGCCACTTTTATAAGACACTCACCCTCAGAGTTCTCCCAAGGTATTCACCTCTAGGGACTTGCCCAAGATATTCACCTCTAAGAACTCAGCTAGGTTTGTCACTCCTAGGGACTCACCAAAGGGTATACCTTCTTTAGAAGACTCACTTAAAATATTTACCTTGAGAGCTAGCTAAGATGCTCGTCATATTTATTCTAAGCCACATCAATAATAGCGGGCCACGTGTACATCCTTCACCTTAATCCACTTGTCAATACCAATCCATACTTTTTGAATCATGTATTATTATTTTTTTATTTTTTAAGTGTTCATGTGACCCTCTTAACCTTATGAATAAGATGTTAAGATCATATTTTGAACTTCAAGTCATTTTCTATGTTCAAAGAGATTCTTTTGAGCTAAAGGTTTTTGTTTGAGTAGATCAAAACTGAATATATGGAGTATAATTTTAGTAGTAATAGACATAGTTAAGGATTGTGATTTTGGGAGATGAGTTCATTAATAACAATACACATTTTAGATGTCTTGGGACAATTATTGAAAGAGATGATGAAATAGATGGGGATGGATATTATTAATAGAATTCAAGTTGTATGATTGAAGTGGAATAATGCATTGGGCCTTTTGTGTGATTGAAAGTACCCCTAAAATTTAAGGAAAATTCTATATAATGTTGGTGAGACATGCAATGCTTTATGGCGCAGAATATTAGCCATTAAAATTAAGAGAAGCATAAAGCTAAGTTAAGTGTTAAAGAGATGAGAATGCTCAGGTGGATGAGTGGTTTCACTCTTAGAGATAGAATGCAAAATTAGTATATATGTAAAATAGTTGGATTAGCTCAAGTGGAAGATAAGATTAGAGAGAGTCGTCTTAGATTATTTGGACACACAAAACGTTGACCTTCATATGACTCGGTTAATAGAGTAAATTTATTGATTTGGCCTATATTAAGAAATGTAGGTATAGATCTAAAAAAGACTTGGTCAGAAAAAATATCAGAAATGACCTTTTTTATTATATTTAAATGAAATTTTGATTCTTAATAGAACACAATGGAGAAAAATGATTCATGTATTTGATCCCCAAGTAGTGGGATAAAGGTTTATCATTGTTTTCGTTTTTGTTGTTGTTGTATAAATTTTTTTTTTCTTTCCATTTGCTCTCCAAACTCACTCATTTCCTTATTATGTTTTCTTGTTCTAGCCAACTAAACTTAGTAATAATGTCATGTGGCACCCATGAGCACATATGGATCCAACATACATTTTGGTAAGGCATTAAAATAGAACAATTATTTTCCATATGTTTTTATCAATTATTAGTCATGACGTGAGTTAGAGTCATTGGTTATTCCCACTAATGTTAAATATAACTTAGTATCCCTCATTGTCAACCATTCTTAGTGACACTTGATTAACAAGAGTGCTAAAAATTTGCATCTAAGATGCTCTAAAAAAGTAACCGAAGGGGAAACTTTTGGCATTGACAAGTAGGTCATTAGCTTCAAACTAGCTCATCATTTTCTCCATCACACCCCCAACCTTGTATATTGTCTAGGCAATATCTCTAAGCTAGTACAATCAAATCCAACATCATTATACATAATAATATCATAGGAATCGATTCAAAGTTGGTTGAACGATGATCAAATATAAATTGAATTATCTTTACGGATTATTTGAACAAGATTGAAGCTTTTTTGAAGCATGTTTTAAAGATTATCAATCATGATTTCAATCCTCTTAGAATATGATCGATCATGGATATAAAAGCCCCTTAATTTAAAATCTATATCTATACTGCTATTATAAATTCCGCTTGAGTTTCTTCCCAAATAAAATCCTAGTCTTCCAATTTAAGTATTCATATAGAATCATAGTATTTGATTTTATATTATTATTATTATTATTATTATTATTTATTTTTATTATTATTAATTTATAGTTTTAAAAATAATTAATTAGTCTTATTTATAACACTGTCGTTGCTAGATTCCAAGTTCTGGATGAGAAAAGTGGAGGGTTGCATTAAGAAGTCGACAACCAGCATAAAATTTATTGAATAATCATGACATTAATTCATTAAAAAATTATATTAATGCTAGGGTGTTATCTGGAAGCGACGTGTTGTATGGCCTAAATATATCGACAAGTGTGCAAGGCCCATTGCACTGGCACCCAGGTACAGTGTTAAATAGGCAAGAATTCTCACATCAAGGATGAATGTGGGCAAAGAAACTAGTTCATGAAACTAAAATTAAGATAGAAATTTAGAATATAGATTCTCTTATAGAAAAATTCATGGAGTTAATAGATATTATAATTTATAGGTAGATAAATATTCTGTGCATTCAAGAAAATAAATTAGTTATTGTTGCGGACTAGAATATATGCGGTGAAAGAGTTAGAAAATTTATGTCTAAGCGTTGTATGGATATGTAGCACAAAAACAGTGGAGAAATAATAACACCATAATTTTTGTGGAAACCCCTAGGAAGGGAAAAAAACACGGGGCCACACCAGTTGAAATAATTCCACTTGTTTTTGTTTGAGGTACAAGAGGCTGACTCATCCTTAAAATTTAGGACGATTAGATTACAATGTATCACTTCCGAATTGAAATTCAATTACAAGCAAGTTGTGTATTCGAGCTGAATTCGATTACAAGCAAATTCTGATGTTACATGGAATTCGGGCAGAGTTCTGGCATCACTTGGGTGTCAGTTAGAATTTGGCGTCACTTGGATGTCGGGTAAAATTTTGGCGTCACTTGGGCAGAATTTCGGCGTCGCTCAGGCATCAGACAGAATTTCGACGTCACTCAAGTGTCAGGCAGAATTCCGTCATCACTGTGGTGTTGGGTAGAATTCCAACGTCGGTGGTTGGGAAGAGTTTCTTCCCTCCTAATCTTCTTCTCTTCTCTTCTCCTTCTTCTCTTCTTCCTTCTTGCTTGAGTCCCCTCTCATGAGAAATGAGGGGTCTATTTATAGATATTCTGGAGTAGTATGGCTTATAAATAGGTACCTAAGAAAAAAAGGTAAGAGATCAGGGGTAAATAGGGAGTGGTCAGATGGATGACCGATATTGAATCCCTTGATCATGTACCATTCGTCAGACATTTGAAGGTCTTAATGATGTCAGAATTTGGTGATCTTGAGCTCATTGGATTTGTCTCATCAAGTCGCTTGATTCGACTATAAGCATGTCATATTTGGAAACTATTTGGTAATCCAAATTATGGATCAAACCTTTCGAATGAGCTTCGGGTCTTTGATTCGGGCCCATGTGGGCTCGGATCGAGTTAAATTTGGTGTCTTTGAGTTTGTATTTCCAAGATGATTAGTTCGACTGTAAGTTTGTTGAAATTGGAGTTCAAATGATCCCAGATTTAAACTTTGAAGTTTCCAATTTGATTTTTCCTCGAGATTCATGTCCGATCAAGATAATTTTTTGATGACATATCAGTTATAGAGAAGCATAAGGTGATTGATAGTTTAGGATTTAAACTATGGTATTTAGATAGGAGCTATATTAAAAAAGTTATAGATGTGATTATATAGAGTTTTAGGAGCTATATTAAAAAAGTTATAGATGTGATTATAGATAAGAGTTTGAAAGATAATACTATAAAAATTAATAGAATTAAAGATAAAATTATATCTTTAAATATTTTTTAATGCTAAGATTATTAATATAATTAGAAATGCTTATAATTCTCAAATATGTTGTATATGAGTTCAAAATTAAAATTTTGAAATGACTTAGAAGAATTAATACAAAAGATACATCTTGAAGAATGAATTTATATTGGAGGAGATTTAAATGGACATGTTGATAGGGAGGTAGATGATTTTATAAACATTCATGGTGGCCATAGATTTGGAACGACAAATGAAGGGGGTAAGACCAGACTAGGTTTTTCCTTTGCTTATAACATTTTAATTGCTAATACTTTATTTAAGAAAAGAGATGAGCATTTTATCAATTATAAAAATAGATATAGTAAAACTCAGATTGATTATTTTCTTATAAAAATTAGATCATTTAGATTGCAAAGATTGTAAAGTTATTTCGAGTGAAAATTTATGTGCTCAATATTAATTATTAGTTTTAGACTTTAAGATAAAGGAGCAGAAAATAAAAAATTAAGTAAAATAATATTCTAGAATTAGATGGGGGCATTTAAAAAATATTAATAAAAATATTTTTGAAAGTAAGATTTTGAGATATTAAGATTTTATCTATGCATGAGGATGCTAATGTTATGTGGAAAAAAGTAGCTAGTGATATTAAGAATATTGCAAAAGATATGCTTGGAATATCAAAGGGTAAAACTCATAATAGTAAAAATAATTGATGGTGGAAACCAAATGTACAAGAAAAAATAAAAAATAAGAAGATTTGTTAAAAAATTAGTTTAGATGCGAAAATTCTAATAATTAAGAAATATATAAAGAGACAAGTAAGTAATCTAAGAAAATAATATACAATACAAAGATCTTAGCTTTTAATGATTTATATAAAAAATTAGATACTAACGAAGGAGAAATATATGTATAAGTTAGCCAAACAAAGAGATATGAGTAGTAAAGATTTAATTCAAGTGAGTGTATTAAGGATGAAGATCAAAAAATACTTTTCTTAGAAAATGATATTCAACAAAGGTGGAAGAGATATTTCGCTAAACTTTTTAATGAAGAATATAAAAATACGATTGATTTTAATGACCTTAGCACCCTAAATAAAAATAAATATTTATATTTTTATCATCTTATTAGTAGAATTGAAGTTAAGGAGCCTTTAAAGAAAATAAAGTGTAGAAAAATTGTTGGACATGATGATATTCCAATAGAGGTGTGGAAATGCTTTGGAGATGAAAGAAATTCTTGGATTTCTAAACTTTTAATACTATTTTAAAGACAAAAGATGCTAGATGAATGAAGAATGAGTGTGTTAATTTATATTTTTAAAAATAAAGGTGATGCATAAGATTGTGCGAATTATAGAGGAATTAAGTTATCATGTCATATTTTAAAACTACGGAAGCAAGTTATGGACCGTAGGTTGCAGCGTGATACTACTATTTGTCAAAATTAATTTGGATTCATGTCGATTAGGTTTACTATGAAATTCATTCATTTATTGAGAGATTTGATGGAGAAATATAGAGAGAATTAGGAGGATCTACATATGATATTTATCAATTTAAAGAAAGCATATGATAAAGTTTCGAGAGAAGTTCTATAAAGAGTCTTTGAAAAGAAAGGAGTTAATAACCCTTATAATCTAATCATTAAAGATATGTATACAGGAGCTATTACTTGTGTTCAAACATAAGGTGGTTTGACCATGTATTTTCTTATTTTGGTTGGATTACATCAAGGATCAGCCTTAAGCCCATATTTATTTGTTTTAATCATGGATTTTCTCACTAGACATTTGTAAGAAGATGTACCTTGGTGTATGCTTTTGCTGATGATATTTTTCTTGTTGATAAGACTAGAGAGGGAGTTGAAGGTAAACTTGAATTAAGGAGGTCAACATGAAAGTCTAAAGGTTTTCGATTGAGTAAATCTAAAACTTAATATATGGAGTGTAATTTTAGTAGTAATAGACCTGGTGAGGGGATTGTGACTTTGGGCAATCAAGTTGTTGATAAGAGTATAAGTTTTAGATATCTTGGATCTATTGTTCAGAGTGATGGTGAAATAGATGGGGATACTATCAGCATAATTCAAGTTGGATGGTTGAAGTGGAGGAATGCATTAGGCTTGTTGTGTGATCGAAAATTTCTCCTCAAACTTAAGGGAAAATTCTATAAGATTGAGATGAGCCCTACAATACTTTATGGTGCTGAATGTTAGCCATTAAAAGAGAAACATAATACTAAGTTGAGTGTTTTAGTGATGAGGATGCTCAGGTGGATGAGAAATGAGCGTATTCGTGAAAGGTTGGTGTAGCTATAGTTGAAGATAAGATTAGAGAGACTCACCTTAGATGGTTTGGTCACATAAAAGGGCGGCCTTTTGATGATTTAGTTAGGAAAGTAGAGGTATCAAATTTGACTTATGTTATGCAAGGTAGAGGTAGACCTAAAAAGACTTGGTTAGAGAATATTAAAAATGATATGTCTTTATTAGATTTAAATGAGAATTTTACTTAAAAGGACACAATGGAGAAAAATGATTCATGTAGTCGTCCGCATGTAGTGGGTTAAAGGCTTGATGTTATTCTTGTTTGTTGTTGTTGTAGTCATTACTTTTTATGTAAGCTAACTTTTTATTTAAGTAAATAAATGAAGAAATTTTTTGAGTTCCCTCATTCTTTTTAATCCTCCTTCATATTCATTAAATACCCCTTCATATTCCTCTATTTGTATCCTTTATGTTTCATATTCACTTATCTTATTGATCGTAACTTATATTTATTAAATATCCATTTATAATTTTTTGTTGGAATTCCTTGCACTTCATATTCCTTTTTAGTATTTGTTACCTCCCTAATATTCCCTAGAAGAAGTTATTGCTCTTTTTATCTATATTCAAATATATACATGGGTGGAACCATCCTTAATTTTCAGATGTGGCAAACTTATAAGTAAAAGTGCATAGATTTTTTTTTTTAGTGTAATGATTATTTGTACTTGAATACATAATACATTTTAAAAATATCATCAACATCTTATATAATGAAAATTGTTCTTAAACAAAAATTAAGTAACACCTCTACACAAAATGTCGGGAGTCCAAGGGGGCAGTGCCCCAAAAATAAATTTTGGTTGTAAGATTATTTTTGGATTCTCTTTACTATTTCTCTTTGTATTTGATTCATTGTTCCCTAATAATTACACCTCTACATAATGTGTTTAATTATGTTGTAGGCAATTGCCTAAAGATTATAATATTTTAAAACTTTTAGGGAACAATTGCCTAAAATCCTTGTAATAACCCCTCTACACAATTAATATAATTCTGCTAGGGGGCAATCACCTAAAAATCATAGTATTTTTTAGCCTAAAGATACCTATAGTAAAGAGTAAAAAAAGCTAGAGGGGGACAAATTACCTAAAAATCCATATAATAAATAAATTTTTAATTTTGTCCCCCTTGGGCACTTAAGGGTTATATATATATATATATATATATATATATATATAATATATATATATATATATATATATATATATATATATATATATATATATATATATATATATATGCAAAATCCTTAAATCACGTACAAAGTGCCTTACCTTGCACTCTTTGGGCCTGTTTGGCAAGAAGTAGGATTTAAATATTTAGGATTTAGCAAATCTTGTGAATCTTGAATTTTGTAAATTCTAGAGCTATTAAATCCTGAAAATTATTTTGGAAGTTAACTGATAAATCGTGTGACACTGTTTGATAATATTGTTCAGGATTTAAAGCGATTAGTTCATTTAGAAATTAAATTTATTATGTTTTTAATTTAGTTAATGTATTAAGTAAGAGTTATTTATTAATTTCAATTTTAATTATCATCAACAAATTTTAATAATAAATAATTTAATTAGATATTAGCTTAATTATTAAAAAAATTTTAATTATTAATTTTAATATTAAGTATCAAATTACTTATTTAGCTATTAATTTAATAATTATTTGATATCTAATTATTAATTCATTATTATTTTTTGAAATAACTAATCATTTAACTACTACTACTAAAAACTTCTTTAATTATTTAAGTATTATGTAATTAGTTTTAATGATATATTAATTATATTAATTTTAATTAAAGTAGCTGAATCAATAATTCTCTCCCAATGCAATCGCCGCCAATTTATAAAATTTCTCTGTTATGTTTTGTTGTAGTCGTGGGCATAGAATTTACTTTACTTTTCTCCAGCTATTCGTAACTGTTTGACTTCACCTGCTTCGGGTGTGAGCTAAAGTTTTGAACGAGTCGATGAAAAGACTTATTTTCCTCCTTCGATGACTTTCTTTCCGGTCGGGTTAGGAGTCATGACAACTCACTATTCTTTTGTTGGACTAGAAATAACAAAAATGGCTGGAGGGAGCTTGCTCGTTGCGAAGGTAACCATTTTCTCCCATTTATGTTCTTCTTTGGACAAAATTCATAAATCCGCCAAACTCTAAGATTTAGTACATTTGGGATTTATTGTAAAAAGGTGCTAACAATGAATTTATTCAGCCCTGATATTTATGTTGACTTGAAATACTGCTTGGAAGGATTTGTGCTAAATCCTGCTCAAATCCGGTGTAAATCCTATTGCCAAATAGCCCCATGCTAAGCACTTCAATTATGTCCATGTGTGCATCTATTCAACCATTTTGATTTTTGATTGACAAGATGATACCAAAACTCAATCGAATACATGCTGACATTTTTCATGATGTTGCTGCATGTAATATCCAACACCCACTTATGGTCCTCGAGCTCAGCCTCTTTTGCACCATTACTTGTTTGGGTATTTCTTTATTTTTATTCTTTTGGTTTTTAGATCAAAGTTGGTGTGGACCTCCGAAAGGAACACTGCTACGACTGCATGATCGCAGAGGGGAATGCGATCGCACCTACCCCGAGGGATAGAGACGATCGCAAGCCTCTGCGCTCCTCGCCAACGGGCTAATGGGAGTGCATATTAGATCATGCATACGACTAACCATTGAGGATAGCTGCTCTCGCCAGCGCACCCCAATGGGTAGCAATATACATGGTCTGATCAAAATAACGGGTATCCCCCACTCGATACATCAGCTCGAAGTGGGGTTTAGTAGATGTGGGGTTCAGTTTCCCACGAGCGTAAGCCCTCGTGGTTAATTACATCTTAGGCCGAAGCCCGAGAACACTCTCGATTAAGAATCATATATTATCCCTTCCAAAATGGGATTGACACAATGGTGTAGACTAGGAAGTTTTACTCAAAAGAAAGGTCCAAAGGGCTTAATCAGCATGTGGGGTTCACACTATCATTCAGAGGATCTAAGGTACTAAAGAGAAATTGGAGAAAATGAAGTCAAGCAGACAACACAAGTAAAAGAGAAAAGATTGAGGTGGCGCCATCCTGTGACACATATAAGTAAGATTTATAGTCATTGAAAGGAAAGGACTCACTTACTATTTAGGCATACTACGAAACTGAGTGTAGTAGCCTCGAACCCTAAATCTAAGTTGGGTTTAGTGTTCTAATAAGACTAGTGTCCTAACTAATACAGTGCAAAACTTGGACTTACCCCGGCTTGGATTGGCGAGCCAGTTAACCACCTAATTGATTCAAAACTATGTAGTACAGTCATTTATGAAAATGGGTGGATGGTTTAGTTTTTAGAAGTAGGGCTGACATCTAGAGAGTATACTAATTGGCCCTAGACTTATGTTGGGTAGATGCTCCTAACTAATACAGTCAAATTTTAATTTAGTTAGTTTCTAATGCATTGCATACTGGTTGAAAGATCGAAATCGAATATGCATTGGATTTTAAAACATGCTTAGTTAGTTTCTTATAGGCCAGATTATCTGGACTCTACCCGCAGATTGGGAGGTGTCTTATAAGAAGGAGAGAGAAGAATGCATTCAATATGCATGCGACCTCGGACGGCTCCGACAGTTCCTTAGATTCGTTAAGTTTCTATGTTATTTAAATTTAAAATTTTAAGTATTAATTATGAGTAGAAAAAAATTTTATAGTCCTTAAAAGAACCTAACGCAATCTAGGCTAAAATAAAAGTAGCATGTAAGAAAAGAAACCTAGAAAAAGAAGGCAAGTTCTACTACACAAGTATAGTAGACACTTCAATATAATTAAATTAATCAAATAAATATCCATAGGCCAACTGCCCTTTAATTATAACCCGGGATCTACAGAAATAAAGTAGCTGGGCACCACTACCAACAACTTGGATTTCTAAGCCTATGACTGACACAAATGACTTTGAGTGGGATATTGGTCTTCAAGTCTTCAGTCTCCTTGACTTCTTTCTTCTTGGACTCCTTGGATCTCTCATCCTTGGACTCCTTGAATCTATCCTCCTTAAACTCCTTGGAACTCTCCTCCTTAGACTCCTTGGATCTATTGTGGCTTGAATATCCAAATGAAGAGACAATTCCTCCCTAAAAAGGGGGTATTGCCTTTTCTCTTTGGATATCTAAAGTCATCCAAACCCGAAATTTCAAATGGAAGAAGACTCTCCCCTTTGAGGGTGCCTTTATTTTTTGGAATTTGAGTTGGATAAGAATATCCACACTCAAAGTTCATCTTCACAAATCTTAATGATTATTAAAAATTATTTACATTAATTGAAAGCAGTAAATCTAGACTCTCCTACATGGTTATTCTAATAAAAATCTCAAGCAGTTTTATATGTAAATAAAATAACTCATCACAGCCACATTCTTGGCCATGCTCTTAATTATTGAGGGCTAAGCAGTCCACCTGTAGCACCTGTAGCAGTTATTAATTTTATAATTTTAGCCCTTATTTTATTAGGGGGGCCTAAGCAAGCACCTACACAAAATAGCATTAGAAATCATGATATTTGCCCCCCCTCCCCCCCCCCCCCCACCTTTAGCATTACATGAGCATGACCACCTGCAAGAAAAATAGTATATATATATATGTCATCCCTAACCTAGGGATAAATCTATTGCCCATCACATCAATCCACAGAGTGCAGGAAAAGTAAGCAAACACACCAAAATTTCAGTCACAGCATGCAATAAAATCACGAAAATCCCGGCACACAGCAAAAAAAGTAAACACCGGCCTAGCCTAAGTCAAGAAGTGGTGCCCAAGCAAATAATTTTATGTGTGTGTAAAGGCCAGTGTGATTGGGATATATCCTAATTTGAGTAGTTAGTTAAAGTTGCCTAAGGCTCAGATTTATTAGAGGTTTGAAAATTAAACTTTATTTATAGTTTAAATATTAGTAAATTAGGATCCATTTAAATTAATTTATTTTGTTAATCAGTTTTAAATGCTTAGGGTAGTGATATTTGAAGTTCAAATTATATTAGCCAATTTTGGAAGATCCTAGGTCCTCCTAGGTACTAGGCTCAAGGGGTCCAAAAGTTCAATATGGGAAATAGGCTAGGTTTGGAGTTCCTAATACTTTAAGTAAATACTAGACCTTAAGATGAGCAGTTAGACAGGTAGTTTTCTGGATTTTCCGTTTCCTACGCAAAGTTATGAATTTTACAAGTTTCGGGTCTTAGACTATAGGCCAAAGTTGACCAGAAAGTTGAGTTTTAAATTTAGGTTAGTTTCTTAAATTCTAATATTTTAAATAAACACTATACCCTAATTGGATTTGAATTCAAATTAGTTTTCCTAATTTGTAATTTTCTATAATTAGTTATGAATTTCTAAAGTTTGGGTATTTATTGAATTATCTAAATTATCTAATTAAGGGGTGATTTTATGGTTTTGATCCAAATAAGCTCCAAACTGATTGGAATCACCCTCAAAGGTCATAAATGACCTAAAAAAGTGTTCCCAATTGTTTGAGAAAATTTGGGATTTTTAATAATTTTTAATGATTTATTAGGGGCAAAAAGGTAATTTTTAATTAAGGGTTAGATAAATGTCAAACTAAGGGGTCCTATTTATCTAAGATTAAGGATTAGATTCTAAATAGTTTGAGCTACTATGAATATTTTTTTGAGTTAAAATAAATTTATTATAATTTTTAGAAGGTATCGAGGCCTAATTAATGGGTTAAATTAGGGTTGGTTAATTAAGGGGTCTAACAGCTCCTAAAATTCCTAGAAAATTTTTAGATGTTTATGATATCACTAAGTTTAAGTGTTGGAGTTTTTATGTCAATCAGATATTTATCCTAGCTCTTAAAAATTTTCTAAGTTTGCTAGACAGGTCATTAATTTTTGTCCTTAGGGTGTCACTACGTTAGAAGGGTTTAAAATAAAATTTTATGCTAACACTCAAGATAATAATGCATGGAGATACATAAAAATAGTAACACACCATGTCTTTAGATTTAGGAGAGCCTAAACTAAATGTTCCTATATCCTACACATGTAAGGTACGATAAAATAAAAATAAATGCACCTAATGAAATGACTAGTGAATGATTGGGACTCAACCATTCACTAATCCACTCCCCCATGATTTCTCTTCATATGCATAATTCATGTTTAAAAGTTCATTCGAGCGGTGGATCTCCTGTAATTATGATTTAAAATATAAGTAATTTTAAGGTAGTTTAAAATGCTCATAAATATATAGATTTTTGAAAAATAAAGTAATTAAAAATAAATCAATCCATAATATATATATGTATAGAGGAGATCCACTGGCCACCCTAACGAGATTTTAAAAGGGGTTTAAAAATAATTTTTAATTTAAAATAATTATTATAATAATAATTAAATACTTAAATAATTAAATAATACAGGAAATCTTGCAAAAAAATAAGTATTTCTGAAATTATTTTTAAAATAAAATTTATAATTTTTTGAAATGAACGAGGGGTCTCACGTCGAAATCCAATTTAAAATGAAATAGTTATAAATTTTTGAAGTTTTAAAATAATAAAGGGTATTTTTTAAAATAATTTGAAACAATTCATATTTAAAAATTATTATTAAAATAAAATAAAATAACAGCTTAAAGTTTCTGAAGTTTAATGTTTATTTAATAAAATAATAATAATGATAATAATAATGGTTTTAAAATAATAACAATAATAATGAATATTGAAAATACTTTAACTTTCAAAATAATAATAATAATAATAATAATAATAAATAAAATAATGATAAAATGATAGTAATAATAATAAAATAATAATACAGAAGATAAATTTTAAATAATGATAATAATAGAAATAATAGTAATAATAACAAATAATAAAAATATCTTTAATTTTAAAACAATCATAATGATAATAATAAGCAAATAATAATAGAAAAATAATTAGGATTATTAAGATAATTATAATATCAACAATAATAAAAATAATTTTTAAAATAATAATAATAATACATAAAATACTTAGAATAATAATAATAATAATAGCAATAATAGTAAAATAATAATAATACTAATAATATAAAAAAATTAATTGAAATTTTAATAATAATAATAATAATAAAGGATTCTCTGATTTAAAACAAATAAATATATTTCTTTTAAATAAATAAAATAAAATAATAATTTGAATAGTAATAATAATAATAAATAATACTTTAAAATAGGGTTCTTTATTGTTTTTAAAATAATTCAAAATATGATTATCATTTTTAAATGAAAACAATTTTAAATTAAAGGGGAAAAAAACATGATCAATTTGATATAAAATTCGTATTTTTTAGATTTATAAATATTTTTAAATAATTATTTGAATTTTTTTGTATTTAAAAATACATTTAAAATAATATTTATATTAAAAAAATAGCGGCGGCTGTCGGTGTGCCACGTGGCAGCTTGAAAGTGGCCCCGCGGACCGCGGGCAATCATTGCCTGGCGGCGCGATGATTGCGCCGCCGGCAATGATTGCGGCAATCAAACCATGAACGCATTGTCCACTTAGCCACGTAGGCACGCGCCCGTGGCCGTCAAATGCCCCGCAGTTCTGGATGGATGCTCGTGATCGCGTCAGACTGAGAACGAAGCGGCGGGATCGGGATCCGTGGTCGTTCCGAACCACAGAATGACGGGATCTCAACGGTCAGGATCATGACCCACAAGACGGGACTAGTATCCAACGCCCTAAAGCATTTTTTGTCCCGTTCTCACGATCAAGACGATGAAATCTCATGAAATTTTAAACCTAGGTTATATGCATGAATAGAAATCGTGGGGAAATAATTTTATGATCTAAGACACGCTATGTATAAAGCTATTTAGCTAGGTGTATTTCTATCTAGGGTTTACGATTTTACCCAAAATACCAAATAGAATTGGGAGATCTCTGGCGTGTTGCACTTGTAGACTGTCTACGCTCCTAGTTGTAGAAGAAATTGTGCTTCAAAACGCAATGGATCGATCGCAAAATGTCTTGGAACTTTCAAGCCCTTAGGTCGCCGTAAATCTTGCCATCTGTGAGGTCTTGACGTCGAGATTGCTTGGGGAAGGTGTGGGAAAGTCCAAAGAGCTCTCAAACAAAAGTCCCGGGCTCAGGGAGGCTAGGGTGAGAGAAATAAAAAAAAAGATCCCTAATGGACCTCTAAAACTCCTATTTAAATCTCCTAACCCTATGATCAATGGCTGGGATCAGATCAGGAGCTAAATAGGAGGGAAATTATTTGAATTGGCCATAGTTTTGCATTAGCTATTCATTGGAATGCATTAATTGGGCTTAAATGTGTCTTAATGGGTCAATTTGACCCATTAAGAGCTAGGATTGACCAAGTTAATGTTTATTGAGCTCAAACCAGTCAACTAAACCCAAGGGAAAAGAGGGTTGGGTCAGGAACAAACTTGAATGGATTTAAAATTGATTTGATCCATTTAGGCTTTATTGGGGTTGACCTGGTCAACTAGGTTGACCCAGGGCTCAGGTCTAAGCTCAACAATGTTGGTCTGACCCTCTGAGTCCAGTATAGGTGAGAATTGAGCCCTAGGAGCTCTGAATTGAATTTGAAACCAATCAGAAGGAGTTAGGGTCAACTTAGGACAACCCTGATTGACCTAGTCAACCAGGTTGACCCAAGACCTGAGTTTGGGTTCAGCAGACTCAAGTTGACTCACTAAATTGACTGGGCTGGGTCTCAGAGCTTAGCCTGGTTAATTTGACCAGGTTAACCCCTTGGATCCAAGATCTGGCAAAATCAAGGTCAATAGTTGGTACTTTCATACATTTTCTAATGATTGACTCTAGCACTCGCTCAAAAGCCAATGAACTCGGCCTCTTCTACATCGTCGCTTATTTGGATTTTTTTTGGCTTCAAGATCAAAGTTGGAATCTTTCATACCTTTTCTAATTATTTATGTTTGGTTCTTGACAAAGGTTTGAACTTTCTAGCATTGCTTGGGCTCATCTTTTGCTCTGCATTGTTTGTTATCAATCTGCTTCTTCATGAAGTCCTCTCGGTGTTTGTTGTTATTTCTCAAACCTTTCTTATTTTATAATGTAGCTTGAAATAAGTCAATTAGTGGTTTGCTTTTGGTAGTTTTTTGTTTGAATTAGCTAAGTTATCATTTCATAAGTGAAAATGTTTTTGGATAAGGGATGAATAAATAAGAAATAATATTGTTCTCTGTTTATATATGATGTGAGTTATGCTGCATTGTTTCTATTAATTTTATTCATCAAGCTCTAATCTTCTATTAAGTATTTTAATTGCTTAATCTCTCAAGCATTTATGTTATTTTCTTTATGCATTAAGCATGGACTGTTTTATACAGAAGGTATAAACATCTCTATAGTGATGCAAAATTAATTACTTCTAAAGTGAATTAAGGAAGTTATACCCTTGTCTTACACAAAAGATATAAACTCTCTCAGGGTATATATTTCAATTTCAAAGAGTTGAAAAGGTTTAAAGATACTTGCTTATATGCATTCATACATGATAATAGATAGATGCATATATATACTTTACATATCCTAATTTGAACTTCTAAATTGAAATCCTTGACTCCTTAGGATAGATCTATCCTATCTTGCATTCATAAGGAGATTGATTATGTTTAGGATGTTAGCTGATAGCTGACTCTAGGCAAGCATAGACCCAATTTATACTTACACCCCTTAGTGAGTCTACTGTAATTCCTAAGAAGTCATAAATCTATAATTTCTCCTAGGATAGTAAATAAATCTTTGATATTCTAAACTCAAAATTTTAATTAAACCTTTATAAATTTAAAAAATCTAATCCTCACTAAAGATGAAGAGAAGAAGTTTATCATCTTTAGATTAGAAGAGTTTAGGAACCTCTTTTATGCACCAAATCAAGAAGAGAATAATATATCATCTTTAATCGAGAGTAATATTGGATCGAGGTCTAAGATGTATTTAATCGTAGGGCTTGCACATGTGGAGAACCAACACCCACATCAAATAGACCACATTCGAGCTAATGTATCGAATGAGAAAAATTTTATGATTATCGAGTTATACATATTATCATCCATCGAGATATATAGGCGAAAGTCATTATTCTCCATGTATAATCATATGTATAATTTCATCTAATCTCTTATTAGCCTATTTGCGTAGAGTGTAAATGTCAGCGTTCGATCTATCTTGTGAGTTAGTGTGATTGTATCCTTTGCATTCTAAACTCTACGAGCAACATCTGTTTGGAAACCCACAATTATATTCAAACTACCACATCATTTTCTCCATCACACCCCCAATCATGAATATTGCCTCGACACTATCTCTTAGCCAGTATAATCAAATCAAACATCAATATACATAATAATACGATAGGAGTTAATTCAAAGTTGGTTGAATAATAATCAAATATTGATCGAATTATCTTAAGGATTATTTGAATAGGATTGAACCTATTTTTAAGCATGTTTTAACGATAATAGATCATGATTTCAATCCTCCTAAAAGATGGTGGATCATGAATTTAAACAACTTCGAATATGATCGAAACATAGTCTGAAGCATGGTTTGAAGCACGACTTGTAGTGATTGATCATGGTTTCAAACATATTCGAAGAAGATAGAATCTTTGAAGCATGTTTAAAGATTATTGAAGTTTTAGGTTTTACCATTTTATCTTAGGTAATCTGAATATGAATAAAAAGGCATTTAGTGTACTACTACTCAGTGAGGTTACCACTTGAATGTTAGATCATATTTTCTTAAAAAGATAAATAAAGATCATGTTATTTAAATGTTGAGTAGTATGAGTCATACAAAATTAAATTTCGCTATGGGTTTGTTTGGTTAAAAGAAAAATGATTGTAAAGTAAAGTAAATGTATTACTTTTTCACTCTTTGATGTTTGGCTTCATGAAAAGCAAATCCAAGATAAAATAGAGTAGATGCATTGTATTTTATTTTAATTCATTTTTGAGGTGAATCGTTTTTGTCCAATTTGACTGATAATGCTCTAAACAGCTCATGTGCTTCATTGATCACCCACGGTGATCACTGTCTTCTTTTTGTTAAGATAGTTGCTATTTGCATGCTTTACATTTTTGCAACTTGTATAGTTTTGATGATTCCAAACATTATTGTTCTAATGTGCAGTTATCTCCTAACAATTTTAGAAGATTTGTATTTGCTCTTGTGTGTACTAACATTTCAGGAAAATCGAACTCCAGACTACAAAGACTTCAAATCAAATTCAACATGAGATACTTTATGAAATTTGAAGCTTGTACTTTTCTTTGAAATAAAATTGAAAGTGAGTGACTGTAATTGAGTGAATAAAAACATACACACACACATAAGAAGATCATATAAAATTTATACTGATCGTACGGGATGATATCAGTTCGTACGAGACGATCAGACAGTTATCTC
The DNA here is from genome assembly GCA_022539455.1 of Dendrobium nobile. Taxonomy (NCBI): domain Eukaryota; kingdom Viridiplantae; phylum Streptophyta; class Magnoliopsida; order Asparagales; family Orchidaceae; genus Dendrobium; species Dendrobium nobile. The sequence goes on from CM039723.1 coordinate 65,549,433, forward strand.
CTATTGAGCACATGGAACGAATAGGAACTGACAAAAAATTTTTCTAAGTCCTATTCGTCCAGGACGAAATTAAATATCGTCCAGGACGATCTGGTCTCTGTAAAATTTTTGTCCAGACGAAATTAAATTATCGTACATGGCGATTTGCTCTCTATAAAATTTTCGTCCAGACGAAATTAAATATCGTCCAAGACGATCTAGTCTCTATAAAATTTTCGTCTAGACGAAATTAAATTATCGTACATGACGATTTGCTCTCTGTAAAATTTTGTCCAGACGAAATTAAATATCGTCCAGGACGATCTGTTCTCTATAAAAATTTCGTCCGGACGAACCAATTTTCGTCCAGACGATACAACCGACTTAGGACGGTTTTTTTTGCAGTTTCTAGAACCGACCTTGTAATAACCGTTCGTACCGGACGAACTTAGTTCGTACGGGACGATCAGCTTGTACGAAGACATTTCGTACACATATACAAATAGGGTCGTTTCAAAGCTTTTAAGTAATATCGTCCAGGACGATCCACTGCGTACAGAATTGAAAACTTGCAGTTTTTGGGCGGTTTTTCTTATCTTTTGTATAAATAGTCCAAATTAGACTGCCACCCAATCTTTTTGTCATTTGATCTTCGTGCTTCTTGAGAGAATAGCTAAGGAGAGAGTGTAAGAGTGCATTCAAAGGAGGATTCCTACCACTGGAGCATGAAGGCTTCACTTGGAGTTCAAAGGTAAGAATCTCTACTTGTGAATTGGGATTACTTCACTCTTTTCCTTCTTCCTTCTAGATTCTTGTGAGAAGATCTGTCAAGGAGATCCGGTTCTCTGCCGACACTTGGAGAGTGTGAATAGACGAAGGGTTCGCTGCCTACACTTGGAGAGTGTGAATAGCCGAAGGGTTCGCTGCCTACACTTGGAGAGTGTGAATAGCCGAAGGGTTCACTGCCTACACTTGGAGAGTGTGAATAGCCGAAGGGTTCTCTGCCCATACTAGGAGAGTGTGAATGGACGAACGGTTCTCTGCCAACACTGGGGATTGTGTGAAAGGACGGATGGTTCTCTGCCGCACCGGGTAGTGGTGAAAAGAGTGTTTTGTAAAGGCTTCTCCGCCTTGCTGTGGGTGCAAAAGGAGAGTCACTATTGGTATTAGTGCAATACTCAGAGGGTGCCTCTGGGGAGTGGATGTAGGTCTGGTTTAGACCGAACCACTATAAATCTGGTGTCATTTACTTTATTGTCTTTATTTTTTTGCATTTTATTTTTGATTTTAAAAACTCTGTGGTTGAAAAATGTTTTCTACAAAAACTTAAAAGAAAATTTTCATTTCGGTTCAACATAAATTTAAAGAGGGTTTAAAATTCTTAAACTACCAATTCACCCCCCCCCCTCTTGATAACCTTGGGACATTAACTTAGGTTTAACAACCTATTTACTAGATTCAACACTTTTGAACCTATGATCGTAAATCTTTTTTTCATTTAATGAAATTTGGAATTTACAGCTAAAACGATTTGTAAATTATAGTAATGGAGTTCAAACTAGCGGACGACCTATTCTTTTGGAATTTATAGCTGTAGATCTTTAAATGGCTGCCTGCTTAGTTTTTTTTTTCTTATTTAATTAATTTGGGATTGATTAATAGTGCGACAAAAGATTGTGAAATTGAAATTAGTGCTCCTATTTTAGGGATTATGGTGATATTTACTGCTAAAAAAGACTTGTTCTTCTTATTGTGATTTTTTAGTATATCTAGAGTGACGCCGGAGCTGAGCTGATTTATCCAATTAAACTTCAGTCTAGTTTTATTTCTTTTGGTAGTGTATATGGATACATAGAATTAGCGCTCTCTTGTTTTGAGTGTAGCCTATTATGGGTTACATTTGTCTATAAATAGGATCCTTTATTTGTTATAGAGATTAGCTTTCGAGATATGAATAATATTTGAGTAGTTTTACTCTTGTTTTAGGTTTCTATATCCTGAAGGATTTCAAGTGGTGATCCCACTTCCAAGAAGGAGTTCTTGGTCACGTCACTGAATCTTCGACGTGGATGCGTCGAGTCCCTCCGGTCCGGTGTCATTTGGTATCAAAGTCAATACCCCAAGTGTCTGGATTGGCATCATCAGGCTCTTTCCGTTGCTTGCAGCCATGATGTCTATCTCGGAAGAGAGCTGGTTGTGAATTTCGTCCATTCGTGTGTCTCATCCGTGAAACAGAGCTAGCCAGTTGAAAGAAACCCCAAAAACACTAAAATTTATCCTGGTGGTCTACTCGTTGTCCAGTCCTCTTCGATAAGAAACAACATACTATAAGCTGCTTCAAGAAATTTCTAGCTGCTGGTGGTTGAAACAAACCACTAAAACATTAAGGATGGCATTGGCATCAATATCAAAGCAACTTATAATCTAAGACAAGACCTTGGGAGCTTTAGTTGTTTCTATTCAAGAGGTGGATGCTTGACTCATTTGGAAGCCATCAGAGGGTTGTCTTGATCTTTAGTGGCGAATCAGCTCCGTCATCAAACTACAAGCAAGCACTAAGATCCAAATTTGGTGATTTCTTCCTATAAGAGGCAGGGCTTCATCCAGCCTTCACTCGTATGCTCCGACAACTAGCAGAGTGGTAGCGTCATTTGGTTTCGCGGTGAGCTGGTCGGGTATTGCGGCTTCTTAAACTGGAGGTAATGGAGCTGGAGCTTTTGTGTGAGAAAGAACAAGGAATAACATCACCTTCTTTTTCTTCTTATGTGCGGACTTCAAGAACAACAACTTCTGCCTCCTGTTGATTTCTTGTTTTCGCATCCATCCAAGAAATGCAATACAACCATATTTCATCATGGCGGTGTTCTGAACCAGAATCAAAGCCACAGAAGTAGTCCTCTGTCGGACATTCACAAGCTTGGTGTGATTCTTGAAAGAACTGAACAACACAATTTTTCTTCAATAGGTGAGTGCGCCGGACTCCTCCGGAATCAAGGTCCTTCTTCCCCGGCTTCATCTTCGCCAACTATTACTACCATTGAACATGTTCTTCTCCAGCAACATTCGCTCTAAGAGATGTCATCTCGCCAGAGTTATCAGCGACCACTTCAAGAAGCCAAAATTAAAGATCTTCAACAAGAAATTATTCGACTCAAATGACGATTGTCAAGGCTTAAACGAAGGACAGACTAGAGCACACTCAGCCAAGACTTTGATGGTTTCCAATTGCGGGACAATTATGCTTCCATGACTGATTCAAGATCCTTTGTTCCAACAAAATCCTTACGAACTGACAACGACGATGAGGGCATTGTATATGGTCAGATCTCTTCCACCCCACCCTCGATCCAGTTCAGCTTTGAATAAATTGAAGATTTATTGCCGAAATTGCCATCTTTGCCTGTCTTTGATGAACCCGTGTATGACGTGTATGAGGATGACATGTTCGATGGAGTTCTTGATTGGGAGCAACCCGCATATGATAATTATGATAAGAGCATGAAAAATGTCTAATCGGTACTATTCGCTCACAATATTCCAAAAATGATCGATAAAGTTTAGGTGGCGCCGCCTAAAACAGCAAAGGGAACCCGGATGCACCACTTTCTCATAACTTCTCCCTTCTGTGAATACATAGTAGTTAATGATGGCTATCTTGCCAAGCTTGATCCATATGCTCCTCTAGACAAAGCTGGTGTAAAGACTATTTTTCTCCCAGGATCGTCCGGGACGAAGTGGATCGTCCCGGGACGATTTGTACAAATTGTGAAGAATCTGCATTTTAGTCTGTACGAACCTGGAAAAGTCGGGACGAACTGAACCCGAGAGTTTTGTTCTGGGACAAAGAAAATTGGCATTTAATTTCGTCTGGATGATCTGGTCCAGAGAAGATCGTCCCGGGACGATCGGGACATTGTCCGGGACAATCCTGCTTAATAAATATCCGATTAATGTCATTTTGAAGAGAGAGAAAGTCCAGGAGAGAGAAAAATGAAGGGAAAAGAAGAAAAGTGGATTTTTTGGCGACTTCCGTTTGTTTTCGTCCGTCGCAATAGTTGGAGAAGTTGACCGACTCGAGGTAAGGCACATTCCGCCTTTCTCAATTTTCAGAAACGAGAATTTTGACGACTTTTCTGTTCCGAATTTTTCTTCCGTTAGCGAATTTTTTGGTATTATTTTCTTCTGACAAAGGTTTTACCGCGTAACTTTTGGTATGTTTTTGAGGATAATTATACACGTTTTGAGTATTTTCTAGAAGATTTTTACCGGATATTTTGAATTCTGCGGCGTTCTAATTGAATTGCAAGTTATCTGGATGTTGAAAAATGTTATGTGAGTACAGTAAAAGTCTTATAATTTTGTTGTGGATATTCTGTGGTAATTTAGTAAATTTCTGGATTTATAAATTTTGTGTAAATTCCGTATACTGCCGTTATGCCGCTAATTTTTCGTATGAATTCTGATTTTTCTGAATTGATACATTAAATGAATTGAAGTGTTTGTATGCTATCAGAAGGGAGTTATAAGGGGCCAGGATCCTTTGAGATTCTATAAGTGTTAGGGAAATCTGATATGAGCTCTGAAATATGAAAATAAGTTATGTTCCGGAATTTTGAATATCTGTTCTGTCCTGGTGCTATAAGCACAAAGGGAGATATAAGGGGCCAGAATCCGTCGAGATTCTATAAGTGTCAGGGAAGGGAGACATAAGGGACCAGAATCCGTCGAGATTCTGTAAGTGTCAGGGAAGGGAGGCATAAGGGGTCAGAATCCGTACGATTCTGTAAGGGTCTGGGAATCTGAAATCTGATGTTTGATATCTGATAATCTGTTCTGTGACTTATCTGATCTGTTTTATGAATTATTTGATATGAATGTGATTGATTTTTTATTTCTATGCGATTCTGGTTATTCAGTACAATTCTGTCTGTTATGTGATTTGAAAGCTTTATGATATCTGTTCTGAACTCCGATTCGACATGATTTTAGTTTTCTGTATCAGTTGTTTGATTTTTGTTGATCAAGTATCTGTCCTACGATTTTCATACGGCTATTCTCTGATGTATTTTCTGATGTGGATTTCTGATGATTTGGATTGGTGAGTGATGTCTTGCTGAGCTGTTAGCTCATCTTTATTTTCTGCGTGATTTTTAGGTTCTGGGAAAGGGAAGGAGGTCTTGGACTAGAAGTTCTGTGTCTGATCTGAGATTATGTATTTTTGTACTTTTGATTTTTGTACAATCATGACTTTTCTATTCTGTTCTGTTCTTTCTGTATGTAAGCCATGTACTGTATCTATATATGATTATTTTGGTGGAAGAAAGAAGAAAATAGTGGATGCATTCTTTTGGATGTTTATAGTAGCTATGTGTGTGTGTTTTATTTGTATAAGATTTGAAAGAAAGTTCTGAAGCAAATTCCAAAGCCAGATCCTGGATTTTCAATTGTTCCGTCGCAGCCCGATGCGAGCGGGATCCGTCCCGGTCGGGTTGGGTCGTGACAAGCCTTTTTAGTGGTATTAGAGCAATGATTTTGGAATTTGGATTGTAAGACAGAGCTATAGGAATTGATCTGTGAGTTTGTCAGGGTAGTTCTAGTTTGTCTGGATTTTTATTCTATTGTTTTGTGCCTAGTTTTCTGTGTGATTATAGATCTGCCAGACCCAGATAGGCAGAGTGCTAGTCAGGTAGCTCCGATGAGTAGTACTGCCCCAGTGGTTGGTTCTGATACACTTTCCCAGTTTGTCACATTGGTTGCTCAGATGATGAGTGAGACTCAGAGTAGAGCCTCTACTATTCGATCTGAGGATATGGATAGACATTTACAGATATTTCTGAGATTGAACCTCCAAAGTTTGAGGGCACTGTTGAGCCCAGACCAGCTGAGGAGTGGTTGAGGAGGTTGGAGAAGACTTTTGACGGTATGTAGTGTCCGTCGGACAGGAAGGTACCGTTGGCAATTTTTTTTTATTGGACGGCGAGGCTGAGCGCTGGTGGATGGGCCAGCAGGAGGAAAAGTTCCAAGGAAAGATAAACTCTCTGATTTTTTGGGAAGAGTTTTCTGAGGTATTTCGATCGTGGTTTGTACCTCCTTCTGCAAGATAGCAGATGTAGGAGACTTTTCTGAGGCTAGTTCAGAGGAGCAGGACTGTGATGCAGTATGAGGCAGAGTTTAATGCTTTAGCCCGATATGCTCCTCAGTTGGTAAGTACTTCTGCTGAGAAGTGCTACAGATTTCTGAGGGGACTACGAGATAGTCTGAGGCAGCCCTTGCTGTCGTTTCATATTTCTGATTTCTCTGAGCTTGTGGAGAGAACTCGTCTGATAGAGAATGATTTGATGGCTACTCAGCAGTGGTGGATTACGAGTAGGAAGAGGTTCGGGGGTGATGCTTCTAGTAGTTATTCCTCTAGCAAGAAGAGATTTATTTCTGGAGACCCTAGGAGGAGTGGACAGTCAGGATCCACTACAATTTCTGGTACTGCTGCTATCAGTACGACCAGTTCTGGATCTGTCAGTGGGGCAGCTGTGTACCAAAGTTGTGGACGACGACATTTTGGCCAGTGCTTCAGGACGACTGGTCAGTGCTTCAGATGTGGTCAGCTAGGACATCGGATTGCAGAGTGTCCACAGGTTGGATTTGATAGACGATCTGAGTTCCAATCTGATAATAGACCTGTTGGTTCAGCAGGAAGGCCGAGGACTGTTCCTCCACGTATTGTGACTGAAGGATATTCTGGAAGAGGTGGTGGGTCGAGTTCTGTGGCACGGAGACCACCTACTGGTAGTCAGCGGGAGTCTAGTGGTTTAGTAGCTCCAGCTCCAGTTCAGCCACGTGTGTACAGTTTGAGTCAGCATGAGGCTCGAGATGCTTCGAATGTGGTGACATGTACGATTTATATTTCTGAACATCTCTGTCGTGTTCTGTTTGATTCTGGAGCCAATCACTCATTTCTTTCCGAGCGTTATTTTGATGCTTTGCATCTGAATTCTATTTTGCTACCAGTTTTTCTTTTCATTATTTTGCCGGCTGGAAGTAATTTGATCGCCCGGAAGTTTTGTTTCTGTGAGCTTGATATTTCAGGCAAGAAATGGAAGTCGAGTTTAATTTTATTGTTGATTTCTTCTTACGACGTGATTTTGGGTATGGATTGGCTGAGTCTGTATGAGGCTCAAATTGACTGTTTGAAGAAGCAAGTGGGCTTGCTTATAGATGGTGAGAGATGTGTATTCTAAGGATTACGAGGTGTTCTATCCTGTCTGATTTCTATGTTGGAAGTCAGAAGAATGTGGAAGAAGGGTTGTCCGGTATTTTTGGCTTCTATACGGGATATGAACCTAGATGCGGGTTCTATTTCTGATATACCAGTTGTACGGGAGTTTTCTGATGTATTTTCTGAGGAGTTTGTTGGTTTACCTCCGGACAGAGATGTTGAATTCTGTATTGATATTTTTTCAGGTACAACTCCAATATCAAAAGCTCCGTACAGGATGGCACCGAAGAAACTTTCTGAGTTGAAAGTTCAGCTCTAGGAGTTGGTGGATAGAGAATTTGTTCATCCTAATATTTCTCCTTTGGGAGCACCTGTACTATTTGTGAAGAAGAAGGACGGAACACTCCATACGTGTGTTGATTACAGAGATTTGAATAAGGTCACGATCAAGAACAAGTATCCATTACCAAGGATTGATGACTTGTTTGATCAACTTTCTGACTCTTCTGTGTTTTCAAAGATTGATTTGAGATCTGGATATTATCAGGTGAAGGTGAAGGAAGCTGATGTGTTGAAGATAGCTTTCAGTACTCGGTACGGGCACTACGAGTTTTTGGTTATACCTTTTGAGGTAACCAATGCACCCGCTGTTTTCATGGATTTGATGAATAGAGTGTTCAAGGAGTATTTGGATCAGTTTTTGATCGTCTTCATCGATGATATTCTGGTGTATTCTGCTTCTGAGGAAGATCATGCTAGACACTTGAGCATTGTGTTGGAGACCTTGAGGCAGCATCAGCTATATACTAAGTTCTCCAAGTGCGAATTCTGGTTGAAGAGCATTTCTTTTCTAGGGCATGTGGTGAGCGTGAAGGTATTTCTGTTGATCCCCAGAAAATTCAAGCTATTGCTGATTGGACAAGGCCTACAATGGTATTTGAGGTACGTAGTTTTTTAGGCATGGCTGGATATTATAGGAAATTTGTGAAGGGATTTTCTCAGATTTCTATGCCTCTGATGAGACTGACTCAGAAGTCAGTAGCTTTTGTTTGGACACCGGAATGTGAAGCCAGTTTTCAGAAGTTAAAGGATTGTTTGACATCTGCTCCTGTGTTAGCACTTCCGTCAGGTACGGAAGGATTTCAGGTGTTCAGTGATGCTTCACTGAAAGGTTTGGGCTGTGTTCTGATGCAGCATAGTAGGGTAATAGCCTATGTTTCGAGACAGTTGAAACCACATGAAAAAAATTACCCGACGCATGATTTGGAATTGGCTGCAGTTATTTTTGCTTTGAAGATATGGCGTCACTATTTGTATGACGTCAGATGTGAGATCTTTACGGATCATAAGAGCTTGAAGTACATATTTACTCAGAAGGATCTGAATTTGAGGCAAAGAAGATGGCTTGAGTTGATCAAGGCCTACGATCTGACGATTTAGTATCAGTCTGGTAAGGCTAATGTGGTAGCAGATGCTTTGAGCAGGAAGTCTTCTGGATTATCAGGTATTCAGCTCACTTCTGATGACTATCTGATACGAGATATGGAAAGATTATAGTTTGAGATGATTTCCTCTACTGGTCTAGATTCTGTTGTTTTGACTCAGATAAACATTCAATCTTCTCTGGAAGAAAGGATTCAGGAAGCTCAGAAGTCAGACTCCAACTATTTGAAGTTAATTACTCAGATTGAATCTGGTAAGAAATATGAACTACGAGTTTTTGATTCTGGTGTTATTTTCTGCAAAAATAGACTGTGGATTCCTGTGTTTGGAGATTTGAGGAAAGAGATTCTGTACGAATCTCACCATTCAGGCTATACGATACATCCAGGAAGTGGTAAGATGTACGGAGATATGAAGAGTTTGTTCTGGTGGCCTGGAATGAAAAAGGATGTAGTAGATTTTGTTGCGAAATGCGAAGCCTGTCAGTTAGTGAAGGCAGAACATCAGCAACTAGGAGGTCTTTTGTAGTCGTTGCCTATCTCTGAGTGGAAGTGGAAGGAGGTAACGATGGATTTTGCTATGGGTTTCCCTCGATCAAGACAAGGGCATGATGTCATCTGGGTGATTGTGGATCGATTGACGAAGTCTGCACACTTTCTTCCGATCAGGCAGACGGATCCGGTGGATAAGTTGGCACAGGTATATGTGAAGGAAATTATTAGATTACATGATGTGCCTAAAGTGATTGTATCTGATCGAGATGGACTGTTTACTTCCAAACTTTGAAAGGGTATTCAACAAGGATTGGGTACGAAGTTGCATTTTAGGACGGCTTTTCATCCGCAGACTAATGGACAGTCTGAGAGGATTATTCAGGTACTGGAAGATCTTCTGAGGTTATGTGTTTTGGATTTTGGAGGAAGTTGGGAAGATCATATCTCTTTGATCGAATTTGCTTATAATAACAGTTTTCAGTCAAGTATTGGTATGGCACCATATGAAGCTTTGTATAGTCGGAAGTGTAGAACTCCTTTGACTCTGATAGAGGTGGGCGATAGACAGGAAATGGGTGCGACATTTGTGGATAAAACTGTTAGAAAAATCAACTTGATTAAAGAAAGATTGAAAGCTGTACAAGATAGGCAATAGAAGTATTAAAATCAGAAGTACAGGTTCGTGGAATTTCAGGTTGGTGACTTTGTGTATGTCAAAGTCAGTCCGATGAAAGGTGTCAGCAGATTTGGAATAGTGAGCAAGCTCAGTCCAAGGTATGTCGGACCTTTTGAGATTATTGAAATGATTGGAAAGTCTGCTTATAGATTGTTGTTATCTGATCAGCTGACTGATGTGCATAATATTTTTCACATATCCTCTTTGAGAAAGTGGATATCTGATTCTGACAAGAAGTTGTCTGTTGATGAAGTTAAGATTCAGGAGAATCTGCATTATAAAGAAGAACCTGAAAAGATTTTGGCCTATGATGTACGTAAATTAAGAAGTAAACAGATTCCTATGGTTAAAGTGCAGTGGAAGCACAGAACATCTCGGGAAGCGACTTGGGAGAAGGAGTCGGACAAGAGGCACTTGTATCCGTATCTATTTTGACTCAGTTTGATTTGAAAATATTGAGGACGACATTTTTCTGAAGTTTGGGAGATTGTAAATACTGTTTTTCTCCTAGGATCGTTCGGGACGAAGTGGATCGTCCCGGGACGATCTGTACAAATTGTGAAGAATCTGCATTTTCGTCTGTACGAACCTGGAACAGTCAGGACGAACAGTCGGGACGAACCGAACCCGAGAGTTTTGTCCTGGGACGAAGAAAATTGGCATTTAATTTCGTCTGGACGATCTGGTCCAGAGAAGATCGTCCCGAGACGATCGGGACATCGTCCGGGACAATCCTGCTTAATAAATATCTAATTAATGTCATTTAAAAGAGAGAGAAAGTCTAGGAGAGAGAAAAATGGAGGGAAAAGAAGAAAAGTGGATTTTTAGGCGACTTCCATCCATTTTCGTCCGTTGCCGTAGTTGGAGAAGTTGACTGACTCGAGGTAAGGCACATTCCGCCTTTCTCAATTTTCAGAAACGAGAATTTTGATAACTTTTTTGTTCCGAATTTTGTTTCCGTTAGCGAATTTCTAGTATTATTTTCTTCTGACAAAGGTTTTACAGCGTAACTTTTGGTATATTTTTGAGATGATAATTATGCACGTTTTGAGTATTTTCTAGAAGATTTTTATTGGATATTTTGAATTCAGCGGCGTTCTAATTGAATTGCAAGTTATCCGGATGTTGAAAAATGTTATGTCAGTATAGTAAAAGTCTTATAATGTTGTTGTGGATATTCTGTGGTACTTTGGTAAATTTCTGGATCTATGAATTTTGTGTAAATTCCGTATACTGCCAGTATGCCGCTAATTTTTCGTACGAATTCTGATTTTTCTAAATTGATACATTAAATGAATTGAAGTGCTTGTATGCTATCAGAAGGGAGTTATAAGGGGCCAGGATCCTTTGAGATTCTGTAAGTGTCAGGAAAATCTGATATGAGCTATGATATCTGAAAAAAAGTTATGTTCCGGAATTTCGAATATCTATTCTGTTCTGGTGCTATAAGCATAAAGGGAGACATAAGGTGCCAGAATCCATCGAGATTCTGTAAGTGCCAGGGAAGGGAGACATAAGGGGCCAGAATCCGTCGAGATTCTGTAAGTGCCTAGGAAGGGAGGCATAAGGGGTCAGAATCCGTACGATTCTGTAATGGTCTGGGAATCTGAAATCTGATGTTTGATATCTGATAATCTGTTATGTGACTTATCTGATCTGTTTTATGAATTATCTGATATGAATGTGATTGATTTCTGATTTCTGTATGATTCTAGTTATTCCGTACGATTCTGTCTGTTATGTGATTTGAAAGCTTTATGATATCTGTTCTGAACTCCGATTCGACATGATTTCAGTTTTCTGTATCAGTTGTTTGATTTCTGCTGATCAAGTATCTGTTCTACGGTTTTCATACGGCTTTTCTCTAATGTATTTTTTTATGTGGATTTCTGATGATTTGGATTGGTGAGTGATGTCTTGCTGAGCTGTTAGCTCATCCTTATTTTCTGCGTGGTTTTCAGGTTCCGGGAAAGGGAAGGAGGTCTTGGACTAGAAGTTCTGTGTCTGATCTGAGATTATGTATTTTTGTACTTTTGATTTTTGTACAGTCATGACTTTTCTGTTATGCTCTGTTCTTTCTGTCTGTAAGTCATGTACTGTATATGTATATGATTATTTTGGTGGAAGAAAGAAGAAAATAGTGGATGCATTCTTTTGGATGTTTATAGTAGCTCTGTGTGTGTGTTTTGTTTGTATAAGATTTAGAAGAAAGTTCTGAAGCAAATTCCAAAGTCAGATCCTGGATTTTCAATGGGTTGAGTCGTGACAGTTGGCCTGTATGGTCAGTTATGGTATTTCCACAGAGTTGAGGGCAACACTATACGTTGCAGAGCCAAAAAAAATATCCCAGGTAATCATTTTTTATATCGGAGCCGTTGGTCTTGGCACAGCAGCAGGTGTAAGAATTGTCAAAAAATCACAAATTATTGGTGTTGACTTCAATCCAAACCGATTTGAGGGAGAAAGAAAGTTTGGTATAAATGAATTTATGAATCCCAAGGATTATGATAAGCCAATTCTACCTGCTTATACTATTATTGAAAAATTAAAGATTGGCAGGCAAATTGACAGCGGGTGGACCTATCCTGATCGGTTTAGCCAACCAAATCCACCTCCTTATAGTGGCCAACCAGACATTTTCCTATTAGCCTGAAGTTCCTCCTACCCCAGTAATATGATGCCGGAGCTGAGCTGATTTATCTGATTAAACTTCAGTCTAGTTTTATTTCTTTTGGTAGCGTATATGGCAACATAGAATTAGCGCTCTCTATTTTTGAGTGTAGCCTATTATGGGTTACATTTGTCTCTAAATAAGAGCCTTTACTTGTAATAGAGATTAGCTTTTGAGATATGAATAATATTTGAGTAGTTTTACTCTTGTTTTGGGTTTCTGTATCCTGAAGGATTTCAGGTGGTGATCCCACTTCCAAGGAGTTCTTGGTCAGTTCACCGGCTCTTTAACGTGGATGCGTCGAGCTCCTCCGGTCCGATGAAATAGAGATTATGAGCTTGCTCAAATTAGACTCCCATTGAATTCATTTTATTATTAGTTGATGCTTAAGGCTATAAATAATCTAAATTGACCTTAATACTATACTAATAAAGTTCATTAATTTATTTTCTCATCAAATTTCAATCAAATTTAAATATTATTTGATTTAAAATCTTATTCAAACTTATTTCTAAGTTTTCTTTCAAATAAGTTTTTTTTTCAAGTTGGTATCAATAGCAAGATATAACTTAATTTCATGAAGATAATTTTTATAGGTATTAAGTTTATATTTAGATAAATATATCATAAATTTTGATTGATAAAGTATGTTTAAAACATATTTTAAAAAAAAAGTAATGATAATACAAATAATTAAATATACATGATAATTACATGACTCGTTTAAATCTTTTCTCCTCCTCTCTTTCACCCTCTGTCCTTCGAGCAATTATTAGGTCCTTTCACTGGATGTAGAGGAAGGTTCGGTTTTAGGCAAAAATAGGTCAAAACGTGCAAATACCGAGTTTTTTGAAAAACTCGGTATTTTTTCAAAAAACTCGGTATTTGCACTTTTTTAGGCAAAACCGAACCTTCCTCTAGGTCCTTGCACCGGACGAAATAAAAATTCCTGTCCTTCTTTAACTTACGAAGACGCGCCAGCTTCTTAAAATACATTCATTTTCATATTACAAAACGGAGACTTTAGTCGTCAACTTACGTCGATGCGGCAGCTTCGTCTTCTATTCTCCGTTTACTTGACTTACGCTGTTCACATCTCCACGAAGCCGTCGGATTTCAAAGGAACGGTCCACATGAAGGCTTTCCCTTAACCAAGGAATCCTAGGCTCTGCGTGAGGACTCCGCACAGAATCATTTCTCATATTGGAGACTATAAAATCTTCATCTCTTCCAATCAATCTCTGTTTCTCCTACTGTTCAGTTGTTCTGCTCTCTCTACCTCGATCATCTGTGCCATGGCGGAATGGTTTGTTGGTCCAATCATGGACAAGATCATCAACGCTTGCTCTGACTACCTGGAAGAGCAAGTCGGATGGCAGACGGGCATGAAGAAGGAGCTGGAAAGCCTGCGAGAGAACCACCCGAAGATCCAAGCTGTCGTGGACTTTGCTGTTAACAAAGCACAAATCAGCGATCAGAACCCAGCTCTCAACAAATGGTTATGGCATCTCCGAAATTCTATTGATGAGGCAGATGATGTGCTCGATGAGTTGGAATACATGAAGCATCAAGAACAGTTCCTCAAAAACACGGAAGAAACAAAGGTGTGTTCCGCCACCGCCTGCTTCCTATTTAATTGATTCTGCTCGCGAATATATTTATTTTTTTATTTGATAATGTATTTCTAACTAATATGATCAGAAAAGAAAGTTCCTGCCGAGCTTCGTATATGAAAGTGCTCGTAAAATTCTCAAAATTGGCGAACGTTCTATCAAAAGAGTTCCCAACTTGATGCGACTGGAGGAGGCTGTGCAGAAACTTGATAAAGCTTCGGCTGATGTTACTCCTTTCATTCATCTTGTAGACAGCACGCAGCAGGAACACAAGGAGCTGGAGGTTGATTTCTACAAAGCACGTGAAACAGGATCGTTGCCTTCAAATGATCTCATCGGTAGAGGCGAGGCTATGGAGTTTGTTACGCAGTGGTTGAAGAAGCTATCAAATGAGAATCGGGACAGGAACATTTCTCTTCTATCTATAGTGGGCCATGGTGGTATGGGGAAGACAACTCTCTTGCAACACGTCTATGAAGATGAAGTTACAAAGGAATTTGATCTTAAAATTTGGGTTTGTGTTTCAAACAACTTTGATGTGAAAAACGTCATTGCAGATATGTTATCAACTCTTAAGAAGAAGAGGCCTCGTTTGGACGACACACTTGATGCACTTCAAAATAGTCTTAGGACTGAGATTATGTCCAAAAAGTTCTTACTTATTCTGGATGACATTTGGGAGGAAGAGGAGAACCGGGATATCAGCAAATGGGAGAAGGTGCTCGCCCCTCTGGCTTATGGGAAAATTGGTAGTGGGATTTTGGTAACAACTCGAATGGACTCAGTTGCAACGATGATGGCAAAGGTGATTAAAAAGAAGACGGAAATATTTAGATTAGAGGGCTTGGAGGAAGATCAGTGTTTGCAGCTCCTCAACTCTCATGCATTTGCTGATGTAGAGAATCCTAATGATTATGAAAGATTAAGATCCATTGTTGGAGAGATAGTTAAAAAGCTTTCAGGATCTCCATTGGCAGCCAAGGTTACCGATGGTGTTTTGAATTCTAGCTTGGATGAAAGACATTGGACAAAAGTTTTAAATAGTGATTTTATAAGTCCAAATCTGAGTCAGGATTACATCTTTCCCATTTTAAGATTGAGCTATATGTTCCTCCCAAAACATCTACAAAATTGTTTCGCATTTTGTTCTATATTTCCACAAGATTATGAGTTTAATAAAGATGATCTAGTCACAATGTGGATTGCATTGGGTTTCATTCAGCACCCTAATGATCAAGAATGGACAATGGAGGATATTGGAGGGATGTATTTTGATATTTTGGCTAAAAAATCATTCTTTGATAAGTTTGATCATGAAAATTTTGGACGATACTACAAGATGCATGATTTAATACATGAATTGACACAATCAGTTTCCATGCATGGCTGTTTAAGAGTTGAGGATGGTATAAAGTTGCCTTCTATTATTCCAGAGACTCTTCGACATTTGTCGATTCGAACTTCAAATTCAGACATCATAAAAATGATTGGGAAGTTCAAATATTTGCATTCTCTTTTCTTGTTATATGAAGCTTCTAATCGGAATCTTTCCAATACACTTATTGAAATATTCAAAGCATCAAAAAGCCTACGCTTATTACGCATATGGACTACAAAAAATTTGGAAATAATACCCGAGGAGATTGGAAATTTGACACATCTTCGATGGTTAAAGATTGATTGTTATAATTTGACTATGTTGCCAAGATCTCTAAGTAATCTCTATCACTTGCAAAGCATAATCATTTCAAGTGAGTTAAGACACGGTAAATATGTTGACGATTTTTTATCGAGTGACATTAATAACCTTTCTAATTTACATTACCTGATATTGCCCGGGAATTATATTTCATCAATATATGCGATTGGAAAGCTAAAGTCTCTTCAAGCACTATATATGTTTGATCTCAAAGATGTGAGTGGTTATAGAATTGTGGAGATGCAGAATATGAATGATCTTTGCATATTAGGAATCAATTGCCTTGAAAATGTTAAAGAAGCCGAGGAGGCCTGTAGTGCCAAATTATGTGCTAAGAGGAGGCTCACAGATTTAACCTTATATTGGAGTAACACTGATTCGAGGAACATCAATTTATATGAGAACGTGCTTGACAACCTTCAGCCACCAAAATGTCTAAGAAATTTGAGCATAAATAGATACATGGGTGCAAGGTCTCCAATATGGATGAAGAATGTCAATCTGATCTCCAATATAGAGAAAATCGAATTGACAGATTGCTTGGAGTATGAAACTCTTCCACCTTTTGGGCAACTTCCCTTCCTCAAGTCACTGATACTTGATAACATGCCGAAAGTACAATGCCTCGAAAGTAAAGTTAATGGGAATGATACATACCGTGCCTTTCCATTGCTAGAGGTGTTATCTATTAAAGGATTAGAAGCATTAGAGGATTGGTTTGAGGTAGGAGTAGCTGCTGAAGATGGATTTTTGTTTCCTTGCTTAATTAAATTATATCTACGTGACTGCCCGAAGTTGAAAGAGTTGCCCTCTTTGCCATTTTTGAAAATGGGTGGACGACTTTGAATTTTTGTAGCAATTCAAATCCTATTCCCCTTGAAACATTAGAGGTCTTTCGTTGTCCAAACATTACATCTCTTCCTCTGGCTGATGAAATAGCAAGGCTTGCAGCACTAAGATACTTGACGATTACAAATTGCCCCGATCTGATCTCTCTGGGAAGATATCGACAAGTGGAGACCACTAATAATTGCCATCTCATGCTCAGCGATCTTACCATAAGTGATCCATCAGTGTTGCTAATGGAGCCATTGAGAAGTGTCGCCTCCTTAAAAAAGCTGACTGTTGAGCGGAATAATGAGCTGATTTCATTTCCAAATGAGGCGGAGCAGTGGTTTCTGAGAGTGAGTGCATCTCTTTGTGAGCTGAACTATACGTATCTCGGATCCTTACAGTCTCTACCTTCCTCCTTGGAATGCTTATCTTCACTTCAGAAACTATCTATTATAAAATGCCCCAATCTGGTCTCTCTCGGAGAAATGCAAACCACTAATAATTGTCATGTCATACTCAATTATCTCCGTATAAGTGATCCATCGGTGTTGCTAATGGAGCCATTGAGAAGTATCGCTTCCTTAAAAATGCTGATTATTGCGGAGAATGATGAGGTGGTTTCATTTCCAAATGAGGCGGAGCAGTGGTTTCTGAAAGTTAGTTCATCTCTTTGTGAGCTGGAATTTATAAATCTCAAATCCTTACAGTCTCTCCCTTCCTCCTTGGAAAGCTTATCCTCACTTCATTTTCTATTTTTTAATAATGTTCCTATGCTTCGGGAATTACCGAACCTTCCTCCCTCTTTGAAACGTCTATCAATTTGGGGATGTCATCCAGAATTAGAAGAGCGCTATCGAGAGGATGGAGGCTCTGATCGGGACAAGATTGCCCACATTCCTCTTATCCTTATTTCTCCCAAAAGATAATAGCTGGGTCGAACTACTTTAATGAAAATTTCAAAATGCATAAGCTGCAAACTTCTTTCTTCTTATCTTATTTGTTTCCTTGATATCTATGAAATGTGAAGAATGCAATGTCAGCATTAACCAGTTTGTATCATTTGATCGATGTACTCAATTTTATTATGTATCAATGTTTATATAAAAATATTTCTTCTTTTTTAATATTTAGATATATATATGTCATGTAACAGACAACTGATTTTTTTGTTTTTTAGACACATTGAGAAGAAGATATATATATTGAAGATGATTGATTGCAAATTTTATTTTATTTTTTAATAATGAACTTGTTATTTACAATGTCAAATATTACATATAATTGAGTACCACATCGATCAAATTCATTCATTTTTTTTCAAGCTCAGTATAAACATTCCTTGAATTTTAAACTTATTTGTATGTTTGCTTTTCAAATTCTAGTCAAAATTAAGCTTTAATAAGACTCAACTAATTATATATTTAATACTAATAATTTAAATATATAACTTTTATTATTATGCATAATTAAATTTATAGATTTTAATAAAAATTTTCGAATCTTCAGGTTCTCTTGAATTTCAAATCAAGCATCAACTTTCAAACTCCTTCAAGTGAACCATGTGGGTCCATTCAATAGCTTTCTTGAGTAACAAACATTTCAATAAATTTAGCTAAAGTTTGAAACAAAAACTCCATTTAATATGCCCAAGTTAATTTCTTTAACAATAAATTATTTTTTCATCGTTTAAATTGATATTAAGTGACCATGGATGCATTGGATTCCTCTTGTCGAGAGGGTCATTTTAACAATAAGAATGCAAAAATAAAAAAAAAATTGTTCCTTTAAATAATGTTCCAAACATTCCAACCACACCTCAACTGTTGGATTTGGGTTCATTTTAACATGGAATGTAGAACTTTTGGCTTTGTTCAGCTCGTACTGAAGAGACGTTAAGTTTAACTATAAATTTACTTAAATTAATCACTTTTGATGAAGTTTACTTCGTGTCTTTCTAAATTAAATTACAAAAAAATTAATTTCTAATGTGACATTATGATTCGTACTTGATTGAACAAATTTTGTAATAACTTTTTTTATATTTTTTTACATAATAATTGATTCTTTTAGTAAATTTTATAATCACTTATTATATATTTTTACATAATGATTGAGGATCAAAATCTTTTCCAAATAGCTTTTAACCAAAATATTTCTAAAACTTTTCATGACCGTAATAATTAAAAAAAACTTCTTTTTAACTAAAATCATTTAAAATACATAATGATCGAATTCCTTCGAAACAAAATAAAATCAAACTCCTGATCGAATCCACCTCATCAAATCCCTTTCTACAATTTGGTACGTAATGGGTCAAAGCCGACCGCACTTCTTGCATTCATCAACAAATAAATAAAATTTACCTATACCCATTCAACCAAAAAAATAATAATAATAAATAAGAACAAGTTGCCCTTACGTGCTTCAGTGTGGAACCGGTCTTCAAGGATTTGCATAGAGAAGCATCTTTTTTCGCCCTTTCTGTCTCTCCAAGCTGCTCTTATAAATCAATCAAAGGAGAACCACTTTCTCCAAAGAAATCAGAAGCGAAATAGAAACAAGCAAAAGCTACATGCGAATCAGAGATAGTGTTCATAAGCATGGATCACATTTATACTGGCGATGGGTGAGGTGGGGACTAGAGAGCAAGACAATCAAAATTATGAAGGAGACCAAGATATGTGTAGCGACAGATCATATAGATTTTATCCCAAGCTAACATCAATATTAGAGGATAAACGACGATGATGACGAGGAAGATGTGAAGCAAGTGATGAAGGGATGAAATGATTCACTGCGCCAAAAACATAGGGAAATATGGCCTAGACTTAAAGGTGATCTAAGGGTTTATTTGGGCTGTAAAGGCCGAAATTTTGTTGTTGGGTTATTTGTTTATAGAACTTCTTTGAAGTGATTATTAAGATTGCGAATATTAGGAGAGAATTTGTAATATTTTATTTTTTATAATGTTGATTTTTTTTTTTAATTTAAAGGAGGTTGATCCTATATGTATATATTTTCTTATGAAATTGATTCAAATGCCTTCTAATTTTTACCATAAGTTTTTTTTTTTTCTAATTACTAAACTTAATTTATCAATTCTTTCGAATTTTTGTTGTAAGCTAAATGAAATCATTTAATATGTGTTATTGTGTAAATATATGTTTTTCTTTATATATAGTTAATTTATGTTTATTTTTAAATAGGAAGAAGAAAATATACTTTTTTTTCTCAAGCATCAAGATCTAAATAAAATGGACTATGCATTTTTTATAAATATTCTTACACTCATTTTATAAAATGGACTATGCTTTTTTTAAATATTCTTAAACTAATTTTATAAAATGGACTATTATTTCTTTTTCAATCATCATGAAGGTCTAAATAAATTTTTTAAATAGGAAGAAGAAAAAACACTGAAAAATAAAATCCCCAAGCCAAATTCTTGAACGTGCATATTTCGGAAGCTCTCTCTCTCCCTCTCTCTCTCTACAGGAAATTAATGGTAGATTTCCAGTGGACTTTTCCTTTGGAAATCATTAAATTTCTGTCGAAATAATACATTTCTTGCGGATTTCTAACGAAAAATTTTCTGTTGGTAAAACGAGCGTTGGAAAACAAATTCCGGCGGAAAAAATCCTGCAGAAAATTTTCTACCAGCTTTCCAATGGAAATAATTTGACAGAAAAATTTTCAATGGATTTTTTCAGTAAAAATTTGAATTATTCCCAAGCTGGCCAACCCGCCCATGCTTGGCATTTGCCAATCTACACCATAGCCCACTCGCACAAGCTAGCCAGCTCGCAACCCACTTGCCTACCCAACCCGCCTGCCAACCAATAATCTACCCACCCACTGGGCCTGTAAGGTTATTTGAACCCCGCTCCTAACGCCCGCAAGTCTAGCTCCCAACAACCTAGCCATGAAGCAAGTTCTATTGTTAATAGTATTATTTTTTTATTTAAATTATATTTAATACAATATTAAAAATTAATATTTATTCTTTTTTGAAATATCAAAATAATTAATTTTATATTATGGTGAATATTAATTTAAAAATATTTATTAGATTGGCTAATTAATTAATTTAAATTAATTAATTTAACTTAATAATCATTATGAAAACGATTTATTTAATTTAGTTTCACATATTTTAATATAATCAAATTAATTATTTTATTTTGATCAAACAATTTATTTAGTTTAATTTAATAATATTTAATTTAATTAATTTACTATAATATGACAGTAAGTTATGAAATAACTTAATTTAATTTAACAAAGTTATTAAATTACTTAATTTATTTGAAATTTTAAATTCTGCCAGAATTTCACTAGAATTTTCGTTAGAAATAAATCCATTGGATAGCTCATCGAAAAATCCGCCGGAAATATTCTACTGGATAATTCTTAAGAATTTCCGACTGATTTATTTTCACCAGAATTTTGCAGGAAATTAATATTTTTCCTATAGGATCTCTCTCTCTCTCTCTCTCAAATTCTAACAATTAAAATTCTTTTTCATATTTTTATGTTAAGGCCGTTTTACAAAAATAGAACTAGGCAAATAACGAAATTATGGAAGAAATAAAAAAAAAATGCAAACAAATTTTAATATTGGTTTGATCTCTTGATATAGGTTCACTCCCCAAGGTTCTCCTCTCTTTGAATTCCACTAAACCATTCCTTTTGTACCTAGCAAGGTGGAGAAGGCCTCCTTTCACCGGCAGAGAAAAATATTATACACGGTTTCTCTTCCCCAAAAAGCTTTAAGTTCCCTCATTTTGCTTCATAGCATGTTGGAGAAGTAGAACAGAGGTCTTTCAAGCCTTTCAAAAAGGCCTCTCAGAGTTCTTTTCCAAAATCTATTCAAACAAACAATTCAGGGAATAAAGAAACGATAATGTGAATTATATCACACAACTTTTTGAACTCTCCCAAGGAACCTTCTCAAAATATCTCCATCAACACCCAAATATTTACACAAGCTCTAACAAGAAAGACACCCTCTCTCTCAAAAGGACTATGAATATCTCTATAACAATTGATTGAACCAACTCTCTCTCTCTCTCTCTCTCTCTCTCTCTCTCTCTCTCTCTCTCTCATTCTCTCTCTCTCCATTGAATCCTGAAGAATGGTATATATTTAAAAAAGAGCCCAATTTTTTAATATCTATTAACTATTTTGTACAATATGAATATCAATTCGTATAGTAAGATTAGTTCAATCTGAATAAAATATGAAAATACTTCTCTATTTGATCGAATTGTATGATTATGATTGAATGATACGATTAGCTCAACAGATTGTCCTGTACATACTGAAATTGCACGAACATTCTCTCTCTCTCTCTCTTTTTGAAATATATGAAATGTACTATACAAATATTCAATTTTATTTTATCTCAGTTTAATTCATTAATTTCTAGATCCAAAATAAGTAATAGATAATATAATAAGTTCAAATTTAAAATTATCTTTTTACGAAATTTCAAAACAACCAGCTAGTTTTATGTGGAATAAGCGATCATCAACCTTAACTAGTTTTTTTTCTATTTGTTTAATATCAATTGATTTATTATTAATATAAATAATTATAGGGTATGATCATGATCATATAGTATAATTTTTAAAGAACTCAAGTAATGTTCATTGGTTTTAAATTCTTATTATTTTAATTCTCATTTGTGAGTATGTGCTTAGTTGTTTAATCATTTTACACCTATAACATAAATTGAACAAAAAAGATAGAAAATGAGACACACAACAATATTCTTTGACAATCTTTTCATTTACAATTTTGAGCTCCATTTAATCTTCATATCTCTAGTCTAACATTATGCTACCTTGTGTCTTTTACTTGAAATGTTAATATAAAATAAAATAATCTGCGCACAAGACTAAAATATGCATTAGCTTAACTAATCATGTTTATGATCATCAAAGTCGTAGTGTACACCCGGCTCGTGAAGTACAATAATCTGCGACCCCCCTCCCCCCCTCTGATGATCATAAATATTTTGATTGAAATTTATTTTAGCATTTAATTAATTTAGCCAATTGCCAATTCAACCCCCTTACTCTATACTTTCAATAACAAATTTTCTTGCTATTAGATCATATGATTGTTTCTTTCCAACAATTTGAATAACACATATTCACTTAAGTACTTAACAAGGCATGAGAGCATAACAAGAATAATGGAATAGTTAATGAAGCTCATGCCGATTTTTCAAGAGATATTAATTATCCTTTTTTCAAGAGTAGGTACATTCTCTAACCTCTGTGTTCGATAATTTGCTTTGTCTCATACTTAATTTTTGTTGGCCTTCAGAGACACATATTGATGGCGCCCATCAATATGTTGGTGACGGTGAGTGACGAAGTTGGGGGCATAGCTTTTAAAGTTAACAATGTACATCTATCTTATAATTAATGACATACATTAATGGTGGTGGTGATGAAAGTGAAAGGTGTCAACATTTGTGTTGACAAAATGCATCATCCTTATGCACGATGGCCAATATTGAGGGTTTTGGTTACAACAGAAGATAAAAATGATAGACTTCAGCCCTTATGTCAACAAAATACATAAGCTTTATAGGCATTTGCATACAAGACCCTACGTGGAATAATTTATTGCAAACAAAAGAATTGTTAAGGATTCTTCACATCTCTCAAGAATTTACTAAAATGAAGGAGAATCCTTACCAAGAATCTACTAAATTGAAGGAGAATCCTTGAAAGATTATTTTAAAGATTTTTCTTGAGAAGCTTGCCAAATTCAAAGAGTGGAACCATACTCACTGAGATGTGTTTTTCTTGGAGGACTTATCGTGAACCATTTTAATCTTTGTTAAAATGAGAGAATGTCCATTGTTATGCTGACCTTATTCATAAAGTATAAGCACAAAAATACTTATGATGTGGCTACCAACACTCATCAAAAATATTTTGAGCAATTTTCTAACAAGAGAAAAAAATGGACATGAGGGTGGTGCCAAAAAATCTAAACGTATAAAGTATGAACAATAATGAAATCAAGATCTTTCGACTTGAACTTCTCACTAGAGTCATGAATATAAGCCCAAGAAGGAATACACTCCCTTGAATACATCACATACTAATATTATAATGGCTACGCAATGTGAAAAATGCTAAATGGCCTATTACATTAAGGTTAAATACTAGCAATCAAGAGTATCATTATCATTTTTATCAAAGCTGTGGGCATACACTAAAGCTTGCAAGTAGCAGATGAAAGAGATTGAGATGTTAATTCAGTAAGGATACCTTTGTTAATTTACATAAAACATACCTACTTGAAGTAAAACTATTCCCACTAGGTGGCAGAATCAATGACAATAAAGACAACAGTAATGTAGTCATCAATTGGTTGGAGAAATTGAAATCATTGTTGGAAGATGCCTAATTATACTCTTAGATTCTCTTCATTACCCTAGAAGAACTGGTATTGAAGAAATCTTAAGCTAATCAATCTATCATATTTAATGATTCTGACATGGAAGGGATCCATACTCCACACCAAGATCCACTTGTGCTTAATGCTGGCATTGGTGATCCTTATTATAATGTTAAACAAATCCTTATTGATAATGAATTTTTCCATCAATGTTTTAATAAAATCCATATTCCTCAGGCTTGGTTTAGTCGTAGAATGCTCCAACCAGCTTTAGGACTATTATATGGATGCAAAAAAATGACTATTAAGAGTTAAAGGAACTATCACACTCCCTATTACATTGAATGAATTCTCTCAACAAGCGACACAGATTATTCAATTCACAAAATTCAAGTCAGAAATAATATATAATGCTATATTTGGGAGATTCTTACAATCAATATTTGGAACTATCATTTTTGTGATGCATTTAAAATTAAAATTTTTAACTCCAATTGGGGTTAGTGTTGTACATGAATATTAATATGTTGCTCAAACTTATTATCTCATGCAGGCTCAACCATGATAATAAGTAACATTAATCATTAAAAACTTCAATCTTTTAAGTAAAGATGTCAAAACCCACCCCGAACAAGATATGTCTTATTGTGTTAAGTTGTGACAGACAAATCCCAAGATCTAGCTAGTTTTATAATATTTTTTATTCTCTTTCAATATTCATTTTAAATAATTAACAGACTACAAAGCTATGAAAAATATTTAGATTATAGTAACTAAACTCATCAACAAGAATTTTGCATTTCATCAAAATATATCTACAATATAGTACATTGCTACAAACAGAAGATACAAAAAATTATGTATTTTTGAAAATTGAGATAGGCATAATGTGACCTATCTCGAGATTATAATTTTTAACTAGGCCGACAGAAAATAAATGGCTCTACGACCTATAAAATTGGGCTTCTATTTTCTCTCACCTCTCTTTTCTCTCATTGTTCCCCTTGCTTGCTCTCTGTTCTAGGTAAAACAAAAGAAAAAGCCATTTAAGAAAGTGGGAGGAGATTTTATAATAAAATAATTTAAGGGTACAAATATAATTATGGCAATTATTTATTTTTTTCATATAAATTCATATAAATCCTTTTATATCTTCAAATTCAAAGATAAAAAAATTATGAAAAAATATTCATAACTTAGCTAGCATATCCAAAACATTGTGTTGAAATTAATTTAAAAAACGAATATCTAACAGTCACAAAAACCCCTTGTACTGCCAAGTATTAGTTTCTTAAAAAATTGTTCTAGTACTAAGAAATTTTGAAAAAATTAGTGATACTAAAACATAATAATATCTTTGTAATGTCGAAAATAATTTAAAATTTTGACTTAGAATGATTCCTGAAATAATTTTTTTTCACAATTATAGCAAAATAACTCTTTTAAAATTTAAAGGTTACTACAAAAGATATGGTGCAAAGGGCTTACCCTGTAAAAGAATTAATTAACTTACTTCTATCAGATATGCATCCCACATATATAATGAAAATTAAATCTTTGCTATTAGTAAAAGAAAGATTAGAATACATAAAATTTTTACATTGAAATCAAGACATCTTCGCTTGGAATTTGATCGACATGCTTGAGATTGATCCTGAAATAATCACACAATCTCTTCAAATAGATTCAACTTTCGTGGTCCTTCTTTGCCCTACTGGGGCTTTCAGGATGGCTGGGGTTCCATCTACCAACTCTTGGGGGAAGATATCGGGCCCGATTCAGGGTCTTAATATAGGTTTTTTTTCCTTGGATGGTGATGGTGCTGCTGCATCACCAACTCATTCGTTTAAAGATGTTCTATCTGCAAACCCGATGGTAGGTGATAAAATACCTGACTTAACTTAATCAATTTTTAACTGAGTCCCGGCTGTTCTTCTTTCTGATGAAGATGTTCTTGAACTAGCTTCTCCTTTTCAATTCACGCTTGTTGGTAAGTTTGGTTTGTGTAGACCAAATCTTGATTTGATTCGTAATTTCTTTGATAACCTAAAATTATCTGGTCTCTTTTCAGTTGGTTTAATGGATGCTCCTCATGTTGCAATTCAGCTCTCAAATGATTTGGATTATAGTAGAGTATTTACTAGAAGAGCTTATTTTATCAATAACTGTCAAATGCATGTTCTCAAAGGGACCCATTTTTTTATGTTAAAGAGGAATCTCCTATAGTCCCGATTTGGATTTCTTTTCCGAATTTACGATTACATTTCTTTAATCCCAAAGTTTTGTATGCTCTTGGTTTGATTTTTGGTCGTCCTTTGCAAACCGACCAAGCAACTGCTTCGAGAACTCGTCCTTCTATGGCTAGGATTCTCGTTGAAGTTGATATTTTTAAAAAGCATGCTAAGGAAATTTGGGTAGGTTCAAAAGCTTTTGGTTATCTTCAAAAAGTCGAATTTGAAAGATCTCGGATTTTTGCCAACATTGTAAGATTCATGGTCACTCTATTTTGGATTGCTTTATGTTGCATCCTAATTTAAAAAAAAATTCTTGTGGAAAATACGAAAGTGCATGCTACTAACCCAATAAATCTTGAGGGGTTTTACCTGATACTGGAAAAGGTCCTATGGAAACGACTCATAATATTACGGTAACACCCGAAAATTCTGTCCATGTGGCAAATATTTTACCGGAAATTTTTTTTTCTGTTTTAAATAATATTAATGAGGAGAATAATGTGGTTTCTAATGAATGTGTGAAGGATCCTGATATCTATGTTTTTATAGACTCTATGCTTAATCTATCCAAAGCTATAATTGATAATGTGCCTAAGCAGGTTGTTGGCTCTGCGAGTGGTATTGAAAATCTTGAAAAAGATGGTTCTGAGGAAGGGGAGTTCATCCCTAACTCGAGTAAAGAAGTGGAATTTTACAAAGAGGATGGTTTTAATAAAAATGATAAAGAGGATTCCTTGTCCTCTAATGGTGTTGGTACTTCTTCTTATAATGAAGAAGAGGTTGAATTTATTAAGGTGGGAAAAAAGGATAAGAATACCTTACCTTCGACACCCCGTTCTATTAGAGCTAAAACTTCTTCAAAACTTTGTAATGGTTAATGCTCTGATCTGGAATATTAGAGGTATTGGAGGTAAGGCCTCGGTTAATAGAGTTAAAAATCTTTGTAGGATTCACAATATTCAGCTTCTTGTTTTACTTGAGCCGTTTATTTCTAGGGATAAATTGTCTATTACTGCTATGAAGTTGGGTTTTTCTTCTAACTTTGCAAACTGCTCTAACAAAATTTGGATTTTCTGGAAAAATGCTTTTAATTTAAATATTTTTGATGACTTTCAACAAGTAGTTAATGTTCACATTTCATTTTATAATTTCATATGCAATGCTTCTTTTGTATATGCTTCTTGTACTAGACTTGGCCGATTTGGATTATGGGATCAGTTAAATGCTTTTTCTCTTAACACTATTATCCCTTGGTTTGTTGGGGGTGACTTCAACATTATTAGCAATACTAATGAGAGAAGAGGTGGGCGGTCTCCTAACATTGATGCCATGGAAGACTTCAATTCCATGATTAATGATTGCTATTTAAATGACATTGGCTTTTATGGTAGTTCTTTTACTTGGAGTAGAGCAAATTTATGGCAAAGACTTGATAGGTTATTATTTAACAATGAGTGGCAAATTAAATTTTCATTAACTCATGTTGATTTTAAGTAGAACGACTTCTGATCATGCTCCTTTACTTTTAAGTATTAATACTAATAGTATTACTTTGCCTTCTTCTTTTTTATTTCAGAATATGTGGTTATCTCATAAGGATTTCAGTAACGTTATCAATTATAATTGGTCGGCTCCTATTGCTCCGAACAATGACATTTATGGTATGCCTAGGCTGTGGGCTAAATTGAGCAGGTTGAAACAAGTTTTAAGGTGGTGGAATAAAAATGTTTTAAAGAACATTTTTGCCAACATTAAAGAAGCTGAGAAGGAGGTGCTTGAGTTAGAGAAGGTTTATATGGACAATCCGGTTAGTGATAATACTTATGCCCTGAATGATGCTAAAACCAAGCTTGCTACTTTGCATGAACAAGAGGAAACTTATTGGAAACAAAAAGCTGCTTTTAAGTTGATTGTTGAGGGGGATAGAACATGAAGTTTTTTCATACAATGGCTAATAAGAAAAAAGTTCAAAATCATATTTTTAAAATTTTGGGCGAGGGAGGGGTTACTATTGATAACGAGGAGGACATTTTTAGTTCTGAGGTTGACCATTTCAAGAATATTTTTAATAAGGATTGTACTACTACTCCTATAGCTAATCCTTTCATTGTTCCTAAGTGTATCAGGGATACTGATAATCAAATGTTGGTTAATATTCCGTCGGAGGAGGAAGTGTGGAATACCATTAAAGATATAAATAGTGATTCCACTGCGGGTCCTGATGGCTTTACCACTAATTTTTTTGTGAATTCTTGGAATATTATCAAGCATGATGTTTTAGATTCTATTAATGACTTTTTTTACTGGAAACCATTACCTGAAGTTTTTTTCTGCTACGAATATTATTTTAATTCAAAAAAAGGAGGGGGCTAACATGTGGAACGATTTCCATCCTATCAGTCTTTGTTATTTTTTTAATAAATTTATTTCTAAAATTTTGGCTTCTAGACTTGTTGACATTTTACCTAGAATTATTTCTGTCAATCAAACTAGTTTTGTGAAAGGTAGAAGTATCTTTGATAATGTTCTTCTTGTTCAAGAGATGACTCATGATATTAATTCCAAGATGAAGGGTGGCAACATCATTTTTAAACTTGATATTTCTAAAGCTTACAATAACTTGAATTGGAACATTCTTTATAATGTTTTATCCTTGTTTGGCTTTAGTCAAGGCTTTATTCAATTGATCAAAAATAGTATTGAGAATTTTTTTTTTCTATTATTATTAATGGTAGAAAACATGGTTTTTTCAAGTTTTCGCAAGGTATGAGACAAGGTGACCCCTTATCTCCTGCTTTGTTCATTATAGCTATGGATTATCGCTCTAGGGGTATGGAGGGTTTGTACAAAAGACATAATTCTCTATATTATCGTACTAAGGGAGGTATGTCGATTACTCATCTTAGCTTTGCTGACGATTTTATCATTTTCTCTAATGGCTCGATTAACAACATCAAATTCCTTGTTCAATTTTTAATTAATTTTCAGAATATGAGTGGTTTGGATATTAATAAAAATAAGAGTAATTTTTTTGGTTTCGAAAGGTATGAGTCAAGGTAAGATCAATACTATTAAACGCATTTGTGGCTTCAATTGCATTCCTTTACCTATCAAGTACTTAGGTACTCTAATTTTTAAAAGGAGAAAAAGAAATCATATCTTTGAAGACATTATCTCGGTTTTTCAAAAGAAAATCTACAACTGGCATTCATATTTTCTTTCTTTTGGTGGCAGACTTGTTTTGATTAAAAGCATTTTAAACTCGATTCCCATTTATATTTTTTATACTCTTAATCCTACTGGTTCTATTTGTTTGAGAATGGAAAGGTTGATTAACAAGTTTTTTTGGGGTGCTAAAAATAATATTAGTTGTATATTTTGGTCCTCTTATAACAAAGCGTGTGGGGCTTTTAATGAAGGTGGTTTAGGCTGCAAAAGTTTCTTGGACACGGTTAGAGCTTTTTCGTACAAATTGTGGTTTTCTTTTAGATATAATATTAGCCTGTGGGCTCAATTAATGCATGCTAAATATTGTAAAGATAAGCCTGTTATCTATTGTACGTATAAAAGTATTGATTCTCAGGTTTGGAAAAGGCTTTGTAAAATTAAAAGGGAAGCGGATTGTTTGATTCAATGGGGTTTGGGTAAGGGTGACATTTATTTTTGGCATGATAACTGGTTAGGTTGTGGGTCCATTGATAACCTTTTGAATACTTCTACTTTGCTCAATACTAAGGTGTACGATTTTTTTGAAAATGGCAAGTGGAATGTTAACAAACTTAGTGAGTGCATTCCCTAGAGCTTAATCTCCATTATTATGGATCTTCCTTCGCAATTACAGTGTAAGGATAGTATTTTATTTAAACGTTCCCCTTCTGGGAGTTTTAGTTTTAAAAATTCTTGGGAGATATTTCATATCAAGTATAGTAAATCTGTGATTTACTCTGCTATTTGGCACAATAACATTCCCATTTCTTATTCTATTCTTGCTTGGAGATGCATGAAAGGTTTTATTCCTATGGAAACCTTACTTATGAAGAAAGGTTTTAGCATTACTTCTAAATGTCAGTGTTGCTTTAATATTAAAAATCTTGATAACGTGTTTGTTAATGGCAATATCGCTAAGAAAGTGTGGAGTTTTTTTCTTGAATTTTCCTCATAAAGATGGCATAAATCTGCAGGATAGTATCATTTCTATGCTAGAGTTTTGGGTTATCAAGTTGAAAGGCCATATTTATAACTTACTTCTTGTTCTTATAATATGGTATATGTGGAAAGCTAGAAATGAAGCCAAGCATGATGGGGTTCGTATGGATGCTTTGCGGATTATTGATAATATTAAACACAAAGTTTTACAACTTTACTCTTCTAATATGATTTCTGGAAAAAATTTCAAATACTGTGCGGCTTTGGCTTTGCATTTTGGTATTCCGATGGACTCGGATAATTTCATTTCTGTGGAGAAAATTGTGAGGTGGGTGAAACCTATTTCCCCTTTTGTGAAATTAAACTCTGATGGCTTGGTTGGCTCCAATTATGCGGGTATGGGTGGCATTATTCGAAACTATAATGGTGATGTTATTATTGCTTATGCTTCTCCTTTACAGCACTGTAAAGTAATTTTTGCTGAGATGATGGGCTTGTCTTTTGGTCTTGAGTTATGCTACAGGTTTGGCTTTACTAATGTGGCTATTGAGGTTGATGTGTTAGGCTTAATTCAGTTGATCCAAAAGAATATTATGGGCTATCCGGATCTTTTTTATATTATTAGAAAAATCAAGCAGTTGCTTGCTTGTTTGAATTTTACTTTAGCCCATATCTTTCGTGAGGGTAACATTTGTGCTGATTTTTTGGCCAAGAAGGGTATCCAAATTAATGTAGTGGAAGAATTTATCGATCATAATCTGCCTCATTACCTGCGTGGTTTAGTTAGACTTGATAAAATGGGTATTCCATATATCTGTTCGGTTTAATTTTCTGTTTTCTCGTTTCTGAGCTTTTGCTGGATCTGTTATTTCTGGGTTCTATATACTTTTATGAGGTTTAGGTGGTTTTTAGTCCTTCTGGGTCCCATTATGGTGGTTTGGTGCTGTTGTTGCTGGTTGTTTCACCTTCACAAAACGTTGATGCTGTTTGGGTTGAACAAAGTAGGGATTTTCAGGGGATATCTGTTGTGCCACTTTTTTGGTTGCTGGTCTTTAGGGAGGATGCTGCTGGATTTCATTTTGAGGATGGTTGTCGTGAACTTCCTTTTTACTGGGTCGATTATGCTATGGAAGGTCGTCCCTTTGCTAATTTATGGGAGTTCTACTATGGAAACTGGTAATCTTGGTGTTGTTACTATTTTTTTCCTTTAGTTTTTTTTGTTATATTTTTGCAGGTTTGCTTTCACCTTGAGGGAGTTTTTGGCAAGAAAGATTGTGCTGATTGGATATCCCTAGATCTTTCTTATTTTTGGGCGCATTTTTTGTGCCGCCTTATAGTGTATCTAGGCTATTTTGTATTTTGCGTAGATGGGGATAATCAGCCCTTAGGTTTTTTTCTCTTTTTGATTGATTGTAGCTCTTTGAGCATTAGCGGGCTGATAGTCTCCTTAAGGACTTGTAATTTTGACTTATATCAACGCGTAGGCCCCTCTGTGCGTTTCAACTAAAAAAAAAATCTAGAAGCCATTGAACAAGAAGTTGGTAAACTTTTAAATACAGGATTCATCTGAGAGTTTGTTATCCTAAATAAAATGCAACAAAAGTAAAAAGGGAAAGAAAATAAAGAGTAACAAAAGTAAAGAAGGGAAACAAAATAAATAATGCAAACCAAGTTATGGTGATTGGGATTATTGGCCAACGTCCATGTCAAAAAATCCTCTACCTAGGAATTCCACTATTTATCTCCTTAAGCTCCCAGCAAGGTAAAAAGATATCTCTCCTTCACAGGGAATGGAGAAGATCTTTACACAACATTTCTCCTTAAAAACTACACTAATTCCTAGTCACACTAGCTAGATCCGCAAAACATAAAAACTCTGGAGTCCTCAATCAAAAAGTTCTTAACTTAATATCTCATTTCTCTCAAATCGGAGGAATGTAAGGATATGATTTATGAACAATCAATGGTGAAATGCATACAAAATTCTCTCCAAGAAATAGAAAATTTTCAAAATGAAAGATGAGATTACAAATAAACAAATTTCTCAAATCTCATTTCTCACAAATCTCTAAAGAACTCCCTTGCATGTCATAGAGAAATCATTGAAAAGGTTTTTGAAAGTCTATCTAGGATTTTTAGAAAATAATATTTATAAGGTGGCTACATTAAAAATCATTTATGATGATTGTTAGCCTATTCGTATAGTAAGTTTTGTGCAATTGGCCTAAAACCCTAAAATCCCATCTCTATTTGATTGGATTGTAATATATATATATATATATATATATATATATATATATATATATATATATATATATATATATATATATATATATATATATATATTGTATGGTATAATTAGTTCAGTATTAGCCTCCAAGATATTAGATTGCTTCGTATTATTGGGGATCATATAGAAGAACTCTCTATTTATTAGGACTGCAATATGCATGATTTGTATAGTAAGATATTTTCCTTAATTCAATTTTAATTGCTGTCTTAAAGTATCATCTCATAAATAAAAAAATTATAGAGATAATCACGTATTATGATACATATCATACAATATAATATATATCGTACTATACAATATGTAAAAATTTGAATTTTCCTACTTAAAAAAATAAATTAATAAAGGTTATTTAAACTAATTATATATGATTTACGGTCCAACTGGTGTGTATAGTATGATTAATTTTGATATTATATTTTTTAAAATTTCTATTAATTAATATGGTTAGATTTTTCATATTTTTTAAAGTTGTCATGCCTATCATACAATACTATTCAAACCATCTAGTGTAGTTTTTTTCAAAATTAAGTTGTATTATTTAACTTCTAATTTCATCATTTTATAACTATTTATCTTTCTTCTATATGTGCTTGTTTAATAAGCAGAAATTGGTACATTCATAAGGATTCATTAAAATTAAAAACACAATATTATATTTATTGATTATTTTCTTTTCCTTGATGACTTCCCCTTTTAGTTTACTTTGAGTACATCTATTTGATTGCCATCTAAATTGTATGTCCTAGACCATTTAAACATCATATCTTGATTTACCTAAAATGTTAGTAAATATTAAGGCTTGCACATATAAATTCATTAGCTCAAAATCATCACAATAAATGTAATTTATTCTCACAAAAATAGGAGCAACATCTTCAAGCTCATGAGGTTCAATAATAAAAAGCTAAAAACAATTTTAATAAAATTATGAAAGATTTGCATAAGATTTTAATCAAATATTTTTATGGTTTTACCTATTTGAATAATCAAATATAAGGAATGTAACGTTAGTAGTAATAGATTTAGTGCGGGGATTGTAACT
Source organism: Dendrobium nobile (assembly GCA_022539455.1). NCBI lineage: Eukaryota > Viridiplantae > Streptophyta > Magnoliopsida > Asparagales > Orchidaceae > Dendrobium > Dendrobium nobile. The sequence continues at coordinate 65,583,192 of CM039723.1, forward strand.
TTGGGCGATCAAGTCATTAAAAAGAGTACACATTCTAGATATAAAGGGTCTATTTTTAGATCAAGTGATGGTAAAATAGATGGAATATTATTAGTATAATTCATGTTGCATGTTTGAAGTGGATGAATGTATCAGGCTTGTTGTGTGGTAGAAAAGTTCCTCTAAAACAAAAGGGAAAATTTTATAAGTTGGTGGTGAGACCTGCAATACTTTATGGTGCATAATTTTGGCAATTAAAAGAGAAGCATATTATTAAGTTTAGTGTCGCAGAGATAGGGATGCTCAGGTGGATGAGTGGCTTTACTCTTAGAGATAAGATACAAAATGAGTGTATGTTAGCATAGGTTATTAGACCTATTACAATTGTTCTATTGCTAACCAGGGGGGGGGTGAATTGGTAACTTAAAAAATTTCTTGGTAAATTATAAAAAATCATTTTATAATTTTAAGCACAATGAAATTTTTCCATAATCAATTTCTCAACCACAAAATTAAAAATGTAGAAAAATAAAAATGCAGTAAAAATAAAAATAAAAGAGCACAAAATTTATAGTGGTTCAATCTAATAAGACTTATGATCACTCCTTAAAGACTCCTTCTTCAGGTATTGCACTATACCAAAGAGAATCTCCTTTTGCTCCCACAACAAGGCAGAGAAGCCCTTACAATTAACCTCTCTTCCACCAATCTCTGGTGCGGTAGAGTACCATCATCCTTTTTCTCCCTCTTAGTGATGGAAGAGAACCAATGTCCTCTCACATCGTCCTGTTTTCAGTAGAGTGCTGTCATCCTTTCACACCCTCTTGGTGTCGATAGTGTACCATCATCCTTTCATATATTCCTGGTGTCGACAGAGTATTAGTGTCCTTTCACACCCTCCTAGTTTCGGTAGAGTACTGGTGCTCCTTTGAAAATCTTCTTCCAAGGAACTTCAAGAGAGTAGGGAAGACCTTTGAAGAACAAGCGACAAATACTCACCATTGGGAAAACTTGTGAATCCCCTCACAAACCCCTCTTAAGACAACTTTCACTCTCCAATTATAAAAACTCTTCAAAACACTCTCCAAGTGCACTCTTAAAAGAAGTTTGTAATAGAAAATTCTTAGGAGTTCTATTCTAGTTAGTTTTTAGGACCTTACATATGAAAGACACAAAAAACCTTACAGAAAACTAAAATTTTAATTTGTCCATCATTGATCGTATAGTACGATCACACATCATACTTACAATTAGCTTAAAAAATGCTCATATGATCAAGTATGAATTGATTTCATACTCTAACAGTCATATATATTAATTGCCCTCGTACAGTACGATCAATTCAAAATTGAACCAATTTTTCCAGTACGAATCTGTATGAATGCATTTCGTAATCTAATTGGCATATTGTACGAACCCAATATTATACAGTAGGATTATTTTAACCAAAATCATGCTTTATTTGGTACAAAATTGGATGATTCTATTTCGTACTCTGGATGTTGTCTGTATGAACCCAAGTTCATATAGTACGAACAGCTTAAAAAATGTACTTGTTCATATGGATAAATTGGTATGCACCTATTTCATACCCTGGATGTCGTTTATATGAACCTATGATCGTTCTCTAGACATTGTCTGTAAGAATGTAACTTTGTACAATATGAATAGGACTTAGAAAATTTTCCAGGAATGATTCGATTAACTCTGTCCTGGAAGAACACTTATGTCAAATCTTCCTGTACGATATATGATCGTACAATATAATTAGTTTAAAAAATATAAGTTTTTTGCACTCCCTAGTCTGTGTGTGTGCACGGTTACACAATTAAAATCACACTGTTAGACTCAAGAAAAATATAAAAAATACATACTTCAATTATAATAAACCATAATCAAATCTGTCTTAAAATCTTTAGCATTCTGGAGTATGATTTTTTTGAAACGTTAGTACACACAAACAACATTGTTGCGAGCTAGAATATACGTGGCAATAGGGTTAGAAAAATTTTGTCTCAGCATTGTATGGATATCCAACACACAAACGGGAGAAAATTAGAAACACCAGGATTTTTACGTGGAAACCCTTGAAATGAAAAAAACCACGGGGCCACGCCTAGTGAAAATGTTATACTAGTGTTTGTTTGAGATACAATAGGCTGACTCATCCACAAAAGTTAGGATGATCAGATTATAATGAATCACTTTTGGATTAAAATTTAGTTATAATGTCGGGCAGAGTTCCAGTGTCACTTGGAGATCAAGCAGAATTCTGGCATCCTTTGAAAGTAGTGCAGAATTTCAGTGTCATTCGAAAGTCAGACAGAATCCAAGTGTCGTTCGGAAGGCGGGCGAAATTCTGACGTCATTCGGAAGTCGGTTAGAATTCTAGCGACACTGGTCAAGGAGTTTCTTCCCTTCTAATCTTCTTCTCTTCTCTTATCCTTCTTCTCCTCTTCTTCTTACTTCAGTCCCATCTCAAGAGAAATGAGGGATATTTATAGATTTCTGAAGTAGCATGGCCTGTAAATAGGGGAAGAATCTAGGGCAAATGTGGAGTGGATTAAAAGGATGACCGATATTCAATCCATTGATCGTGGACTGTTTGTCTAACATTTGAATATCTTAATGATATTATAATCTACATCCAGTTATAAATTTAATTTAAATTTTGAAAGATTAAATTCTGCAAGTAAATTAATTTGTAGAACAAAATAATTCAAATTCATTCAAGAGATCAACCACAATTGATTTTTCTAAATAAAAAATTAATATTTCAAGAAATGAAATTCAATGCACATCAATAAAATATTTCATCATTTCATTGATCATTCAAAATGCATACAAACACATTTTTCTTTCCAACATCATCACAAATAATAAAATCCTAGAAACAACACATGAAATCACTGATACCCAAAATCACTAAAATCATAAAAATACATCTCAAGAACAAAAACATAAATCATAACTACCAACATCAAAAAGTACATCTAGTAATAAGAGGGGCCTTGATATGGAGGAGGTGGTGTATTCTTGAGTAGCATGTTGATAAATCAAGCAAAAGTTTAAAACATAAACTCCATTGGAGGACCATGTTGATTTCCTTAATCATAAATTGTTTTAACATTATTTAAATTTATATTAAGTAACCATAAGCTCATTGGATTCTTCTTGTCAATAGGGTCATTTTGATTATAAGAATGTAAAATTTAGAAATCATTTGGTCCTTTAAATAATGTTTCCAACTTTCTAACCACTCCTCACTCATTGGATTTGAGCTCTTTTTTACTTGGATTGTATAACATTTGTGAGATGTTTGGTTTGAAGTAAAAAGAGTATAAAGTATTCAAACATAGTGGTTTTAAGAATATTTGTTCTTGATTTGATGTAAAATAAATGCAATGCAAAATTGGGTGCATTTGGAATTGTCCCTTAAGTTCATTTTTGGTATATTTAGAATTCCATAGATTTAAGCAAGTTTCATAAACACCATAAATTCATTGCAGTTTCCAACACCCACCACCACTCAGTCGTCGCCATCACCCTGCCCTACCAAACACCATCTCCACAGCTAGCCACCACAGTCACTAGCCACCACCACCACCACTGCTCATCATATGTTAACTTAGCCATTGTCTGCCACCTCTGATGCACCATCAATGGTCTCCATCGCCATTGCCACCACCAACCACCATTATCACAAAGCATCGACACCAACTCCACCACCTCTAGCACTGAACAGTTGCGCCCCTATTTTGAGACGTCGAAGCTCTAGATGTTTGAAATTACTTGTCTCGTTATTTCACATTGGCCGAATCACACAAAATTGCGTTACAAAAAATGTAACTTCGCTCAAACTAGGTCTTAGAAGCTCCGTTGGGCTTCGAAAGTACCAAAATTGAGTCTGAAATATCAAAAAAATTATCTAGGGACCCAAAAAATGTCTGATCTGGATTTTTCGGGCCTGAAATTGGAGCCCATATACGTGTAGACGGTCAAACTAGCCGGACGGCCGTCTCCCACCGGTGGGCGCCACCGCTAGCACTAAAATGGCGCGTAGTTTGGTGTGTATGACTAAGGCACATGTTTTATTAACCAGCTACAATTTTTTTAAAAAAAAAATTTAAGTGAATTTTGGGTTTTTTTTTTTTGAAAAATAAAAAAGTGGATATTTTGTCTCAAAAAATTCTGAAAATTTCTCAAAAACTTAGAAAATTTCTTAAAAGCTTCTAGAAATCTCTTCACAAATTGAACAGATGGTTTGCCCACATATAGAGTTGGTGGATACGCAGGCAATGATCAACCAACAGATGAGAGATCAACAAATCCTTGAAACTGAGAATAAGAGACTCCAAAGTATGCTGTGAGAGAAGGAAGCCCAGTAGTTGTCGTCTACAGTCATAGAAGAATTCAAGAAATCTTTTGCCTTCAAGATAATTATTGAGGATCACGTTCAGGAAGCTCGCAATCATATTTATGATGTGGAGGTGAAGGCTTTAGAGGAAGAGTGTGCGAACGATGGCTTCATCAAAGGTTTTATGAAGGGCGTGCGTGTAGTGCAGCGTAAGACTAGAGCGGAGATCGAGGGGTTGATTCCTAGCTAGGCTTCTGATGATCTTTCTTTAGTCTCTGGTGGTGAAAAATTAGAGAGTGAGTTGTAGAAGTCTTTTTCCTTGAAGGAGGACGAGGATGATATTGAGATATATCCTATAGGATGGCTTTGATGTTGTTTTGTACAACTTTGTTTTCTTTTTAGTAATTATATATGTGTTTGATATTGATGCTTCCATATGATGTACTCCATGTTCAGTAATATATAAAGAAATTATTGCTAGTTCACTTTTTTCACATGCATATGAAATTGACTCAATTTTATTTCAATGAGAAATATTTTGGTGGCCTTTTTTTACTTAAGTGAATGTGAGAAATATACTCCTTGGATATCCTGACCTATCCGAGGTTTTTAATCAAAGCCTTTTCTTGATGATTTTAACATGTATGGAAGAGGTCAAATCAAATCCCCCTGGGATTGATCGTCCAGTGATTGAGATACAATATAGATTGTGTATTTCTTGAATCAAGGAAAAAGAGTTTGAAGAGAAGAGATAGTATCACAATAAAGTGAACATTATATTACTATATTATATAAGATAGTACAAAAATTTCCTAGTATAACTTAGAGATATAGAAAAGGATTTCTACCACAATCAACACACAAGGGGTGCATGAAAAGTCAGCATAAAACTTGAAAGATACAAAGCATAACTACTTGGGAGGACTTAACACAAGATAAATACTACCAATAATATAACATGAAATAAATAGTATTATCAACTCCTACTGATAGTACTTGCGATAGTTGCTACATTCCAAGTTCGAGGGAGCATTTTTCCACTAGCTCAGTTTGAAGGTTCCAGGCTTGATCATGACTGCTACCAAATAAGGACCCTCTTAAAGGGTAGAGAGCTTGTTACGCTGAGCGCCTTTTCTAGCGGCTTCGATACTCTATAGATCTAAGTCCCCAATAGAGATTTGAGGTTTCACCCTCGTTTGTAGTAATAAGCAATCCTTTGGTGGTATGCAACAGTTCTGAGTGATGCTTCATCTCTTACTTTTGGGAGGAGATTCAAATTTATTCTGAGTCTCTCCTCATTATTATTGAGGTCAAAAGTCTTAACTTTATTGGTCGGGGCTCAAATATTAACTAGTATGACCGCTTCTGTACCAAAATAGAGGTTGTACAAGGTTTCTCATGTAGGAGTTTTCGCAGTGGTTCGATAAGCCTAGAGGAGATTTGGGAGTTCTTTAGTCCATTGCCCCCCAGCCTACCCTAGGCGTGTCTTCAGCCCTTTCAGAATTATTCAATTTGTAACCTCTGTTTACCTATTTACTTGAGGATGGGTGATAGCTATGTGGATTAGCTGAATATGAAAATCCTTTCAAAAAAAATGTAAAGATCTTTCTAGTAAACTATGTTCCGATGTCAGTGATAACTGTTGCAAGAATGCCAAAGCGACAAACTATATTCTTCCATAAGAACTACTTGGCATTTGCTTTAATAATCTTTGCCAAAGGTTCTGCCTCCACTTATTTAAAGAAATAATCTATAGCCAGAATAATGAATTTTCATTATCCAGTGGCTATAAGGAAGGGTCCCATTATTTCAATTCCCCATTTGGCGAAATGCTAGGGGCTCTGAAGTGATGCAAGCTCTAGAGCATGTATATGGGTAAGATTGGAATACAATTGGCAGTTTTTATAGTTTTGAGTAAACTTAAGTGCGTCCTATTTTATTGTAGGAAAATAGAATCTGAATGAACTTTTTGGAGTATATAATCAGCTTCTGAAGTTGGGAGACACTTAAGATACAATCCAATGAAGGCTCGTTTATACAACTCGTCACCAATAATGGTAAAATTTACTACTTGTCTCCAGAGTCGTGTTGCAGCCATGGGCTCTTCAAGTAGTACCCCATCCTGTAAGAAAGAAAAGATTGGATCGATCCAAGATGCTTCTCTTGGTTTATCGATTGATTGTATGACCCACAGACCTTGAATACTTAGAAAGTTGATTTCCTCGATATAATTTTTTTTTATAAACTTCTCCCATCGTTGATGTAGCAAGTTTAGAAAGAGCATCTTCTCTTGCATTTTTCTCTCGAAGAACATGGATAATCTAATGCTCTCTTATACGGGTTAAGTGTAACTTTACAATGCTGCAATATTGGGCTAGTTGTGGATTATGAATATCAAACCCCCCCTCTACTTGAGAGGTGACTAATTGTGAATCAGTATGGACTACTAATTTCTGCACCTTAAAGTCAATAGCTAGTCTGAATCTAGTAATAAGGGCCTCATACTCTATTGTATTATTTATTACCGGGAACTTAAGTCGGAGCCCATACTAAAGGTTAACTTTCTACAGAGAGATTAGCATAATTTTGGCCCCAGCGTCGAAACTTTCAGAAGCTCCATCAATATATAACGTCTAGCATATATGAGAAGGTGAAGCACCTGATTGAACGTCGGAGCCTGGGATGGTGCATTTAACTATAAAATCTGCAAGTTCTTGATATTTAATATCGAGTCTAGGCAAGTAGTTGATGTCAAATTCTCCCAGCTTCATAGACCACTTAACGAGCTTACCTGATGCTTCTAGCTTTTGCAGGACACATGTCCGTGGCAGATCTATGTAAACCCCAATTGAATGGACTTAAAAATAAGGGTGATATTTTTTGGCGGAATAAACTAATGCCAATGGTGTCTTATCTACTAGAGGATAACGTCCCTCTATTTCAGATAAAATTTTACTGACATAGTAGATGGGATGTTGTATAGCATTTTCTTCTTGTACCAAGACCAAATTAATGGCTTGGGCAGAAACAACCATATACAAATACAACTTTTCTCCTAGTGTTGGTTTAAAAAATAGTGACGGGGATGCTAAATACTTTCGTAATTGTTTAAAGTCTTCTTGGCATTCATCGGTCCATTGGAATCTAGAGCTACGAGCACCTCTAAGTATCTTGAAGAAGGGTAAATATTTATCTTCTGAACTTTCCAGGAAATGAGATAGTGCTACAATTCTTCCATTTAGCCTTTGGACTTCCTTGATATTCTTCGGTGGCACTATATCCCTTAGTGCCTTGATCTTATCGGGATTAGCTTCAATCTCTCTATGGGTCACAATAAACTTTAAAAACTTTCTAGAGGCGACTCCAAAGCTCATTTAGTAGGGTTGAGTCTTATATTATAACGTCTCAATAAGTGAAAGCATTATTCCAAGTTATAGATATGTTGAGATTTTTCAAAACTTTTCACTAACATATCATCTACGTATGCCTCCATAGTATGCCCAATAAGGTTTTTAAAACCCTTATTCATGAGGCACTGATAAGTTACTCCAGCATTTTTGAGCCTGAAGGGTATCACCCAATAGCAGTATAACCCTTTATCTATTTGAAAAGTTGTCGCTTCTTCATCAGTATGATTCATCTTTATTTGATTATAACCATAATAGGAATCCATAAAGCTCAACATCTGATGTCTAAAGGTGGTATCAACTAACTGGTCAATACGAGGAGGCAGAAAGCTATCTTTCAAGCATGCTTTGTTGAGATCTGTATAATCTATACACATTCTCCAAGCTCCACTCCCCTTCCAAACCATGACAATATTTCCCAACAAAGTAGGATAATGCACCTCTCGTATAAATCTGGCTTCCAAAAGCTTATCCACTTCTTGCTCGATTATTTGCTAACAATCTGGTGCAAAATTTTATTTCTTTTGGTTTATTAGTTTACACATCGGATTGACTTTGAGGGAATGCACTATCACTTCAGGGTTAATTCAGGGCATATCTGTTGGACTCCAGGCAAAAAAATCTTGATTTGCTTATAGAAAATCTATGAATTTCTTCATCTTATTATCTGAAAGAAGTGATTCAATCTACACAGTCTTTGAAGGATGTTATTCATATATAAATACAATGGTGACGTCTTTTATAGGGGAAGCTCTCTAGCGGATATCCTTGCTTCGAAGATCAAAGTCCTCAATGCTTAGGATAACTGTTGGACGTGATTTAACCTGCCTAAGATAGCAGGTTTGTGCTATTTGTTGATCTCCACATATTATACTGACTCCTGCCAGGGTAAGGAACTTCATCTTAAGATGAGGGATAGAGATGACGATCCCAAAAATTGATTGGAGCGGCCTCCCAAAGATAGCATTGCAAGCTGATTCTGACTTTATAATAATGAATTAAATGGAGTGGGTAGTCTGTCGAGGAAATTCTCTAAATACAACTCAGAGACTAATTATCATATTTTCTTGTACAAGTCAATTATTAAATCTATATGAAGGACCATTGGCAGCCTGAAACTTTTCTCTTGAGAGACCCATATTGAGAAAAGTGGAGTAGAATAGGACATCTACAGAGCTTTCATTATTCACAAGAGTTCTTTTGACGTTTTAGCACAGGTCACCTATCCCCACATTAATAACAAGTAGATCTTGATGAGGGTTTTTTACTCCCTCCAGATCAGAGTCATCAAATTTGATAAAATGATCAATACGAGCCTTCTTTGGTATTGGGTTTTCATCTACAACTAAAAAGACTAGATCAGATAGTATGGGGCCTCTTGTGATTATCTCAATTTCACAAACTGTTATTCGATTATTCATCGGTTGTCTCTGTTGTTGATTTTGCCCTCCAGTAGGATGAGCATCCTCTCGGGAAGGTGGATCATGAATAAAACATAGAAGATATCCTTGGTGGATAAGTCTTTCAATCTCCTCCTTAAGCTGCCTACAGAATTCGGTAGTGTGGCTATGACTACAATGAAAGTGACAGTATTGTTCTTGATTTCCTGTGTTAGACTTCAAAGGATGCGGCCATTTCACTATATCTTGATCTCAAACAACCATTAATTCATTTGCTCAAGATGTGTTGAGTGAGGTATACTTCTTTTTCCCATTAAGGTTCTCGTCATGGAAATGGAGGCCTATGAGGTAGATTATTCTTTCTTTGCATCTTTCATTCTGAGGATGAATTATTCATCCCAGGTGCACCTTTGTGCTTCCCATTGGTTTGCTTAAACTATTTTCTATGAGCATTTATGACCTCATCTGTAGAGATTTTTGCCATCATACGATAAATTAGATCGGCATATGAATGAACAGTGTTGTGCATAAGTGCCGAATATAAGGGCCTAGGATGAAGGACTCCGAGAAAGACCCCACTTAGTAATTCGGGATCTACTCCAAGAATTTGTCGAGCGTCAGTAAAAAATTACTGAAAATACTCCTTTAATAATTCTCCCTCATTTTGATGGATTTCGGAGAGGTGTGAAGAATCCTTAGTAATTCTTTGATTGGCTATGAACTGTTCGACGAATACTTTGGCCAATTTGATAAATGATGGGATCGTTCCGGACAGAAGCGAATAGAACCACGTTCGAGCCTATCCTTTAAGGGTGGAGGAAAAACTTGGCAAAGGAGTGTGTCTGAGGCTTGCTGAATATGTATGATGGTTCTATAGTGATCGATATGCTTGTATTGGTCAGATGTCCCATCGTAGGACTCGATGCTCGGTAGTTTAAATCCAACTAGAATGGGGTGCTAAAAATGGCTTCAGTTTAAGGTGATGACTCCTGAAAGTTTCGTTGTCAAAGCTTTTAACTCATATCTCATACGGGGAACTCTTCCCGTATTAATCGCCGTAGTTCATGATGTAGTGCGTTGCAAGGGAGTTCAACAATGTGTGGTTGGGCTAAGTCTTCTTGGATATATGGAGGAATGCGAGGTTGCCGAGTTGTGGGAGAAGGATAGGTAGAACTTGCTGTATTGGAAGTTCGTTATCCTTGCGTGACAACGGATGTCTTCTTGGCAGAGAAAGATTAATCTCTACTTGAAGATGTTCAAGTTGAACATCTTCGGTCAGTGGTGGAGCTTGAGGGAGAACAATCTCCTCCCGCTGTGGTAATGTTGGCTGTTGAGTCTCTCGTAGGAGTTGAAGGATCTCGTTATGAGATTCTTCCATTTTTTGAATTCTCTCTTCTAAGGAAGGTCCCGAGGTTTCTTCTCCAGTGGCATTTTGTCCCCCAGGCTAGAAACAGGTAGATATCGGGCATCAATAATTCATAGATTGATTTTTGGATTTGTGGGAGTTGGAGCGAGAAGCTCCAATGATACAACTACTACGCCTGTTGACCATCGTAGCAATGCTTGAAGTCGTGGGTTCGGTTCCAATAGATGGTGTCAAACTGTTGTGGACTAGGATATACGCGTCGATAGAGTTAGAAATCTTATGTCTTAGAGTTGTTCAGATATCTAGCACACAAACAGAGGAGAAATAATAACACGAGGATTTTTACATTGAAAATCCTGAAAAGGGAAAAAACAACGGGGCCACGCCTAGTCGAAATAATTTCACTAGTGTCTGTTTGAGGTGAGGTACAAAAGGCTGACTCATCCTTAAAATTTTGGACAATTAGATTACAATGCTTCACTTCCTGATTGAAATCTGATTACAAAAAAGTTGTATATTTGAGTTGAATTCAGAGTCACTTAGAATTCTGGCATTACTGAGAAATCGGGCAGAGTTCCGGCGTCACTTGGTCGTCGTGCATAATTCTGGCATCAATTGGGCGTCGAGAAAAATTCCAGTGTCACTCGGGCGTCGAACAGAATTCCGGCGTCACTCAGGCGTCGGGCGAAATTCCGGAGTCACTCGGGCGTCGAGCGAAATTCCGGCGTCACTCGGGGGTCGGGCAGAATTTCGGCGTCGGTGGTCGAGGATTTTCTTCCCACCTAATCTTCTCCTCTTCTCTTCTCCTTTTTCTCTTCTTTTTCTTGCTTGGGTCCTCTCTCAAGAGAAATAAGGGGCTATTTATAGTTTTTTGAGAATGTCATGACCCATAAATAGGAGGAGCATCAAGGGCAAAGGTGGAGCAGTTTGAATGGACGGCCAATATTGAATCTCTTGATCATGTACCATTCGTTAGATATTTGAAGGTCTTAATGATGTCGGAATTCGGTGATCTTGGGTTTGTTGGATTTTTCTCGTCGAGCCGCTCGATTCGATTATAAGCACGTCATATTTGGAAACCATTTGGTAACTCAAATTGTGGTTCAAACTTTCCAATAGTGCTTCAGGTGCTTGATTTGGACTCATTTGGGCTCGGATTGAGTTGAATTTGGTGTCGTTGGGTTCGTATTTCCGAGACGCTCAATTTGAATGTAAGTTTGCTGAAATCGGAGTTTAGGTGATCCCGAATTTAATTTTTGAAGTTTTGGGCTTGATTTTGCCTTGAGATTCGTGCCCGATCAAGATAATTTTTTGATGATATATTAATTATATATTAGTATATTTTTTAGGTGATAATTTCATATCAAAATCATTTCTAAATAGCTTTAAACTGAAATATTTCTAAAAATTTTCATGATCGAATTCCTCTGAAACAAAATAAAGGCAAAATTACTGATCAAATCCATCTCACAAGTAATCCTCATCAATTTCCTTTGTGCTATTTCGTAAAATTTAAATAATAAATATTATAATTTTGAACGGAATTAGTCAAAGCCAACCGCACTTTTAGCATTGGCAAACAAATAAATAAAGTTTACATACACCCATTTCATAAAATATAAAATTAAAGAAATAAAAACACGTAACCCTTGCAAGCCTTAGTGTAGAACAGTTCTTCAGCGATACGCATGCAGAGAAGTTGGGTTTTCCTTATAAATCAGTCGAAGGAGAACCCCTTCCTGAAATCCAAAAACAAAATTTCATCCTCAAAGAAATCAGAAGCGAAATAGGAACAAAAAAAAAAAAAAATGCTAAATTGTAATCCATTCTTCAAAATGGATAACAATATTCCTCTTCCACTTCAATATTCAGAACTCCACCACACCATCCCCAGAATCAAAGAAACTCCATTAGAAATCAATGGGGAAAGAATCCTACAAAAAAAGTCAGCCACCATTGTTCTCTACCGACTCCGATCGGCGAAAGCTGCAGAAGAATCAGAGATAGTGTTTGTAAGCATGGATTACATTTGCGCTGGCGATGGGCTCAGCTTTGTGGTCTACATCGGTGGAAAGAAAGCTCTTAAAGGGATTGTTAAGCAAGGGTTGCAATGGTGTCTAGAGTGTGAGGCGATCGGCCTTATGATGGGTACTGAGATAATTATAGTCAGGGATCAAGGATTTCTGATAAGAGAAAAATTTTATCCCAAGTTGACTATGTTATTGAATGGCAAAGATGATGAACAATATGACGAGAAACATGTGAAGCAAGAGTTGACAGGATTGGATGATTCACTCTGAACAAAAAAAGAAGGGAAGGATGGCGGGGATCAAAGGGTTTAGATAGGCTGTAAAGACCGGGTTCTGGGCGGCATGCATGCTCAGGAGTTGGTTCACAACGTCAAAAATTAAATTTATCTCCCTCTAATCAATTGCATTCCATTTATCTCCCTCTAAGTTGTTTCTTATAAATCAATCGAAGGAGATCACCTTCCTGAAATCCAAGAAGTAAATTTTAATTTTTGAACTCCCATATTTTAAACTCCACCCCACCATCCCCACAAATAGATACTCTTATCTCCCAGAATCTCAAATATTTTTCCATCTATCCGGAATCAATCAACCCCATTGAAAACCAATGGTGTAAGAATCCCACAAAAGAAGTCAGCCTCCATCTTTCTTTGCCACCTCCGATTAGCCAAAGCTGCCAGAGAATTGGAGGTACCGTTCGTAAGCATAGATCGCATTTGTGCAGGTGATTGGCTCAGCTTTGAGGTTTGCATTTATGGAGAGAAAGCTTTTAAAGGGATTTTTGGGCAAATGCATGGTGAAGTCGGATCTTGATAGCAAGTCGATCAGCCTTATTATGGAGACCGAGACGTGTTGTGACAGATAAAGGATTTCAGATAAGTGAGAAGGTGGGGCTAAAGAGAAATAAGATTTATTCCTAGCTGACATCAATATTATAAGAAGATGAAGAGGATGATGAGGAGGAGGGAAAAGATGTGATGTTTGTGATGAAGGGATCAAATGATGAAGAGGATGATGAGGAGGGGAAAGAGAAATAGGATTTAATGTCACTGGTTTATTCTTCTTCTTTCGTTCCTTCAAGCCATTTAATAAATGGCTCAAGGGGTTTAACAAAAGTATGCCTTCCCTTTGGGTTTGAACCTTTGCAAAACCAAAGAAGAATTGTATCCTTAGCTAGTACATCTTGATCATAAAGGGATCTAATGATTTCTGGGAATATCTTCATCTGTTTTACATCTCATAACATTGAATATGAACTTTATAAATAAGTTCAAGCTCCTTGTTTCCACTTGTAAGCATTTAAAAGTTCAGAACTCGTTCCAACCAAATGTATTGCCGTATTTGCATTCTATTGCTTGTTCTTTCAAGACCACTAAATTTCATCCATTAGTACATCCTACAACAAGCATACAACCCCAATATCTGACAAAAAAAATAATAAAAAAAAACCCCAATATCTGGCATATTAGAATCACTAACTTGCTTCTTCATGGCCTCTATAACTCCAAAAATATCAGTCTCTTCTTCAATTTGTGTTTTCGATCAAAGCTAACTTCATCTCCTTTAGCTTGACATCAAAAAATTTCTTTTGATTGTATTTAACAAGAGAAGCGAGTCCTTCTTATATAAAATGCTCATAAGTTTCTTGAAGTGATTAGTAAGATTGTGATTATCATGGGAGAATTTGTAAATTTTTTTTTATAACATTGAATTTTTTTATTTACAGGAGGATGATCAAATATGCACTTATTTTCTTATGAAATTGATCCGAATACCTTTTAATTTTTACCATAAGTTCTTTTTCCTAATTAATATGATAATGTCTTTAATATTTACTTTTCATCTGCTATCCAATTTAATTTATCAATTCTTTCAAATTTTACGTTGTAAGCTAAATAATAGCATAAAATATGTGTAAACATTTATTTCTCTTTGTATATTCAATTAAGAATGTCCACATTTGGAGATATATGTTGTAAGCTAAATGATCTTGAATTTTGGTAAAAGGAAGTTTCGTCCTATTAAACCCTGCATTAGGAGATATATGTGATCAATCGATAGTGATTTATTGTGAAGCTTAGGTCCATTTGTGCAACCAAAGTTTTTACATGCGGGATCTTCTCTCATATAGAATTTATAGAATAAGCAAACTTTAATTAAGCTAGTTACAACTCCATGTATGCAATGAAAACAATTTAATGCACATTGATGCTCTCTTGGAGGTAGAACTCAAATTGAACTCACGCAAAAATGAAGAAAGAAATGATTAAAAAAGTTTTAAAAGGTTTATATGCTTGTATACATATAAGATAGATAGATAGAGAGGGGGGTGAGAATGAACCTGCAAGAAGAGAAGAGAACAGAGTGTAGAGAGTAAAAGGATTTCATTCTCTCATGAAAACTATTATATGTGAATACAGAGTTGAAGAGCCTTTTATAGACTTTCTTAGACAGAGGGGAAGACAGTTTGTTAGGGATGTCAGCCAGCCGTTGGGGGCAGAGCAGCTTTCTGCAGTAGCAGGTGAGCGAGGCTGCTGAGTCGAGAGGTGGAAGATGAACAGTAATTATGCTTGCTACCGGTATTGTATCAGGTGTGTTAACAGCCCCCCTCAAATGAACTATCTGGTGAGAAGATAGTTAATTTGTCACACAGAGCAGAGAATCGAATAGCTGACAGAGGCTTGGTAAGAATGTCAGCCAGCTGATCGACGGAGCTAATGTGGGAGACGTCAATTATGTGGTTGCCGATGTGATCACTGATAAAATGGTGATCGATCTCTATATGTTTGGTTCTCGCATGAAACACGGGGTTGTGTGTGAGAGCAAGGGTGGAGATGTTGTCACAGAAGATTGGAGTTGGTTGTGATTGCGGGACTTGAAAGTTTTCCATAAGACGACGTAGCTAGAGTACGTCGGAGGCAGCTGCGGCGAGAGCTCTGTATTCGGCCTCTGTAGAGGACCGTGCCACGGTGGCTTATTTCTTTACACTCAATGAGATGAGGTTTGAGCCGAGATAGGTGCAAATCCAGAGATAGATTTCCTATCCTCCATGTTTGCTACCCAATCTGCATCACTGTAAGTCGTGAGATTGAGTTCGCCTTTAGAAAGAGGTAGACCATGGTGTATTGTCCCCTTGATGTACCAAAGGAGGTGTTTAAGGATCGAGCTGATGATCGTATGTTGTCGGATTGTGCATATGTTGAGAGATGACATTGGTTGCAAACGCGATATCTAGCCTGGTCAGTGTAAGGTATTGGAGGGAGCCTGCCTGTTTCCTGTAGAGAGTTGGGTTGTCGTAGAGAGGGCTGGTTTTGTGGTTGCACAATTGTTTCAGGTGAATTGGCGTGGCAACTGGTTTGCAGGATTCAAAGCCAGACGAGTGCAGAATTTCGCGAGCATAATGAGATTGATGCAGGAAGAGGCCGTTTGGTGTGTGATTGATTTGAATGCCTAAAAAGAGCTTGACAGTGCCCAGTTGTTTCAGAGCGAAGTGTTGCTGGAGCTGAGTCAGTAGTGACTGGATTGTAGGTTGATGATTTCATGTAAGCATGAGATCGTCAACATAAATGAGTAAATACAGTTGAATTTGTGGAGTGTGATAGATCAGTAGAGATGGATCGGCTTGGCTGAACTGAAAACCAAAGTTTATAAGAAACTCGGTGAGTTTTTGGAACCATTGTCTCGGGGCCTGCTTTAAGCCATAGATGGCTTTCTTCAGTCTGCATACGTGATTGGGAAATGCTGGATCGGAAAAACCTTGTTGTTGCTGCATAAAGATCTCTTCGTGTAGATCTCCGTGGAGAAACACATTCACCACATCGAGCTGTAGCAGCGGCCAGTTCCTTTGAACGGATATGAGGAGAAGGACCCGTAAAGTTGGCATCTTTGCCACTGGACTGAACGTCTCGTGATAATTGAGTTTGTGCTGTTGGTTGTAGCCCTGTGCAACGAACCTTGCTTTGTGACGATTGACGGTGCCATCTGCATTCAGCTTGGTCTTATAGATCCACTTGCATCCGAGTACCGGAGTGTGGAGAGGGGGTGGTGTGAGAGACCAGGTCCCTTATTTTTGCAGAGCTAGCTAGGAACTCTGCAAACATGGCTTTTCTCCACTGGGGTAGTTTGGCTGCCTGAGAATAGTAGGTGGGAGTACTATTGGAGCATGTTACAGCAAGTAGATCAAGGATATTCTTTGGTTTCAAATGGCTTGTTTGGAATCTTGTGAGCATAGGATGTGGAGGTGGGGGGTGTGGGGGTGAGATAGCTGGTGAAGGAATGTGGGAGGTTTGTGAGTTGAGAGGAGTTGATGTATGTGGAGGGTCCTGTGTTACGTCGAGGGGTGAGATGTCACGAGGAGATGGTAGATCAGGTTATTGGAGGGATGAATATGTGGAGGTTGGTACGAGAAGGAGAGGTGGAGTAGAAGCTGGTCGCGTGGGTGTAGAGGGAGGAGTTAGTTTTTGAAATTGAAATTCTTGTTCATGAAAGGTGGCGTGGCGGGAAATTTGGATTTTTTGAGTTAATGGGTTGTAACAACGATAGCCTTTGTGTGATGTTGAGTAGCCAAGGAATGTTCAGGGAATCGATCGGGGAGCAAGTTTGTGAGGCGATTGCGGTTGAAGCCAAGGAAAACACATACATCCGAAGGTCTTAAGGTGTTCATATTTGGGTGGATGGCCATGGAGTAATTGGTATGGGATTTTATGGTTGCGGGATGCGGTGGGAAGTCTATTAATGAGGTAATTTGCAGCTTGAATACTTTCTGGCCAGAATTTTGGTGGGAGATGTGCGGCATGAAGCAGAGTGCGGGTTGTTTCGATCAGGAGTCTGTGTTTTCATTCGGATACCCCGTTTTGTTCCGGGATATATGGGCAGCTGAACTCGTGTTTGATGCCATTGGTTAGTAAGAATTGTGTAAACTGCTGGCTTGTGTATTCACCTCCCCCGTCTGAGCGTAGAGCGGCAATAGAGGCTTGAAATTGAGTTTTTACCATGTTATTAAAGTGTTGAAATTTTAAGAAGCTTTCGTTCTTTGTGTGCATTAGATAGAGCCAACAAAATCTAGACCAGTCATCTATGAATAAAATGTAATAGCGATGTACATTGAGAGATGGAACGGGAGAGGGACCCCAAACATCTGTGTGAATTAAACTAAAAGGCTTGGATACATGGGTCGCTTTGCTAGAGAATGGAAGCTGGTGGCTTTTAGCCACTTTACAAGAAGTGCAAAGAAAATTCAAAAAACTAGTGCAGTTGTTGGGTAGCAGTTTGGATATGATGGTCATGGTGCGATGATGGGGGTGGACGAGCCTGGCGTGCCAGAGGGAGGCATCATCAAGTCTGCTACTTAAAGCTTGAACGGAGTTGCTGTGAGGAGTGTGGAGTGGGTAGATGCCGTCGTGGTTATGTCCACGGAGGAGGATTTGGTTGTCCCGAAGGTCCTTGATGACAAAGCCATTTGTGTCAAAAGAAATAGAACAATTGTTGTCAATGGTGAGACGTGAAATAGAAAGTAGATTGTGTGTGAGGGATAATACATGAAGAAGATGATTAAGTTGAAGCTTACAGCTGGTGTTGGGGAGAGGAAGGATACCAGCGCCATTGTGAAGGATGGGAAGAGTCGAGCCACTTGCTCTTGAGACGGTATCAATACCCTGGTATGGTGCTGATAGTTGCAGGTTGGAGAGATCAGAGGTTAAGTGGGTGGTCGCTCCCAAATCCAAGACCCAATCGGTGGTGGAGTTTGGTTGATTTTGAGTATGGAGAGCTCTGTTGTTGGATGGAGATGGCATCACATAATTAGAGTTGTATCTGTGCCAACAGGCTGCGGCAATGTGACCTGCTTTCCCGCAGATTTGGCATTGAGGTCTGTCAGTGTTCTTCGCGTTGGACAGAGAAGACCTGACGGGGATGGAGGTTGTGCTGAAGGGATTTCCACGTCCTCTGGTGTTTCTGTTGTTGAAAGAGCACCACGACCCCTGGTGGCATACAATGCTTGATGATCGGAGTTGGTATTTCCATCCTGTTGTATCTCCGATTGAGGTTGATCTCTTCACTGTAGAGCAGTGAGTATAGCGACTCCAGGGTGATTGGGTGAGGTGATATTCAGATTGCTGCCTTGAATGGATTGTACGAGGGAGGTAGACCCTTCAGGGTGTAGAGGATGATATCCTCTGTGTCGAGCTTGCACCCGACGGCAGCGATGTTGTATACGAGAGATTTTATCTTGGTGAGATACTGCGAGACCGTTTTATCGCTCATTTGAGTGTTGTGGAGCTCGCTTTTCAGCTGAATGACCCTCGACCGATTCGTGGGTTGCAGACAAAGTTCTAAAGAAACCCAGATTTCATTTGAAGTCTTAAGATGAAGAATGTGTGGCAGCACCGATGGAGAAATGGTGGAGTATAATGCAGAGATGAGGTTCTGATCTATTAGTTTCCAGAACTTGTGATCTTCAGCAGAGGCTTCGGGTGGGCACATTGTCGTTCATGTGATATACCCGTCAAACCCGTTAGCACAGAAGGCTTGGAAGCCCTATATACGCCATATAGTTATAATTATCTATAGTGAGTTGAGAGTGAACTATAGATTTGAGATTGGAGCGGGTATCGTTGTCGTCGTCATGGCGGTAGACAGAGATGAAGGCGACGGAGATTGAGAAGCCGAGGTTAGTTCGGTCATCTTTGTAGAGAAGATGAGTTACCAGTCGGAGAGCTCTAATACCATGAGAATGAACCTGCAAGAAGAGAAGAGAACAGAGTGTAGAAAGTAAAAGGATTTCATTCTCTCATGAAAACTATTGTATGTGAATACAGAGTTGAAGAGCCTTTTATAGACATTCTTAGACAGAGGGGAAGACAGTTCGTTAGGGATGTCAGCTAGCCGTTGGTGGCAGAGCAGCTTTCTGCAATAGCAGGTGAGCGAGGCTGCTGAGCCGAGAGGTGGAAGATGAACAGTAATTATGCTTGCTACCGGTATTGTATCAGGTGAGTTAACGGGGGGGGGGGGGGGGAGAGAGAGAGAGAGAGAGAGAGAGAGAGAGAGAGAGAGAGAGAGAGAGAGAGAGAGAGAGAGAGAGAGAGAGAGAGTTTTGTTACCCACTGATCATAAGTCCAAAAATAAACTTGATGTATTGCTGCTAAGATGCTAGGGGACATTGCTAGTGATAAAACTTAATAATCTTATGAGAATGTATATAGAAAATGTCTTATGGCCAATGAAAGTGTAGCATTACGCTTTCAAAAAAGGATTCATATTGATACTTAGAGGAGTAGCATATAAATAAATACTTTTTTGCGCAAAAAATGAGTTTAGAGTAATATAAAGAAGCACCCAATTGGAGGCAAGATCGAGAATGCAATAAAAGATATGACCAGGTGATGAATTCTTATGTAAAATTGAGTTACTCAATATTTCATAAATGGAATATTCACCTACATAAATTTTTTGATATGAATCTTATTTTTTGAAATGGCCTATGCCATTTTTAAGAACCATCCAGAAGTTCAAAATAAATATTTTAAATAGGAATTGGAAAATTCTGAGAAAAAGAATTTCCCAAGCCAAAATCTCGCACCTCAATCTTTCTCAAGCTCTCTCTCTCTCTCTCTCTCTCTCTCTCTCTCTCTCTCTCCATTTCTAGCTCTCTCTCTAGATTGACTTTCTTTCTCTATCTAGCATTGTTCCCTTTTGAGCTATAACTTCTATGCGCCACAAACCAAGCAATAGTCACAAACCCCCATACCAGCTTAGATGTCTTCCCACACATTGTATAATATACAACCACCACTCTATTTCTAGAGATGTTACGTCCAATTATTATTTGCTTATTCTTAGATCAAAATTTTTTTGGGATTGATTTATATATGTAAAATTTATTAAAAAAATTGGCAATATTTAATCTTTTATTTGATTATATAATTTCTCTTAAATTGGAGAAATTATTAGGTCCAAATAATATACAGAGCTCTATGCACATTATAGGTGCGAGGACACAAATTTACATAGCACATCTTAATCTATTTGGGGAGCTTTGAATACCAACAAAGAAGTCTTGGATTTAACTCTTGCATATGTGATGTGTTGAAATCACATAGCATCAATTTAACTTTCTAATGACTTGATTATGTTGTCATATGGTTTGTCTGCATAAATTTTTTTTTTATTTATTTTTTTTGTGCGTTTTAATGGACAGTGAGTGCATTGTTGGTTCCCTATGGTTTATATTCTACTTATTTATTAACTCTACATTTGGTGGAGAGCTGTAAACATTTGGGCTTATGACAAGAATGTCTCTCTTAACCCAAGTAGAGTGTGGGTTTTCCCTTTTTGCAAGTTTCAACACATTCTTAGATGCTTGCTTGGCCCTCAATAGTTTTCTAATTACCTTCTGAGGCTTTAGTATATTGTTTGCATTTTTTAGTCAGTCTAGATATTGTATATATTCTAGAAGCCTCTTTGACCATAATTAGCACGTAATTAGTTCTGAGACACTTAAAAAAAAAAAAAAAAACTTCTAAGCATGTTCTTAGATGATAATAACATTAATTGTTTAATATCAAATGACTTGAATCTCAAAGAATTTATGAAAGCTTATCGGCATTATTTTTCCTTATGTTTTTGCAGCATTTTGACCATGTTTTTTACTAACAAAACATTTTTTTTTTATTGTTGACTTCTATCTTTTGATATTGACAAATAATTAACTAGTGATGACTTTTAAATTAAGTTTTTAAAATTTTAAAATAATGTTTTTCTTATGTTGATATTTAATAAATTACAGAACGTATTACATAGTCCATCATGATTAAAATTAATTTACTTCGAATATCTTCACCTTTTATTTCTTTATATATTTATGTTTTTAAAAGTTTACCAATAAGATATTAAGAGAAAGACATATATTGACTGCAAGCCATTTGAAATTCTATACAATTTGAAAACACAATCGTTTTTTAATGCATCCATCATGAAAATTTTGATTCATCTTCTGATACAATCAAACAAACCATCATAAAATTTTTTGGACAATTTTTTGGGATGATTTCTATAGCTAATGTTATTTCTTTGAGAATAGTGTAATATAATTACTTTTGATTGATTAGTTATGCATTAAACTCAAAATGGAAATTGTGTTGTTCAATTTTTATTCAATGGTCGGCTAAATTCATAATTTTAGATTGATGATATGAAACCTTTGATATTCCTAATGTAGGCTCTTGTGTTTTAGAGGATGATTGGTTTGTTTTCAATATACCCCTTTCTTCATTTTATTTATATAGTGGCCATGTATAAAATTAACATCTTGTGTGATACATTACCTCGGTGGAGGACTGTTTGAATAAATAGAAGAATTGAGATAGAATGTTTGCATGCATAGACACAAGATAATTAGTATTCTAGAGTCTATTAAGTTTTAATAATGGTAAGAAGGCCATAAACTTCTTTTATATCTTTACAAGCTCGACATAGATCTAACGATGCATATGCTCTTATTTACAACTAATATAGAGGAGTTTGCTTAGGAAAATATAGGATATTCATTGTCATTAATCTAAAATAATTTAATTACTATTATCTTTAATTTGTCTTCATTTCTCATTAGAGATAGAGATTACCTTGATTTCATTTTTTAGGATAAATATCACAGTATTTCTTCAAGGGATCATTAATCTCACATAAACTTTATTACTTGATCAACACATGCACTTTAAATTTTATTTGGGATATATGCAAGCAAACCTAAACAAAACATAACCCTTATGATGCCCCAAAATCTAATTTATAAGAATAATTTTTTGTCTTTTAATTTACATAACTAAAGTTATCTGATTTATTTTATTAATGTAAATAACAACAGAAATAAAACTATCATTATATAAATTTGTATTTATTTCTAAAAAACTATATACACTACTCATGATCTATATAATCATACAACAACTATTCTATCATAAGTATAAATAAATAGATAAAGTAAAAAAAGAAAAAAAAAACTTGAGAAATCTTGATCAATCTCACACTCCTGATCATTTGTCTTGATATTAAAATATTTAACCACATATGATGAGCTCACAAGCCCAGTAAGCAACAAAATCCTATAACTAAACTCAACACATAACAAAGGAGCAATTACATGTTAGCAGTCAAATCATAACAGTAGCATTCGCATGATTATAAAGCAATACAATAGAGAAATCAATAAAGAAATCATCATATCAATACTATAATCAATATGGAAATCGTATAAAATATCAAATTAAAATATTGATGAAGACTATCAAAATCATGTCAATGCAATAAAGTGCTATAAAAAATATTGCATATGTGTATCATGAACCTAGAAATATCATATCAATGTCAACTCAGTATCAATGTCCAGTGCACATGCTCAATATATATCTATGATCAACATATTAATAATAGTAGAACAGTAATAACATTAGCATCATGGGTACACCAAACATAAAAATTGGTATATAATGCAGCTACATTCTTAAAGAATTTTCATACTCAAGTCAAATAGGGAAGTAAAGTAAACTAATACAGATAAAAATTTACAAATAAATTTCAAAATTTACTAAGGTACAAATAATTTTTAAATGATACATTATTCATGTTTAAGATCAATAGTCAACTTTGCACTTAGACTTTTAGTAGATGAGTTCAATTTGGATATTAATAATTTTTTAGGATGATTATTCATGATTGTTTAAATTAAAATTGCTACAACTTGATCATTATAATTTACATCTAAATGAATGAGTATTACCTTACATTTTAAGTAATTTTAAATGAAATTTTTTTTATTTTAAATAATGAGGCTAATCTAAGGTGTAAACACAATTGCCTAACGACAAGTAATAGCTTAACTTGCAGGGAATTTGTTAAGTGCAAATTATGTTGTATTTTATTTTGTTAAATTCTAGTAAAGATTTATATTTTAGTTGATGTTGAACAAAAATATCTCAAGAAATAGAGAAAAATTTACAAAGTTTAGAATCAACATCTGCACCATAACTATCAACATTGTGACATCTTCAATGCTCATGTGCCAATTTTGGACATTGCTGCACAAAAGTCTTAGTAAAATTATAAATTAACCAATTTTGTAGAATAAAAATATGAAACATTGTAGTTCTCGAAAGCACAATCAAGCACCACAACACTAATCTTTTGCAAAGCCATAACAAACTAGTTAAGGAAAAGAAGTGTCATGTTGACTCAGCCAAAAGTCACATCGATTCAGTCAATAGCCCATAAAGTCAGCCTAATGCCATACCAAAGAAATTCAGGCACCTGGAGGCACAATGTTATATTCAAATGCTGTAGTGTAATCTTGTCAAGCGCCATGGTGCTTGAGTCAATTTCTATATTAAGTATAAATAATTTTTATGTATTTTTTTGTGAGAGTTTTTTATAGAAGCCTAGATGCTAGTCTGAGATAAACCAAGGAATAGAGAGATACATCATTTAAAGTGGCAGGTAAACATTATAGCTAGCAACCAATTAATTAGAGAGGAATGGAGTGTGGAACGCAATGTGGTAAGGGGACATTTAAGTTGGGAAAGGTCCATCTATAAGATTTGTTTGGGATTCTTCATTTTGGGTAATATTTTCATCATCTCCACTAATTGTACTTTCCTTCTAGAGTAAGTAGTGAAATTTATGTTTGTTGAATTTTTCTTAATGGCTAGCTAAACTCATATTTTTGGAATGATGATATGAAGACTGTTATAATTCCTAATGTATACTCTTATGTTTTAGAGGATAAATGATTATTTTTATTATCTCCCACTCTTCATTTAATTTATGTAGTGACCATGTATAAAATTAATATATAATGTGAAACATTGACTTAACGGAGGAATGTTGGAACAATTACGAGAATTAAGATGAAATTCTTGCATGCCTAGATATAGAATATTGTTTATTATTCTTGAGTCTATTTATATTTAATAATTGTCAAAAGGTCCTAAACATTCATTTACATCTTTAATAAGCTTGATAGATATTTAAAAATATAAATGCTCTAAAATGTTGAGGATTCTGCTTACGAAAACTTAGGATAATCATTGTTATTAGTCCAAAGCACTTTAATTACTAGCATCTTCATTATTTTCCTTACTTCTCATTAGATCTAGATATTACCCCAAATTTCATTTTGTATGATAAATAGTAGTTTGGATAGATGGTACTAGAAAATTTGTGTGTAGCACATTATTTTTAGTGGGATCGACACTCTCTCATACCCTTTATTAGTTGATCGACAAGTATGCTTCCATTTTATGGGGTTATATCCAAAAAACAATAAACTAAATACAACCCCTATCACATTAATGGGAAATATCTAACTTTTTTTTTTAATTAAAATCCACAACGGGGCCTACACGTTGATAACAAAAAAACGGTTACAAAGTCCTTTGAAGGTTCTTCCAGCTCACTACCGCTCCAAAGAGCTACATAAGAAAATAAAACAAAAAACCCTACGAGCCGGTGGATCCTTTTCCTACTATTACAAAAATAAATTAAATTAAAAGACGGGCTGTGAGTCAACAGCACCCAAAAAAGGAGAAGCCAAATCATCTTGAACCCTTTCAGCACATCTCTCCTGAAAAAATGGCCAAAGTATAGAAAAAAGAAAAGTCAAAATCCACAAAAAACATACCTTGCGATCATTCCTGTTCCACTTGTATAAGTACCTACAAGGCATCCTCAAAAGAAACATAAGCACCACATATAAAAATAAAACAGAAACCTGAGATTTAATGCCCAGCAGAAAAAACCCATTCCACTGCATGTCATAGACCATATTATCACAAGCCATCCACTGCCAATTTATCCAAGGCCCCAAATCACCAAAAACACCAGCACCAGCATCCAGCCAATCCAGAAAATGAAGAAAGATAATACCCAACAACCAGCCAGACAGACCAAATATCATCTCCCAGTTGACATTCAACAACATATCAGATAAATACCCACAACACCACATAACATCAACAACCCAGCACCAAAAAACCTACAACCAATCCAGCACACAAGTCCAAAAGCAACCGGTACTGCAGCAGTAGAACACCACCACAGAACAGAGCCAAAACCCGAAAGAGAACCAGAAAAACACCAAACAAATCACCCATATCTAATATTAGGCATGGAAGCCTTATCTAGCAACAGCATACCTCTAAAGGAATGCTCTAAATTAAGAATATCTAATTCCACATAGCCAACAAGGAAAGAACCCTTATTAGCTAACCAATCAGCACAGACATTGCCTTCCCTAAAAATATGAGAAATATCAAAATTCATCAACTTCAATAAGTTCTTAATTTTCCTAATAATATAAAAATTCTGGGCATTACCGGTAACATCATCTCTAATACTTTGGATGAGAAACAAAGAATCCACTTCAATCCACACCCAATTAAAACCCCATTTTAAACAAAGTTCCAGGCCTAAGAGAAGAGCATTTAACTCAGCCATAAAAACATCCACGTGCTTCAAAGGAGCAGCAAAAGCAGCCAAAATGTCCCCAAGAGAGTCACGGATAAGACCACCCGCACCAGCTCTAGACATGCCCACCGATCCATCAGTGTTTAATTTAACATAAGGCGGCTTCAGCTTTATCCAATAAACAAAGGAATCAACAGAATTAGAGGTATCCAGATCCAGATTTATGCCAAAATTCACAGCTAAATCTCTACACTTAGTAAAAGTCTTACAAGAAATAACCTTAGAGGTATAAAGCTGCAAAACCTTTCTTTTGACATTATTAATAATAAAAGATGCCTCCATCTTAATATTGTCATGTTTGGCCTCATTACGAGCTTTCCAAATATACCATAAAATAAGAATCGGAATCAAGTTAAAAATGTGGCCTTTAGTAGACAGAAACCAACTATCCACCATAGATAACAAGCTAACAGGAGTAGAATTAATGTTCTTACCCGTCATACTATTAAAATAAAACCAAACCTTCTGCGCAACCCGACCATTAATAAAAATATGATCAATATCTTCAATATTCGAACAACATAAACATTTAGATGCTAAAACAATACCTTTCTTTTGTAGCAGATTATCAACCGGTAAAAAACCTTTAAGACACCGCCAAACAAAAGTAGAATAGGTAATAGGCAAAGAACTATGCCAAATAGCAGCAAATCTTTGAGATTTCTCCGCAGAATTACGAAACTTCTCCCAAAGATTATGCAATTGAAATTTACCATTAGAAGAAGCAGAACATAAAATTTTATCACTACAGTTACATTGAAGGGGAATACTCATGATAATATCAACTAAATAATTAGGCAAAAGATCTTTCAATTTATCCAAATTCCAACTATTATTAATAACAAAAGAATAAACTTTAGTAGGTTCAATAGTATGGGTATTTAAAAAAGAATCAATCGAGAAATCACCCAACCAGTTATCCTGCCAAAAATAAATATCACCCCTACCCAGCCCCCATTGAATAAAATTTTCAGCTTCCCACTTAATGTTGCACAGCCTTTTCCAAATTGAAGAATCAGTATTTTTAAAAGAGCACAAATACGGATGCCTATTATAACAATATTTTACATTCATATAACGAGCCCATAAACTAATATTAGATCTAAAAGAAGACCACAATTTATGTGAAAAGGCAATAGCAGTCTCATACAAATTCTTACAACCAAGCCCCCCCCTCATTTAAAACCCCACAATTTTTATGCCATGCCGCCCAATGAATTGCTTTAGTATTAAGTTTAGATCGCCAAAAAAAATTGTTAATCATTCTCTCAAGTCTATTACACATAGCAAAAGAAGGTATTAAAGTGTGAAACAATTATATAGTAATCGAATTCAACATAGATTTCACAAGAACCAACCGACCACCAAAGGACAAGAAACTAGTGGACTAATTAGCCAACTTCTTTTGAATGATAGTGAAAATCTCTTCAAAGAGAAAATTCTTCTTTTTACCTTTGTAAATCGGAGTTCCCAAATATTTTATAGACAATTTTTTGGACTGAAAACTACAAACCCTTTGAATAGCCTGGATCCTGTTCTGATTGATAGACTTACCAACAATAAAATTACTCTTATCTTTACCAAAAGCAAGACCACTACAAACATGAAATTTGGAAAGAAATTTCATTAAAATTTTAACATTCTTAATAGAACCATTCGTAAATAAAATGAAGTCGTCAGCAAAACTCAAATGAGATATAGGCAAACCTCTTATAGTACGAAAATTAAGGCTAATATTCTTAGCATAAAGATCATTTAAACCTCTGGATAAGTATTCCATGGCAATAATAAAAAGAGTAGGAGAAAAAGTGTTACCTTGCCTTAAACCTTTAGAAGATTTGAAATACCCATGATTTCTGCCATTAATAATAACTGAAAAGAAACAGCTCTCTACACTATTTTTAATCAGTAAAATGAAATCTTGACTGAAACCAAATAAGGACAATACCTTATAAAGGAAATTCCAATCCAGATTATCATAAGCTTTAGTAATATCCAATTTAAAAATAATGTTACCCCCAGAAACCTTAGTGTTAATATTGTGGGCAAGCTCTTGAGCAAGTAAAACATTATCACTAATACTTCTCCCCTTAACAAAGCCAGTTTGATTTAAATATATAATTCTAGGTAAAATATTAGACAATCTATTAGTAATGATCTTAGAATTCAATTTATTAAAAAAAGTACACAGACTAATAGGTCTAAGCTCAGTCCAAGCATTAGCTCCCACTTTTTTTGGAATAAGAGCAATATTCAAAGAAGAAAAAAATTTAGGATAAGGATTACCTCCAAAGAAATCTTGCAGTGCATTAATAACATCCCCTTTCACTATATCCCAAGAATTTTGAAATAACTTAGTAGTGAAAACCATCAGGACCAGCAGTAGCATCTCCATTCATATCCTTAAGAACATTAAAAATTTCAGTCTCAGCAAGTAATTGGAAAAGCATGTAATTATCCTCATCATTAATAAGATTAGGAATAACCGCAGGATTAGAGATACGAATAATATTAGCATGACAGTTGAACATATTAACAAAGAAATCCACTCCCGACTTACAAATTAGCTCATCCGTCTCTAAAAGAATACCTTCATTATTGACAATTTTATGAATTTTACTTTTAGTCTTATTCTTATTAGCCAAAGCATGAAAAAATTTGGTATTTCTGTCTCCCTCTATCACAAATTTAGCATTAGACTTTTGTTTCCAATACGCTTCTTCTTGGAAATGCAAATTACATAAAACATTTTTAGCAAGATTTAAATTCAAAATATTATCCTCATTAAGATTATCAAGATAAACACCCTCCAAATTAATAACTTTGGACTCAGCTTCCAAAATATTAGAAAAAATATTTTTAAAAACATTTTTGTTCCAATACCTCAGGCATTGTTTCAGTCTTGATAATTTAGTCCAGAGCCTCAACATACCATAAATATTATTATCCGAAAAAATAGGGGCATTCCAGTTGTTCTCCACCACTTCTTTAAAATTATCATGAAGTAACCACATATTAAGAAATCTAAAAGCAAAAGTACAAGTCTTATTGATAACATTAATATTTAAAAGCAACGGAACATGATCAGAAAGCGTTCTACTCAAGTGATCCACATTAGTGGCCGAAAATTGAACCAACCACTCATTATTAAACAGAAATCTATCTAACCTTTGAGAAAGGTTAGCCCTACTCCAAGTAACAGGATTACCACAGAAGCCAATATCATTAAGATTACAATCATTAATCATCTCATTAAACTCTTCCATCGCTCTAATGTTAGGACGGCTACCTCCCTTTTCTCTCACTAGCATTAGAGATAATGTTAAAATCACCTCTCACACACCACGGACCATTTATATTAGCAGAGAAGTTAACAAGTTATTCCCAAAGATTAATATGGTTAATTCTAGTACAGGCAGCATAAACAAAGGAACAAAACACTTCACATTGCCAACATTAATATGATAATGAAAAACTTGATGAAAGTCCATAACAATGTCTACATCAATATTCTTATGCCACATAATCCATATTTTATTAGAGCAATTTGCAAAATGCATAGAAAAATTTGCTCTTCAGTCGAAATTCAAATCTTTTAAAGTATTACAAATTTCCCCTTCAGTCAAAATTTAGTCAACATCGTGTTATCTTCATTAGAAACAAGCGTAGGAATAAATTAAAATTCAGTATTTAACTCCGGACAGATATTGTTATTAAAAATCTTTTCATAGTAAAGAACACCCAAAGAAGCAATCTGATCCAGGTCAACAATCTCATTACCATCAGGGGTCGTAAGCTTGTGAATAGTCCTACTGGTTTTATTATGATTAGCAAGGTTGTGAAAGTAAGAAGTGTTATGATCCCCTTCCACAAGAAATTTGGAGGAAGCTTTTTGCCTCCAAAAAGCTTCTTGTTTTTCATGCAGATTAAACAAATTGGTCTTGGCAGTATTAAGAGTATACAGATTAATAATAGTGGAATTTTGCATATAAGCCAGATCAGCATTTTCTACTTCAGTTTCAGCAAGCTTAATATTAGCAAAAATATTTTTAAAGATGCATTTATTCCACCACCTAAGTTTTTGTTTAAGCCTTTTAAGTTTGAACCAAAATCTAGTCATACCACAAATATTGTCAAAGGGGAAAAGAGGCGCTTCCCAATTACTCTTCACAATATTATCAAAATTATCATCAAGGAGCCACATATTTTAAAATATATAAGGTTGAAAAGAATTGTTGCTAGTGTTATACATATTAATTAAAAGAGGAGAATGATCAGATAAAGTTCTAGTTAAATGCTCAATGTGGGTATTTTGAAATGAAGAAATCCAATGATCCTTAAAAAGGATACAATCCAATCTTTGTCACATAGTACCCTTATTCCAAGTAAAACCATTACCCAAGAAACCAATATCATGCAAATTGCAACTTAAAATCATATCGTTGAAGTCCTCCATAGCATGAAAATTAGGAGTTTACCACCAATTCTTTCAGAAGCATTAGTAATACAATTAAAGTCCCCAGCAACCATCCAAGGAGCATTAACGGTGGAAGCAAAAGTAGTAAGTTGGTCCCAAAGAACTTTCTCCCAATTCTAGTACAAGAAGCATAAACAAAAGAAGCATAACTAGAAACATGATTAAAAGTAACATTAGCATGAACTAATTGAGGTAAATCTATAAGAATATCTAAAGAAATGAACTGTTTCCAAAAAAATCCAAATTTGTTAATGCAAGTAGCAAAACCAAAATCAAAACCCAAAATCTTACAAAAAGGGCCCAATTTAGCGGCGAAAACAAAAGGCTCAAGTAAAATAAGAAGTTGAATTTCATTCATTCTACAAAGATTCTAACTCTATCCTTAGATAGAGAAACACCCACCCCCCTAATATTCCAAATAAGAGCTTTAACCATTAATAACAATATGAGATGCTCTAGTGGCCCTAGGGGTATTGTTGGGTGTAACCTTTTTATTCTTACCTTTCTTTTTGGTTTGAGTTATGAAATCTTCCTCCAACTTCTTAGCCTTATTACTAGGAGCTAACACAGAGTTAACAGTAAAATCCTTTAGACCATCCATAGTTAGAAAAATGTCAATATATCCAATTTCCCTTCTTCCATAACATTTTCTCAACATCAAAGTTTTCCGCAACATCTTTAGAATTTGGTTCATGTTGCCTATCATTTATCCCACCGTTAACTTGAATAGTAGCTAAATTAATAGGAATAATGTCTAGGGATTGAAGATCCCTGTTGTCCTTCTCCAAAATAGAGTTAACAATCAGAATATTAGTAGTAGGATCACCTCCCTTTGTCATCTCGACTTCATTTTCACCCACATTATTAGAATAGGATCCTCATCATCAACATCAGCCACACACATATTAAATTGCATTCCACCTTCCATATTTTTCCCTAGCAAATTTTCATTTCCATTAGTGATGCTAAAGGGTTAGACTCTGTGTCATTTTCTATAGCGTAAGGCTTCGAAGCAGGTGGATCAAGATTGTTTTCCTCAGAAGAGTAGGACTTTCAAGCATATTAGTTTCTCCAACATTAGGAGCAGCCATGATTTTAGAACTCATAATGTTCTTTTTCAATTGGGGATGAGCTACAAAACAGTCGTTTAAAGCATGCCCATGAATTTTACAATGCAAACAAAAATCTGAAACTTTTTCAAAATCAACCATTTGTAAATACCCAAAATTTTTAGAACCAATCCAAATGTCTTTCGGATGTTTTTTAGTGATATCAAGTTCCACAAGAACCCTAGCAATAGAGGGTCTTGACTGGTTTGCCGTGGCCTGGTCAATTTGCAAAGGGCGGCCAAAAATGGATCCTAATGCATGAAGCACATGAGTATTAAAAAAATGCAATCGTAAGTTAGGAAACGAGATCCATATAGGAAGAATGGGCGATTCTTCGTTGAAATCAAAAAATGGAGTCCATTTGAGTAACCTCATTTGACAATTAAGGATATAATAAGATCTCCTAGAAAAATCTCTACAATAATAAAGATCATTCGATAACTATATGGAAATGTGTCTAGCATCAAGCAAGCCAATGGAGAAATTCCTAAATAATTTCAGTTTAGCAAAAAAATTTCTAATCGCATCCAGATTCGATCGCCTAACAAAGAACTTCCCGACCAATGTAAATTGATACGGACTAGAAAGTTTTAAAATGTCATCTTCGTACATCAAGAGCGCGGGGACACCTTTAACAGTAGATTTAGTGAAAGAGATTATCGAAGGGTTGGAAGAAGAAGGTCCCGCTAAAACATCTTGGAAAGAACGAGATGTAGAAGGAGAACCAGCAGATCTAGCTAAACCTTTCAACGAGACAACTGTATTTGATGGCGGAGCTCCCCATGCACCAGGAGTCGGAGAGGTCGTACTCTTCTCCATGAGGAGAAGAGAACAACCAAAGGCAAAAAGGCCAGATCAAAATGAGTAACCAGGACGTAGCACAATGGATTTGGGACGAGATCGATAAGAGATCGATCGAAAGATGAGAAAGCAAGAGCGCCACAAAAATCGCCCTCGAAGACGCCAGAGCCCAGAAAAATTTCTAGCGCGATTTGATGAATTGGGGATAAAGGGTCGAGATTTATTATGAAGCTTAGGTCAATTTGTGCAACCAAGCAGGATCTTCTCTCATATAGAATTTTTAGAATAAGCAGACTTTAATTATGTTAGTTACAACTCCATGTATGCAATGAAAACAATTTAATGCACATTAATGCTCTCTTGGAGGTAGAACTCAAATTGAACTCACAAAAAAATGAAGAAAGAAATGATTAAAAAAGTTTTAAAAAGTTTTATATGCATGTATACATGGATATAAGATAGATAATAGATAGATAGATAGATAGAGAGATAGAGATAGAAGAGAGAGAGAGAGAGAGAGAGAGAGAGAGAAGAGAGAGAGAGAGAGAGAGAGAGAGAGAGAGAGAGAGAGTTTTTGTTACCCACTGATCATAAGTACAAAAATAAACTTGATGTATTGCTGTTAAGATGCTAGGGGACATTGCTAGTGATAAAACTTAATAATCTTATGAGCATGTATATAGAAAATGTCTTATGGCCAGTGAAAGTGTAGCATTACGCTTTCAAAAAAAGATTCATATTGATACTTAGAGGAGTAGCATATAAATAAATACTTTTTTGTGCAAAAAATGAGTTTAGAATAATATAAAGAAGCACCCAATTAGATGCAAGATCGAGAATGCAATAAAAGATATGACCAGGTGATGAATTCTTATGTAGAATTGAGTTACTCAATATTTCATAAATGAAATTTCACCTAAATAAATTTTTTGATATGAATCTTATTTTTTGAAATGGCCTATGCCATTTTTAAGAACCATCCAGATGTTCAAAATAAATATTTTAAATAGGAATTGGAAAATACTAAAAAAAAAAATTTCCCAAGGCAAAATCTCGCACCTTAATCTTTCTCATGCTCTCTCTCTCTGCTCCTCTTCGCTCGCCCTAGCCGCTCTGGCGATTTTGGGCTCCCCTCCTTCCGACCTCTTCGACCTTGGTTTCCTCTGCCTTCTTTGAGTTTTCTCGAGTGATCGTTGTGTTTTGGCTCCTGCTTGTGTTCTCTGCCCCTTCTGGGCCATTTTGGTATGGCCAGAATCGCTCCTTCCTCCTCTTGGGGGAAGGTCTCTGAGCCAGTAACGCAAAAGAGTAAGGGTTTCTTCAACCTCGTTGACGATTCCTCCGAAATCTCCTTCGAGATCTAGATCTTTCAAAGAGGTACTTGCCGTAAAGCTTCTGCAGGTGATGAGCTTCCATCTCTTACTCAAACTACTTTTAATGGCGTTCCTATTGGAAGCTTAGGTCCATTTGTGCAACCAAAGTTTTTACATGCGGGATCTTCTCTCATATAGAATTTATAGAATAAGCAAACTTTAATTAAAGCTTACAACTCCAAGTATGCATGAAAACAAGTAATGCACATTGATGCTCTCTTGGAGGTAGAACTCAAATTGAACTCACCGCAAAAATGAAGAAAGAAAGATTAAAAAAAGTTTAAAAAGGTTTATATGCTTGATACATAAAAGATAGATAGATAGAAGGGGGTGAGAAGAACCTGCAAGAAGAGAAAGAACAAGTGTAGAGAGTAAAAGGATTATCATCTCTCATGAAAATCATATATGTTGAATACAGAGTTGTAAGAGCCTTTTAAGACTTTCTTAGACAGAGGGGAAGACATTTGTAGGGATTGACAGCCAGCCTTGGGGGGCAGACAGCTTCCAGTAGCGTGAGCGAGGCGCCTGAGTCGAGAGGTGAGATGAACAGTAATTTATGCTTGCTACCGTATTTATCAGGTGTGTATAACAGCCCCCCCTCAATATGAACTATCTGGTGAGAAGATAGTTAATTTGTCACACAAGACAGAATCGAATAGTGACAGAGGTCTTGGTAAGAATTGTCAGCCAGCTGATCGACGGAGCTAATGTGGGAGACGCAATTATGTGGTTGCCGATGTGATCACTGATAAAATGGTGATCGATACTTTTATATTGTGGTTCTCGCATGAAACACGGGGCTGTGTGAGAGCAAAGGGTGGAGAGTTGTCACAGAAGATTGGAGTTGGTTGTGATTGCGGGGACTTGAAATTTTCCATAAGACGTAGCTAGTAGAGTGGAGCGACAGAGCTGCGCGAGAGCTCTGTATTCGGCCTCTGTAGAGGACCGTGCCACGGTGGCTTATTTCTTTACACTCAATGAGATGAGGTTTGAGCCGAGATAGGTGCAAATCCAGAGATAGATTCTGCCTATCCTCATGTTTTGCTACCCAATCTGCATCACGTAAGTCTGTGAGATTGAGTTCGCCTTTATGAAAGAGGTAGACCATGGTGTATTGTCCCTGATGTACCAAAGGATGTTTTAAGGATTCGAGCTGATGTCGTTGTTGTCGGATTGTGCATATGTTGATGAGATACATGGTTGCAAACGCGATATCAGCCTGGTCAGTGTAAGGTATTGGAGGGAGCCTGCCTGTTTCCTGTAAGAGTTGGGTTGTCGTAGAGAGGCTGGTTTTGTGGTTCACAATTGTTTCAGGTGAATGGCGTGGCAACTGGTTTGCAGGATTCAAAGCAGACGATGTGCAAATTTCGCGAGCTAATGAGATTGAGCAGGAAGAGGCCGTTTGGTGGTGATTGATTTGAATGCCTAAAAAGAGCTGACAGTGCCCAGTTGTTTCAGAGCGAAGTGTTGCTGGAGCTGAGTCAGTATGACTGGATTGCAGGTTGATATTTCATGTACATGAATCGTCAACATAATGAGTAATACATTGAATTTGTGGAGTGTGATAGAGTCAGTAGTAGATGGATCGGCCTTGGCTGAACTGAAAACCAAAGTTTTATAAGAAACTCGGTGAGTTTTTGTTGAACCATTGTCTCGGGGCCTGCTTTAAGCCATAGATGCTTTCTTCGTCTCATACGTGATTGGGAAATGCTGGATCGGAAAAAAACCTTTTGTTGCTGCATAAGATCTCTTCGTAGATCTCCTGGAGAAACATTCACCACACGAGCTGTAGCAGCGGCCAGTTCCTTTGAACGGATATGAGAGAAGGACCCTAAAGTTGGCATCTTTGCCACTGGACATGAACGTCTCGTGATAATTGAGTTTGTGCGTTGGTTGAGCCCTGTGCAACGAACCTTGCTTTGTGACGATTGCCGGTGCCATCTGCATCAGCTTGGTCTTATAGTCCACTTGCATCCGAGTACCGGAGTGTGAGGAGGGTGGTGTGAGAGACCAGGTCCCTTATTTTTGCAGAGCTAGCTAGGAACTCTGCAAACTGGCTTTTCTCCACTGGGTGTTGCTGCCTGAGATATAGAGTGGGAGTACTATTGGAGCAGTTACGCAAGTAGATCAAGGATATCCTTTGTTTCAAATGCTTGTTTGGATCTTGTAGGCATAGGATGTGGAGGTGGGGGTGTGGGGGTGAGATAGCTGGTGAAGGAATGTGGGAGTTTTGATTGAGAGGATTGATTATGTGAGAGGGTCCTGTGTTACGTCGAGGGGTGAGATGTCACGAGGAAGGTAGATCAGTGTTATTGGAGGGATGAATATGTGGAGGTTGGAACAAGGAAAGAGGTGGATAGAAGCTGGTCGCGTGGGTTGTAGAGGGAGGAGTTAGTTTTGAAATTGAAATTCTTGTTCAAGAAAAGGTGGCGTGGCGGGAAATTTTGGAATTTTTTGAGTAATGTTTTGTAACAACGATAGCCTTTGTGTGATGTTGAGTAGCCAAGGAATGTTCAGGGAATCGATCGGGGAGCAATTGTGAGGCGATTGCGGTTGAAGCCAAGGAAAACCATACATCCGAAGGTCTTAAGGTGTTCATATTTGGGTGGATGGCCATGGGTAAATTGGTATGGGATTTTAATGGTGCGGATGCGGTGGAATCTATTAATGAGGTAATTTGCAGCTTGAATAGCTTTCTGGCCAGAATTTGGTGGTGAATGTGCGCATGAAGCAAGAGTGGGGTTGTTTCGATCAGGAGTCTGTGTTTTGTCATCGGACCTCCCGTTTGTTCCGGGATATATGGCAGCTGAACTCGTGTTTGATTGCAATTGGTTAGTAAGATTGGTAAACTGCTGGCTGTGTATTCAACCTCCCCGTCTGAGCGTAGAGCGCAATAGAGGCTTGAATTGAGTTTTTACCAGTTTATTAAAGTGTTGAATTTTAAAAGCTTTCGTCTTTGTGTGATTAGATAGAGCCACAAAATTTCTAGAACCATCTCTATGAATAAAATGTATAGCGATGTCATTGAGAGATGGACGGGAGGAGGACCCCAAACATCTGTGTGAATTATAACTAAAAGGCTTGGATACATGGGTCGCTTTGCTAGAGAATGGAAGCTGGTGGCTTTTAGCCACTTTACAGAGTGCAAGAAATTCAAAAAAACTAGTGCAGTTGTTGGGTAGCATTTTGGAATATGATGGGTCATGGTGCGATAGGGGGTGGACAGCCTGGCGTGCCAGAGGGAGGCATCATCAAGTCTGCTACTTAACTTGAACGAGTTCCCTGTGAGATGTGAGTGGGTAAGTGCGTCGTGGTTATGTCCACGGAGTGAGGATTTGGTTGTCCCGAAGGTCCTCTGATGACAAAGCCATTTGTTCAAAAAGAAATAGAACAATGTTGTCAATGGTGAGACGTGAAATAGAAAGTAGATGTGTGTGAGGGATAATACATGAAGAAGGATGATTCAGTTGAACTTATCAGCTGGTGTTGGGGAAGTGGAAGGATACAGCGCCATTGTGAAGGATGGGAAGAGGAGCCACTTGCTCTTGAGACTGTATCAATACCCTGGTAATGGTGCTGATAGTTGCAGGTTGGAGAGATCAGTGTTAAGTGGGTGGTCGCTCCAAATACCAAGCCCAATCGTGTGGAAGTTTGGTTATTTTGAGTATGGAGAGCTCTGTGTGTTGGATGGAGATGGCATCCCATAATTAGAGTTGTATCTGTGCCAACAGGCGCGGCAATGTGGACTGCTTTCCCGCAGATTGGCATTGAGGTCTGTCAGTGTTCTTCGCGTTTGGACAGAGAAGACCTGACGGTGAGGGAGGTTGGTGTTGTGCGAAGGGATTGGCCACTCCTCATGGTGTTTTCTGTTGTTAAAGAGCACCACGACCCCTGGTGGCTATACAATGCTGATGATCGGAGTTGGTATTTCCATCCTGTTGTATCTCCCGATGAGGTTGATCTCTTCACTAGTAGAGGCAGTGAGTATAGACGACTCCAAGGTGATTGGGTGAGGTGATATTCAGATTGCGCCTAATGGATTGTAACGAGGGAGGAACCCTTCAGGGTGTAGAGGATGATATCCTCTGTGTCGAGCTTGCACCCGACGGCAGCGATGTTGTATACGAGAGATTTTATCTGGTAGAATACTGCGAGACCGTTTTAATCGCTCATTGAGTGTTGTGAGCTCCTCGCTTTTCAGCTGAATGACCCTCGACCGATTGGGTTGCAGACAAAGTTCAAAGAAAACCCAGATTTCATTTGAAGTCTTAAGATGAAGAATGTGTGGCAGCACCGATGGAGAAATGGTGGAGTATAATGCAGAGAATGAGTTCTGATCTATTAGTTTATCCCAGAACTTGTGATCTTCAGCGAGGCTTCGGTGGGCACATTGTCGTTCATGGTGATATAACCCTCAAACCCGTTAGCACGAAGGCTTGGAAGCCCTTATATACGCCATATAGTTATATTATTATCTATAGTGAGTTGAGAGTGAACTATAATTTGAGATTGAGCGGGTATCGTTGTGGTCGTCATTGCGGTGACAGAGAATGAAGGCGACGGAGATTGAGAAGCCGAGGTTAGTTCGGTCATCTTTGTAGAGAAGAGTTTACCAGTCGGAGAGCTCTAATACCATGAGAATGAACCTGCAAGAAGGAAGAGAACAGAGTGTAGAAAGTAAAAGGATTTCATTCTCTCATGAAAACTAGTGGAATGTGAATACAGATTTAAGAGCCTTTTATAGACATTCTTAAGACAGAGGGAAGACAGTTTCGTTAGGTGTCAGCTAGCCGTTGGTGGCAGACAGAGCTTTCTGCAATAGCAGTGAGCGAGGCTGCTGAGCCGAGAGTGGAAGATGAACAGAAATTATGCTTGCTACCGGTATTGTATCAGGTGAGTTAACGGGGGGGGGGGGGGGGGGAGAAGAGAGAGAAGAGAAGAGAGAGAGAGGAGAGAGAAGAGGGAAGAAGATAGAGAGGAGAGAGATGGAGAGTTTTGTTACCCTGATCTAAGTCCAAAAATAAACTGATGTATGCTGCTAAGATGCTAGGGGACATTGCAGTGATGAAAACTTAATAATCTTATGAGAATGTATATAGAAAATGTCTTATGGCCAATGAAAGTGTAGCATTACGCTTTCAAAAAGGATTCATATTTTATACTTAGAGGAGTAGCATATAAATATAATACTTTTTTGGCGCAAAAATGAGTATGATGAGTAATATAAGAAGCACCACAATTTGGACAAGATCGAAGCATGCAATAAAAGATATGACCAGGTGATGAATTCTTATGTAAAATTGAGTTACTCAATATTTCATAAATGGAAATTCACCTACATAAATTTTTTGATATGAACTTATTTTTTGAAAGGCCTTGCCATTTTTATAGAACATCCAGAAGTTCAAAATAAAATTTTAAATATAGGAATGGAAATTCTGAGAAAAAATTTCCCAAGCCAAAATCTCGCACCCCCTCTTCTCAAGCTTCTCTCTCTCTCTCTCTCTCTCCTCTCTCTCTCTCTCTTCCATTTCTACTCTCCTCTAGATGACTTTCTTCTCTATCTATGTTATCCCTTTGAGCTATACTTCTATGCGCCACAAACCAAGCAATAGTCCAAACAACCCCATACCAGCTTAGATGCCTTCCCACCATTGTAATAATATACAACCACCACTCTATTTCTAGAAGATGTTACGTCCATTATTATTTGCTTATTCTTAGATCAAAATTTTTTTGGATTGATTTAATATGTAAAATTTATTAAAAAATTGGCAATATTTAATCTTTATTTGATTATATTAATTTCTCTTATATTGGAGAAATTATTAGGTCCAAATAATACAGAGCTCTATGCACATTATAGTGCGGACACAAATTTACATAGCCCATCTTAACTATTTGGGGAGCTGTTGAATACCAACAAGCGTCTTGGATTTACTCTTGCATAGTGATGTGTTGAAATCACATAGCACCAATTTAACTTTCTAATGACGTATTATGTGTCTATGGTTTGTCTGCAAAATTTTTTTTTTTATTTATTTTTTTTGTGCGTTTTAATGGACAGTGAGTGCATTGTTGGTCCTAGGTTTATTCTACTTATTATTAACTCTACAATTTTTGGTGAGAGCTGTAAACATTTTGGGCTTATGACAAGAAATGTCTCCTCTTATCCCAAGTAAGGTGTGGTTTTCCCTTTTTGCAAGTTTTCAACACATTCTTAGATGCTTGCTTGGCCCTCAATAGTTTCTAATTACCTTCTGAGGCTTTTAGTAATTGTTGGCATTTTTTAGTCATCTAGATATTGTATATATTCTAGAAGCCACTTTGACCATATTTGCACGTAATTAGTTCTGAGACACTTAAAAAAAAAAAAAAAACTTCTAAGCATGTTCTTAGATGATAATAACCATTAATTGTTTAATATCAAATGACTTGAATCCAAAGAATTTATGAAAGCTTATCGGCATTATTTTTCCTTATGTTTTTGCAGCATTTTGACCATGTTTTTTACTAACAAAAACATTTTTTTTTTATTGTTGATTCTATCTTTGGATATTGACAAATAATAACTGTAGTGACTTTTAAATTAAGTTTTTTATAAATTTAATTAAAAAATGTTTTTCTATGTTGATATTTAATAAATTACAGAACGTATTACATAGTCCATCATGATTTAAATTAATTTACTTCGAATATCTTCACCTTTTTTTCTTATATATTTATGTTTTTAAAAGTTTACCAATAAGATATTAAGAGAAGACATATATGACTGCAAGCCATTTGAAATTCTATACAATTTGAAAACACAATCGTTTTTAATGCATCCATCATGAAATTTGATTCATCTTCTGATACAATCAAACAAACCATCATAAATTTTTTTGACAATTTTTTGGGATGATCTATAGCTTATGTATTTCTTTGAGAATATGTGTAATATAATTACTTTTGATTGATTAGTTATGCATTACAACTCAAATGGAAATTGTGTTGTTCAATTTTTATTCATGGTCGGCTAAATTCATAATTTTAGATTGATGATATGAAACCTTTGATATTCCTAATGTAGGCTCTTTGTTTTAGAGGTTAGTTGGTTTGTTTTCAATATACCCCTTTCTTCATTTTATTTATATAGTGGCCATGTATAAAATAACATCTTGTGTGATACATTACCTCGTGTGAGCTGTGTTGAATAAATAGAAGAATTGAGATAGAATGTTTGCATGCATAGACACAAGAAATAGTATTCTAGAGTCTTTAAGTTTTAATAATGGTAAGAAGGCCATAAACTTCTTTTATATCCTTTACAGCTCGACATGATGCTAAATGCGTGCATATGCTCTTATTTACAACTAATATAGAGGAGTTTCTCTTAGGAAAATATAGGATATTCATTGTCATTACTAAATAATTTAATTACATATATCTTTAATTTGTCTTCATTTCTCATTAGAGATAGAGATTACCTTGATTTCATTTTTTAGGATAAATATCACAGTATTTCATCAGGATCATTAATCTCACATAAACTTTATTACTTGATCACACATGCACTTTAAATTTTATTTGGATATATGCAAGCAAACCATAAACAAAAACATAACCCTTATGATGCCCCAAAACTAATTTATAAAATAATTTTTTGTCTTTTAATTACATAACTAAAGTTATCTGATTTATTTTATTAATGTAAATAACAACAGAAATAAAACTATCATTATATAAATTTGTATTATTTCTAAAAAACTATAACACTACTCATGATCTATATAATCATACAACAACTATTCTATCATAAGTATAAATAAAAAGATAAGTAAAAAAGAAAAAAAAAACTTGAGAAATCTTGATCAATCTCACACCCTGATCATTTCTTGATATTAAAATATTTAACCACATATATGAGCTCACAAACCCAGTAAGCAACTAAATTCCTATAACTAAACTCACACATTAACAAAGGAGCAATTACATGTTAGCATCAAAATCATACCAGTAGCATTCGCAGGATTATAAAGCAATACAAAAGAGAAATCAATAAAGAAATCATCATATCAATACTATAAACAATATGGAATCGTATAAAATATCAAATTAAAATATTATGAAGACTATATAAATCATGGTTCATGCAATAAAGTGCTATAAAAATATTGCATATGTGTATCATGAACCTAGAAATATCATAATCAATGTCAACCAACAGTATCAATGTCCAGTGCACATGCCCAATTATATCTCGATGATCAACTATTAATAATAGTAGAACAGTAATAACATTAGCATCATGGGTACCCAAACATAAAAATTGGTATATAATGCAGCTACATTCTTAAAGAATTTTCATACTCAAGTCAAATAGGGAAGTAAAGACACTAATACAGATAAAAATTTACAAATAAATTTCAAAAATTTACTAAGGTACAAATAATTTTTAAATGAACATTATTCATGTTAAGATCAATAGTCAACTTTGCACTTAGACTTAGTAGAATGAGTTCAATTTGGATATTAATAATTTTTAGGATGATTATTCTTGATGTTTAAATTAAAATTGCTCAACTTGATCATTATAATTTACATCTAAATGAATGATATACCTTACATTTTAATAATTTTAAATGAAATTTTTTTATTTTAAATAATGAGGCTAATCTAAGGTGTAAACACAATTGCCTAACGACAAGTAATAGCTTAACTTGCAGGGAATTTGTTAAGTGCAAATTATGTTGTATTTTATTTTGTTAATTCTATAAAGATTTATATTTTAGTTGATGTTGAACAAAAATACTCAAGAAATAGAGAAAAATTTACAAAGTTTAGAATCAACATCTGCACCATAAACTATCAACTTGTGCCATCTTCAATGCATCATGTGCCAATTTTGGACTTGCTGCACAAAAGTCTTAGTAAAATTATAAATTAACCAATTTTGTAGAATAAAATATGAAACATTGTGTTCTCGAAAGCACAATCAAGCACCACAACACTAATCTTTGCAAAGCCATAACAAACTAGTTAAGGAAAAAAGTGTCATGTTGACTCAGCCAAATCACATCGATTCAGTCAATAGCCCATAAAGTCAGCCAATCCATACCAAGAAATTCAGGCACCTGGAGGCACAATGTTATATTCAATGCGTAGGGTAATCTTGTCAGCGCCATGGAGCTTGAGTCAATTTCTATATTAAGTATAATTAATTTTTATGTATTTTTTGTGAGAGTTTTTTATAGAAGCCTAGATGCTAGCTGAGATAAACCAAGGAATAGAGAGAATCATCATTTAGAAGTGGCAGGTAA
This sequence comes from Dendrobium nobile, assembly GCA_022539455.1. Lineage (NCBI taxonomy): Eukaryota > Viridiplantae > Streptophyta > Magnoliopsida > Asparagales > Orchidaceae > Dendrobium > Dendrobium nobile. The sequence goes on from CM039723.1 coordinate 65,626,302, forward strand.
ACATTATAGCATAGCAACCAATTAATTAGAGAGGAATGGAGTTTGGAACGCAATGTGGTAAGGGGACATTACAGTTGGGAAAGGTCCATCTATAAGATTTTGTTGGGATTCTTCATTTTGGTAATATTTTCATCATCTCCCTAATTGTACTTTCCTCAGAGTAAGTAAGTGAAATTTATGTTTGTTGAATTTTTCTTTGGCTAGCTAAACTCATATTTTGGAATGATGATATGAAGACTGTTATTATTCCTATGTATATACCTTATTTTTAGAGGATAAATGATTAATTTTTATTATACTCCCACTCTTCATTTAATTTATGAGTTGACCATGTATAAAATTAATATATAATTGTGAAACATGACCTTAACGGAGGAATGTTGGAACAATTACGAGAATTAAAAATTCTGCATTGCCGTATATAGAATATTGTTTATTATTCTTGAGTCTATTTAATTTTAATAATTGTCAAAAGGTCCTAAACATTCATTTCATCTTTAATAAGCTTGATAGATATTAAAATATAATGCTCTAAAATGTTGAGGATTCTGCTTACGAAAACTTAGGATAATCATTGTTATTAGTCCAAAGCCACTTTAATTACTAGCATCTTCATTATTTTCCTTACTTCTCATTAGATCTTAGATATTACCCCAAATTTCATTTTGTATGATAAATAGTAGTTTTGATAGATGTATAATAGAAAATTTGTAGTTGATCGCACATTATTTTTAGTGGGATCGACACTTCTCTCATACCCTTTATATAGTTGATCGACAAGTATGCTTCCATTTATGGGGTTATATCCAAAAACAATAAACTAAATAAAACCCCTATCACATTAATGGGAAATATCTAACTTTTTTTTTTAATTAAAATCCACAACGGGGCCTACCGTTGATAACAAAATAAATAAATAAACAAAAAAAAAGTTTTAAAAAAAAAAAGTCCTTTGAAGGTTCCTTCCAGCTCACACCTACCGCTCAAAGAGCTACATAAGAAAAAAAACAAAAACCCTCACGGCGTGGATTCCTTTTCTACTATTACAAAAATATTAATTAAAAGGACGGGCTGTGATCAACGCACCCAAAAAAGGAGAAGCCAAATCATCTGAACCCTTTCAGCACATCTCTCCTGAAAAAATGCCAAAGTATAGAAAAAAGAAAAGTCAAAATCCACAAAAAACTACCTTGCATCATTCCTGTTTCCACTTGTATAAGTACCTACAAGGCATCCTCAAACGAAACATAAGCACCACATATAAAAATAAAACAGAAACCTGAGATTTAATGCCCAGCAGAAAAAACCCATTCCAATGCATGTCAGAGACCAATTATCACATCCATCCCTGCCAATTTATCCAAGGCCCCAAATCACCAAAAACAACACCAGCACCAGCATCCGAGCCAACCCAGAAAATGAAGAAATAATACCCAACAACCAGCCAGACAGACCAAATATCATCTCCCAGTTGACATTCAACAACCATACAGATAATACCCCAACACCACATAACATCAACAACCCAGCACAAAAAACTACAACCAATCCAGCACACAAGTCCAAAAGCAACCGGTACTGCAGCAGTAAAACACCACCCCGAACAGAGCCAAAACCGCAAAGAGAACCAGAAAAACACCAAACAAATCACCCAACTAATATTAGGCATGGAAGCCTATCTAGCAACCCATACCTCTAAGGAAGCTCAAAATTAAGAATATCTAATTCCCACATAGCCAAACAAGGAAAGACCCTTATAGCTAACCAATCAGCACAGACATTGCCTTCCTAAAAATGAGAAAATACAAAATCATCAACTTCAATAATTCTTAATTTTCCTAATAATATAAAAATTCTGGGCATTACCGGTAACATCATCTCTAAACTTTGGTTGAGAAACAAAGAATCCACTTCATCCACACCACAATTAAAACCCCATTTTAAACAAAGTTCCAGGCCTAAAGAAGAGCATTTAACTCAGCCATAAAAACATCCACGTGCTTCAAAGGAGCAGCAAAAGCAGCCAAAATGTCCCCAAGAGAGTCACGGATAGACCACCCGCACCAGCTCTAGACATGCCCACCGATCCATCAGTGTGTTAATTTAACATAAGGCGCTTCAGCTTTATCCAATAAACAAGGAATCAACAGAATTAGAGGTATCACCAGATCCAGATTTATGCCAAAATTCACAGCTAAATCCTACACTTAGAAAAGTCTTACAAGAAATAACCTTAGAGGTATAAAGCTGCAAAACCTTTCTTTTGACATTATTAAATATAAAAGATGCCTCCTCTTAATATTGTCATTGTTTGGCCTCATTACGAGCTTTCCCAAATATACCTAAAAATAAGAATCGGAATCAAGTTAAAAATGTGGCCTTTATAGACAGAAACCAACTATCCACCATAGATAACAAGCTAACAGAGTAGAATTAATGTTCTTACCGTCATACTATTAAAATAAAACCTAAACCTTCTGCCAACCCGACCATTATAAAAATATGATCAATACTTCAATATTCGAACAACATAAACATTTAGATGCTAAAACAATACCTTTTCTTTTGTAGCAGATAATCAACCGGGTAAAAAAACCTTTAAGACACCGCAAACAAAGTAGTATAGGTAATAGGCAAAGAACTATGCCAAATAGCCGCAAATCTTTGAGATTTCCCGCAGAATTACGAAACTTCTCCCAAAATTATGCAATTGAATTTACCATTAGAAAAGCAGAACATAATTTATCACTACAGTTATACATTAGAAGGGGAATACTAATGATAATATCAACTAAAATAATTAGGCAAAAGATCTCTCAATTTATCCAAATTCCAACTATTATTAATAACAAAAGAATAAACTTTAGTAGGTTCATTAGTATGGGTATTAAAAAAGAAATCAGCGAGAAATCACCAACCGTTATCCTGCCAAAAAAAATATCACCCCTACCCAGCCCCATTGAATAAAATTTTCAGCTTCCCACTTTGTTGCACAGCCTTTTCCAAATTAAGAATCAGTATTTTTAAAAGAGCACAAATACGGATGCCTATATAACAATAATTTACATTCATATAAAACGCCCATAAACTAATATAGTATTCTAAAAAGAAGACCACAATTTTGTGAAAAGGCAATAGCTGTCTCATACAAATTCTTACAACCAAGCCCCCCCTCATTTAAAACCCCACAATTTTTGCCATGCCGCCCAATGAATGCTTTAGTATTAAGTTTAGATCGCCAAAAAAAATTGTTTAATCATTCTCTCAAGTCTATTACACATAGCAAAAGAAGGTATTAAAGTGTGACACAATTATAAAGTAATCGAATTCAACCATAGATTTCACAAGAACCAACCGACCACCAAAGGACAAGAAATAGTGGACTAATTAGCCACTTCTTTTGAATGATAGTGAAAATCTCTTCCAAAGAGAAAATCTTCTTTTTACCTTTGTAAATCGGAGTTCCCAAATATTTTATAACAATTTTTTTGGACTGAAAACTTACAAACCCTTTGAATAGCTGGATCTGTTCTGATTGATAGATTACCAACAATAAAATTACTCTTACTTTACCAAAAAGCAAGACCACACAAACATGAAATTTGGAAAGAAATTTCATTAAAATTTTCATTCTTAATAGAACCATCGTAAAATAAATGAAGTCGTCAGCAAACTCAAATGAGATATAGGCAAACCTCTATAAGTACGAAAATTAAGGCTAATATACTTAGCATAAAGATTTTAAACCTCTGGATAAGTTATTCCATGGCAATAATAAAAAGAGTAGGAGAAAAAGTGTTACCTTGCCTTAAACCTTTAGAGATTTGAAATACCCATGATTTCTGCCATTAATAAAAACTGAAAAGAAACAGCTCACACTATTTTAATCAGTTAAAATGAAATCTTGACTGAAACCAAATAAGGACAATACCTTATAAAGGAAATTCCAACCAGATTATCATATGCTTTAGTAATATCCAATTTAAAAATAATGTTACCCCCAGAAACCTTAGTCGTAATATGTGGGGCAGCTCTTGAGCAAGTAAAACATTATCCTAATACTTCTCCCCTTAACAAAGCCAGTTTGATTTAAATATATAATTCTAGGTAAAATATGAGACAATCTATTAGCAATGATCTAGAATTCAATTTATTAAAAAAAGTACCACGACTAATAGGTATAACTCAGTCCAAGCATTAGCTCCCACTTTTTCGGAATAAGAGCATATATCAAAGAAGAAAAAAATTTAGGATAAGGATACCCCAAGAAAATCTTGCACTGCATAATAGCATCCCTTTCACTATATCCCAAGAATTTTGAATAACTTAGTAGTGAAAACCATCAGGACCAGCAGTAGCATCTCCATTCATATCCTTAAGAACATTAAAAATTTCAGTCTCAACAAGTAATTGGAAAAGCATGTAATTATCCTCATCATTAATAAGATTAGGAAAACCCAGGATTAGAGATACGAATAATATTAGCAGGACAGTTGAACATATTAACAAAGAAATCCCACTCGACTTACAAATTAACTCATCCGTCTCTAAAGAATACCTTCATTATTGACAATTTTATGAATTTTACTTTTAGTTCTTATCTTATTAGCCATAGCATGAAAAAAATTTGGTTTTTCTGTCTCCTCATCACAAAATTTTAGCATTAGAACTTTTGTTTCCAATACGCTTCTTCTTGAAAGCAAATTGTACATAAACATTTTTATTAGCAAAGATTTAAATTCAAAAATTATCCTCATTAAGATTATCAATATAAACACCCTCCAAATTAATAACTTTGGACTCAGCTTCCAAAATATTAGAAAAAATATTTTTAAAAAATTTTTGTTCCCAATACCTCAGGCATTGTTTCAGTCTTGATAATTTAGTCCAAGCCTAACATACCATAAATATTATTATCCAAAAAATAGGCATTCCAGTTGTTCTCCACCACTTCTTAAAATTATCATGAAGTAATCCACATATTAAGAAATCAAAAGCAAAAGTACAGTCTTATTGATAACAATAATATTAAAAGCAACGAACATGATCAGAAAGCGTTTTTCTACACAAGTGATCCACATAGTGGCCGAAAATTGAACCAACCACTCATTATTAAACGAAATCTATCTAACCTTTTGAGAAAGGTTGCCCTACTCCAAGTAACAGGATTACCACAGAAGCAATATCATTAAGATACAATCATTAATCATCTCATTAAACTCTTCCATCGCTCTATGTTTAGGACGCTACCTCCCTTTTCTCTCCACTAGCATTAAGATAATTTAAATCACCTCAACAACCACGGACCATTTATATTAGCAGAAGTTAACAATTATTCCCAAAGATTAATATGGTTAATTCTAGTACAGGCAGCATAAACAAAGGAACAAAACACTTCATCATTGCCAACATTAATATGATAATGAAAACTTGATGAAAGTCACAATGTCTACATCAATATTCTTATACCACATAATCCAATTTTTATTAGAGCAATTTGCAAATGCATATAAAAATTTGCTCTTCAGTTCGAAATCAATTCTTTTAAAGTATTACAAATTTCCCCTTCAGTCAAAAAATTTAGTCAACATGCGTGTTATCTTCATTAAAACAAGCGTAGGAATAAATTAAAATTCAGTATTTTAACGATCCGGACAGATTTGTTATTAAAAATCTTTTCATAGTAAAGAACACCCAAAGAAGCAATCAGATCCAGGTCTAACAATCTCATTTACCATCAGGGGTCGTAAGCTTGTGAATAGTCCTACTGGTTTTATTATGATTAGCAAAGGTTGTGAAAGTAAGAAGTGTTATGATCCCCTTCCACAAGAAATTTGGAGGAAGCTTTTGCCTCCAAAAAGCTTCTGTTTTTCATGGAGATTAAACAAATTGGTCTTGGCAGTATTAAGAGTATACAGATTAATATGTGATTTTTGCATATAAGCCAGATCACATTTCTACTTCAGTTTCAGCAAGCTTATATTAGCAAAAATATTTTTAAAGATGCATTTATTCCACCACCTAAGTTTTTGTTTAGCCTTTTAAGTTGAACCAAAATCTAGTCATACCACAAATATTGTCAAAGGGAAAAGAGGCGCTTCCCAATTACCTTCACAATATTATCAAAATTATCATCAAGGAGCACACATATTTTAAAAATATATAAGGTTGAAAAGAAGAATGTTTGCTAGTGGTATACATATTAATTAAAAGAGGAGAATGATCAGATAAAGTTCTAGTTAAATGCTCAAAGTGGGTATTTATGAAATGAATGAAATCCAATGATCCTTAAAAAGGATACAATCCAATCTTTGTCACATAGTACCCTTATTCCATTAAACCATTACCCAAGAAACCAATATCATGCAAATTGCACTTTAAAATCATATCGTTGAAGTCCTCCATAGCATGAAAATTAGGAGGTTTACCCCAATTCTTTCAGAGCATTAGTAATTACATTAAAGCCCAGCAACCTCCAAGGAGCATTAACGGTGGAAGCAAAAGTAGTAAGTTGGTCCCAAGGAACTTTTCCCCAATCTAGTAACAAGAAGCATAAACCAAAAGAAGCATAACTAGAAACATGATTAAAAGTAACATTAGCATGAACTATTGAGTAAATCTATAAGAATATCTAAAGAAATGAACTGTTTCCAAAAAAATCCAAATTTGTTAATGCAAGTAGCAAAACCAAAATCAAAACCCAAAATCTACAAAAGGGTCCAATTTAGCAGCGAAAACAAACGGCCAATAAAAACAAGAAGTTAATTTCATTCATCTACAAAGATTCTAACTCTATCTTAGATAGAGAAACACCCCACCCCCCTAATAGTCCAAATAAGAGCTTTAACCCATTAATAACAAATGAGATGCTCTAGTGCCCTAGGGGTATTTTGGTGTAACCTTTTTTATTCTTTACCTTTCTTTTTGGTTTGATATGAAAATTCCTCCAACTTTTAGCCTTATTACTAGGAGCTAACACAGAGTTAACAGTAAAATCCTTTAGACCATCCATAGATTAGAAAAATGTCAATATATCCAATTTCCCTCTTCCATAAAAATGTCAAATCAAGTTTTCCGCAACATCTTTAAATTTGGTTCATGTTGCCTATCATTTATCTCCACCGTTAACTTGAAATATTAGAAATTAATAGAATAATGTCTAGGATTGAAGATCCCTGTTGTCCTTCTCCAAATAGAGTTAACAATCAGAATATTAGTAGTAGGATCACCTCCCTTTGTTCATCTCGACTTATTTTCCAGTTTACATACACCCATTTCATAAAATATAAAATTAAAGAAATAAAAACACGTAACCCTTGCAAGCCTTAGTGTAGAACAGTTCTTCAGCGATACGCATGCAGAGAAGTTGGGTTTTCCTTATAAATCAGTCGAAGGAGAACCCCTTCCTGAAATCCAAACAAAAATTTCATCCTCAAAGAAATCAGAAGCGAAATAGGAACAAAAAAAAAAAATGCTAAATTGTAATCCATTCTTCAAAATGGATAACAATATTCCTCTTCCACTCCAATATTCAGAACTCCACCACACCATCCCCAGAATCAAAGAAACTCCATTAGAAATCAATGGGGAAAGAATCCTACAAAAAAGTCAGCCACCATTGTTCTCTACCGACTCCGATCGGCGAAAGCTGCAGAAGAATCAGAGAGATAGTGTTTGTAAGCATGGATCACATTTGCGCTGGCGATGGGCTCAGCTTTGTGGTCTACATCGGTGGAAAGAAAGCTCTTAAAGGGATTGTTAAGCAAGGGTTGCAATGGTGTCTAGAGTGTGAGGCGATCGGCCTTATGATGGGTACTGAGATAATTATAGTCAGGGATCAAGGATTTCTGATAAGAGAAAATTTTATCCCAAGTTGACTATGTTATTGAATGGCAAAGATGATGAACAATATGAGGAGAAACATGTGAAGCAAGAGTTGACAGGATTGGATGATTCACTCTGAACAAAAAAAGAAGGGAAGGATGGCGGGGATCAAAGGGTTTAGATAGGCTGTAAAGACCGGGTTCTGGGCGGCATGCATGCTCAGGAGTTGGTTCACAACGTCAAAAATTAAATTTATCTCCCTCTAATCAATTGCATTCCATTTATCTCCCTCTAAGTTGTTTCTTATAAATCAATCGAAGGAGATCACCTTCCTGAAATCCAAGAAGTAAATTTTAATTTTTGAACTCCCATATTTTAAACTCCACCCCACCATCCCCACAAATAGATACTCTTATCTCCCAGAATCTCAAATATTTTTCCATCTATCCGGAATCAATCAACCCCATTGAAAACCAATGGTGTAAGAATCCCACAAAAGAAGTCAGCCTCCATCTTTCTTTGCCACCTCCGATTAGCCAAAGCTGCCAGAGAATTGGAGGTACCGTTCGTAAGCATAGATCGCATTTGTGCAGGTGATTGGCTCAGCTTTGAGGTTTGCATTTATGGAGAGAAAGCTTTTAAAGGGATTTTTGGGCAAATGGTGAAGTCGGATCTTGATAGCAAGTCGATCAGCCTTATTATGGAGACCGAGACGTGTTGTGACAGATAAAGGATTTCAGATAAGTGAGAAGGTGGGGCTAAAGAGAAATAAGATTTATTCCTAGCTGACATCAATATTATAAGAAGATGAAGAGGATGATGAGGAGGAGGGAAAAGATGTGATGTTTGTGATGAAGGGATCAAATGATGAAGAGGATGATGAGGAGGGGAAAGAGAAATAGGATTTAATGTCACTTGTTTATTCTTCTTCTTTCGTTCCTTCAAGCCATTTAATAAATGGCTCAAGGGGTTTAACAAAAGTATGCCTTCCCTTTGGGTTTGAACCTTTGCAAAACCAAAGAAGAATTGTATCCTTAGCTAGTACATCTTGATCATAAAGGGATCTAATGATTTCTGGGAATATCTTCATCTGTTTTACATCTCATAACATTGAATATGAACTTTATAAATAAGTTCAAGCTCCTTGTTTCCACTTGTAAGCATTTAAAAGTTCAGAACTCGTTCCAACCAAATGTATTGCCGTATTTGCATTCTATTGCTTGTTCTTTCAAGACCACTAAATTTCATCCATTAGTACATCCTACAACAAGCATACAACCCCAATATCTGACAAAAAAAATAATAAAAAAAAACCCAATATCTGGCATATTAGAATCACTAACTTGCTTCTTCATGGCCTCTATAACTCCAAAAATATCAGTCTCTTCTTCAATTTGTGTTTTCGATCAAAGCTAACTTCATCTCCTTTAGCTTGACATCAAAAAATTTCTTTTGATTGTATTTAACAAGAGAAAGCGAGTCCTTCTTATATAAAATGCTCATAAGTTTCTTGAAGTGATTAGTAAGATTGTGATTATCATGGGAGAATTTGTAAATTTTTTTTTATAACATTGAATTTTTTTATTTACAGGAGGATGATCAAATATGCACTTATTTTCTTATGAAATTGATCCGAATACCTTTTAATTTTTACCATAAGTTCTTTTTCCTAATTAATATGATAATGTCTTTAATATTTACTTTTCATCTGCTATCCAATTTAATTTATCAATTCTTTCAAATTTTACGTTGTAAGCTAAATAATAGCATAAAATATGTGTAAACATTTATTTCTCTTTGTATATTCAATTAAGAATGTCCACATTTGGAGATATATGTTGTAAGCTAAATGATCTTGAATTTTGGTAAAAGGAAGTTTCGTCCTATTAAACCCTGCATTAGGAGATATATGTGATCAATCGATAGTGATTTATTGTGAAGCTTAGGTCCATTTGTGCAACCAAAGTTTTTACATGCGGGATCTTCTCTCATATAGAATTTATAGAATAAGCAAACTTTAATTAAGCTAGTTACAACTCCATGTATGCAATGAAAACAATTTAATGCACATTGATGCTCTCTTGGAGGTAGAACTCAAATTGAACTCACGCAAAAATGAAGAAAGAAATGATTAAAAAGTTTTAAAAGGTTTATATGCTTGTATACATATAAGATAGATAGATAGAGAGGGGGGTGAGAATGAACCTGCAAGAAGAGAAGAGAACAGAGTGTAGAGAGTAAAAGGATTTCATTCTCTCATGAAAACTATTATATGTGAATACAGAGTTGAAGAGCCTTTTATAGACTTTCTTAGACAGAGGGGAAGACAGTTTGTTAGGGATGTCAGCCAGCCGTTGGGGGCAGAGCAGCTTTCTGCAGTAGCAGGTGAGCGAGGCTGCTGAGTCGAGAGGTGGAAGATGAACAGTAATTATGCTTGCTACCGGTATTGTATCAGGTGTGTTAACAGCCCCCCCTCAAATGAACTATCTGGTGAGAAGATAGTTAATTTGTCACACAGAGCAGAGAATCGAATAGCTGACAGAGGCTTGGTAAGAATGTCAGCCAGCTGATCGACGGAGCTAATGTGGGAGACGTCAATTATGTGGTTGCCGATGTGATCACTGATAAAATGGTGATCGATCTCTATATGTTTGGTTCTCGCATGAAACACGGGGTTGTGTGTGAGAGCAAGGGTGGAGATGTTGTCACAGAAGATTGGAGTTGGTTGTGATTGCGGGACTTGAAAGTTTTCCATAAGACGACGTAGCTAGAGTACGTCGGAGGCAGCTGCGGCGAGAGCTCTGTATTCGGCCTCTGTAGAGGACCGTGCCACGGTGGCTTATTTCTTTAAACTCAATGAGATGAGGTTTGAGCCGAGATAGGTGCAAATCCAGAGATAGATTTCCTATCCTCCATGTTTGCTACCCAATCTGCATCACTGTAAGTCGTGAGATTGAGTTCGCCTTTAGAAAGAGGTAGACCATGGTGTATTGTCCCCTTGATGTACCAAAGGAGGTGTTTAAGGATCGAGCTGATGATCGTATGTTGTCGGATTGTGCATATGTTGAGAGATGACATTGGTTGCAAACGCGATATCTAGCCTGGTCAGTGTAAGGTATTGGAGGGAGCCTGCCTGTTTCCTGTAGAGAGTTGGGTTGTCGTAGAGAGGGCTGGTTTTGTGGTTGCACAATTGTTTCAGGTGAATTGGCGTGGCAACTGGTTTGCAGGATTCAAAGCCAGACGAGTGCAGAATTTCGCGAGCATAATGAGATTGATGCAGGAAGAGGCCGTTTGGTGTGTGATTGATTTGAATGCCTAAAAAGAGCTTGACAGTGCCCAGTTGTTTCAGAGCGAAGTGTTGCTGGAGCTGAGTCAGTAGTGACTGGATTGTAGGTTGATGATTTCATGTAAGCATGAGATCGTCAACATAAATGAGTAAATACAATTGAATTTGTGGAGTGTGATAGATCAGTAGAGATGGATCGGCTTGGCTGAACTGAAAACCAAAGTTTATAAGAAACTCGGTGAGTTTTTGGAACCATTGTCTCGGGGCCTGCTTTAAGCCATAGATTGCTTTCTTCAGTCTGCATACGTGATTGGGAAATGCTGGATCGGAAAAACCTTGTTGTTGCTGCATAAAGATCTCTTCATGTAGATCTCCGTGGAGAAACACATTCACCACATCGAGCTGTAGCAGCGGCCAGTTCCTTTGAACGGATATGAGGAGAAGGACCCGTAAAGTTGGCATCTTTGCCACTGGACTGAACGTCTCGTGATAATTGAGTTTGTGCTATTGGTTGTAGCCCTGTGCAACGAACCTTGCTTTGTGACGATTGACGGTGCCATCTGCATTCAACTTGGTCTTATAGATCCACTTGCATCCGAGTACCGGAGTGTGGAGAGGGGGTGGTGTGAGAGACCAGGTCCCTTATTTTTGCAGAGCTAGCTAGGAACTCTGCAAACATGGCTTTTCTCCACTGGGGTAGTTTGGCTGCCTGAGAATAGCAGGTGGGAGTACTATTGGAGCATGTTACAGCAAGTAGATCAAGGATATTCTTTGGTTTCAAATGGCTTGTTTGGAATCTTGTGAGCATAGGATGTGCAGGTGGGGGGTGTGGGGGTGAGATAGCTGGTGAAGGAATGTGGGAGGTTTGTGAGTTGAGAGGAGTTGATGTATGTGGAGGGTCCTGTGTTACGTCGAGGGGTGAGATGTCACGAGGAGATGGTAGATCAGGTTATTGGAGGGATGAATATGTGGAGGTTGGTACGAGAAGGAGAGGTGGAGTAGAAGCTGGTCGCGTGGGTGTAGAGGGAGGAGTTAGTTTTTGAAATTGAAATTCTTGTTCATGAAAGGTGGCGTGGCGGGAAATTTGGATTTTTTGAGTTAATGGGTTGTAACAACGATAGCCTTTGTGTGATGTTGAATAGCCAAGGAATGTTCAGGGAATCGATCGGGGAGCAAGTTTGTGAGGCGATTGCGGTTGAAGCCAAGGAAAACACATACATCCGAAGGTCTTAAGGTGTTCATATTTGAGTGGATGGCCATGGAGTAACTGGTATGGGATTTTATGGTTGCGGGATGCCGGTGGGAAGTCTATTAATGAGGTAATTTGCAGCTTGAATAGTTTCTGGCCAGAATTTTGGTGGGAGATGTGCGGCATGAAGCAGAGTGCGGGTTGTTTCGATCAGGAGTCTGTGTTTTTGTTCGGATACCCCGTTTTGTTCCGGGATATATGGGCAGCTGAACTCGTGTTTGATGCCATTGGTTAGTAAGAATTGTGTAAACTGCTGGCTTGTGTATTCACCTCCCCCGTCTGAGCGTGGAGCGGCAATAGAGGCTTGAAATTGAGTTTTTACCATGTTATTAAAGTGTTGAAATTTTAAGAAGCTTTCGTTCTTTGTCTGCATTAGATAGAGCCAACAAAATCTAGACCAGTCATCTATGAATAAAATGTAATAGCGATGTACATTGAGAGATGGAACGGGAGAGGGACCCCAAACATCTGTGTGAATTAAACTAAAAGGCTTGGATACATGGGTCGCTTTGCTAGAGAATGGAAGCTGGTGGCTTTTAGCCACTTTACAAGAAGTGCAAAGAAAATTCAAAAAACTAGTGCAGTTGTTGGGTAGCAGTTTGGATATGATGGTCATGGTGCGATGATGGGGGTGGACGAGCCTGGCGTGCCAGAGGGAGGCATCATCAAGTCTGCTACTTAAAGCTTGAACGGAGTTGCTGTGAGGAGTGTGGAGTGGGTAGATGCCGTCGTGGTTATGTCCACGGAGGAGGATTTGGTTGTCCCGAAGGTCCTTGATGACAAAGCCATTTGTGTCAAAAGAAATAGAACAATTGTTGTCAATGGTGAGACGTGAAATAGAAAGTAGATTGTGTGTGAGGGATAATACATGAAGAAGATGATTAAGTTGAAGCTTATAGCTGGTGTTGGGGAGAGGAAGGATACCAGCGCCATTGTGAAAGATGGGAAGAGTCGAGCCACTTGCTCTTGAGACGGTATCAATACCCTGGTATGGTGCTGATAGTTGCAGGTTGGAGAGATCAGAGGTTAAGTGGGTGGTCGCTCCCAAATCCAAGACCCAATCGGTGGTGGAGTTTGGTTGATTTTGAGTATGGAGAGTTCTGTTGTTGGATGGAGATGGCATCACATAATTAGAGTTGTATCTGTGCCAACAGGCTGCGGCAATGTGACCTGCTTTCCCGCAGATTTGGCATTGAGGTCTGTCAGTGTTCTTCGCGTTGGACAGAGAAGACCTGACGGGGATGGAGGTTGTGCTGAAGGGATTCCACGTCCTCTGGTGTTTCTGTTGTTGAAAGAGCACCACGACCCCTGGTGGCATACAATGCTTGATGATCGGAGTTGGTATTTCCATCCTGTTGTATCTCCGATTGAGGTTGATCTCTTAACTGTAGAGCAGTGAGTATAGCGACTCCAGGGTGATTGGGTGAGGTGATATTCAGATTGCTGCCTTGAATGGATTGTACGAGGGAGGTAGACCCTTCAGGGTGTAGAGGATGATATCCTCTGTGTCGAGCTTGCACCCGACGGCAGCGATGTTGTATACGAGAGATTTTATCTTGGTGAGATACTGCGAGACAGTTTTATCGCTCATTTGAGTGTTGTGGAGCTCGCTTTTCAGCTGAATGACCCTCGACCGATTCGTGGGTTGCAGACAAAGTTCTAAAGAAACCCAGATTTCATTTGAAGTCTTAAGATGAAGAATGTGTGGCAGCACCGATGGAGAAATGGTGGAGTATAATGCAGAGATGAGGTTCTGATCTATTAGTTTCCAGAACTTGTGATCTTCAGCAGAGGCTTCGGGTGGGCACATTGTCGTTCATGTGATATACCCGTCAAACCCGTTAGCACAGAAGGCTTGGAAGCCCTATATACGCCATATAGTTATAATTATCTATAGTGAGTTGAGAGTGAACTATAGATTTGAGATTGGAGCGGGTATCGTTGTCGTCGTCATGGCGGTAGACAGAGATGAAGGCGACGGAGATTGAGAAGCCGAGGTTAGTTCGGTCATCTTTGTAGAGAAGATGAGTTACCAGTCGGAGAGCTCTGATACCATGAGAATGAACCTGCAAGAAGAGAAGAGAACAGAGTGTAGAAAGTAAAAGGATTTCATTCTCTCATGAAAACTATTGTATGTGAATACAGAGTTGAAGAGCCTTTTATAGACATTCTTAGACAGAGGGGAAGACAGTTCGTTAGGGATGTCAGCTAGCCGTTGGTGGCAGAGCAGCTTTCTGCAATAGCAGGTGAGCGAGGCTGCTGAGCCGAGAGGTGGAAGATGAACAGTAATTATGCTTGCTACCGGTATTGTATCAGGTGAGTTAACGGGGGGGGGGGGGAGAGAGAGAGAGAGAGAGAGAGAGAGAGAGTTTTGTTACCCACTGATCATAAGTCCAAAAATAAACTTGATGTATTGCTGCTAAGATGCTAGGGGACATTGCTAGTGATAAAACTTAATAATCTTATGAGAATGTATATAGAAAATGTCTTATGGCCAATGAAAGTGTAGCATTACGCTTTCAAAAAAAGATTCATATTGATACTTAGAGGAGTAGCATATAAATAAATACTTTTTTGCGCAAAAAATGAGTTTAGAGTAATATAAAGAAGCACCCAATTGGAGGCAAGATCGAGAATGCAATAAAAGATATGACCAGGTGATGAATTCTTATGTAAAATTGAGTTACTCAATATTTCATAAATGGAATATTCACCTACATAAATTTTTTGATATGAATCTTATTTTTTGAAATGGCCTATGCCATTTTTAAGAACCATCCAGAAGTTCAAAATAAATATTTTAAATAGGAATTGGAAAATTCTGAGAAAAAGAATTTCCCAAGCCAAAATCTCGCACCTCAATCTTTCTCAAGCTCTCTCTCTCTCTCTCTCTCTCTCTCTCTCTCTCTCTCTCCATTTCTAGCTCTCTCTCTAGATTGACTTTCTTTCTCTATCTAGCATTGTTCCCTTTTGAGCTATAACTTCTATGCGCCACAAACCAAGCAATAGTCACAAACCCCCATACCAGCTTAGATGTCTTCCCACACATTGTATAATATACAACCACCACTCTATTTCTAGAGATGTTACGTCCAATTATTATTTGCTTATTCTTAGATCAAAATTTTTTTGGGATTGATTTATATATGTAAAATTTATTAAAAAAATTGGCAATATTTAATCTTTTATTTGATTATATAATTTCTCTTAAATTGGAGAAATTATTAGGTCCAAATAATATACAGAGCTCTATGCACATTATAGATGCGAGGACACAAATTTACATAGCACATCTTAATCTATTTGGGGAGCTTTGAATACCAACAAAGAAGTCTTGGATTTAACTCTTGCATATGTGATGTGTTGAAATCACATAGCATCAATTTAACTTTCTAATGACTTGATTATGTTGTCATATGGTTTGTCTGCATAAATTTTTTTTTTTTTTATTTTTTTTTGCGTTTTAATGGACAGTGAGTGCATTGTTGGTTCCCTATGGTTTATATTCTACTTATTTATTAACTCTACATTTGGTGGAGAGCTGTAAACATTTGGGCTTATGACAAGAATGTCTCTCTTGAGATTTTCTCTAGTTGATATGAAATTTTCTTAACCCAAGTAGAGTGTGGGTTTTCCCTTTTTGCAAGTTTCAACACATTCTTAGATGCTTGCTTGGCCCTCAATAGTTTTCTAATTACCTTCTGAGGCTTTAGTATATTGTTTGCATTTTTTAGTCAGTCTAGATATTGTATATATTCTAGAAGCCTCTTTGACCATAATTAGCACGTAATTAGTTCTGAGACACTTAAAAAAAAAAAAAAAAAACTTCTAAGCATGTTCTTAGATGATAATAACATTAATTGTTTAATATCAAATGACTTGAATCTCAAAGAATTTATGAAAGCTTATCGGCATTATTTTTCCTTATGTTTTTGCAGCATTTTGACCATGTTTTTTACTAACAAAACATTTTTTTTTTATTGTTGACTTCTATCTTTTGATATTGACAAATAATTAACTAGTGATGACTTTTAAATTAAGTTTTTAAAATTTTAAAATAATGTTTTTCTTATGTTGATATTTAATAAATTACAGAACGTATTACATAGTCCATCATGATTAAAATTAATTTACTTCGAATATCTTCACCTTTTATTTCTTTATATATTTATGTTTTTAAAAGTTTACCAATAAGATATTAAGAGAAAGACATATATTGACTGCAAGCCATTTGAAATTCTATACAATTTGAAAACACAATCGTTTTTTCATGCATCCATCATGAAAATTTTGATTCATCTTCTGATACAATCAAACAAACCATCATAAAATTTTTTGAACAATTTTTTGGGATGATTTCTATAGCTAATGTTATTTCTTTGAGAATAGTGTAATATAATTACTTTTGATTGATTAGTTATGCATTAAACTCAAAATGGAAATTGTGTTGTTCAATTTTTATTCAATGGTCGGCTAAATTCATAATTTTAGATTGATGATATGAAACCTTTGATATTCCTAATGTAGGCTCTTGTGTTTTAGAGGATGATTGGTTTGTTTTCAATATACCCCTTTCTTCATTTTATTTATATAGTGGCCATGTATAAAATTAACATCTTGTGTGATACATTACCTCGGTGGAGGACTGTTTGAATAAATAGAAGAATTGAGATAGAATGTTTGCATGCATAGACACAAGATAATTAGTATTCTAGAGTCTATTAAGTTTTAATAATGGTAAGAAGGCCATAAACTTCTTTTATATCTTTACAAGCTCGACATAGATCTAACGATGCATATGCTCTTATTTACAACTAATATAGAGGAGTTTGCTTAGGAAAATATAGGATATTCATTGTCATTAATCTAAAATAATTTAATTACTATTATCTTTAATTTGTCTTCATTTCTCATTAGAGATAGAGATTAACCTTGATTTCATTTTTTAGGATAAATATCACAGTATTTCTTCAAGGGATCATTAATCTCACATAAACTTTATTACTTGATCAACACATGCACTTTAAATTTTATTTGGGATATATGCAAGCAAACCTAAACAAAACATAACCCTTATGATGCCCCAAAATCTAATTTATAAGAATAATTTTTTGTCTTTTAATTTACATAACTAAAGTTATCTGATTTATTTTATTAATGTAAATAACAACAGAAATAAAACTATCATTATATACATTTGTATTTATTTCTAAAAAACTATATACACTACTCATGATCTATATAATCATACAACAACTATTCTATCATAAGTATAAATAAATAGATAAAGTAAAAAAAAAAACTTGAGAAATCTTGATCAATCTCACACTCCTGATCATTTGTCTTGATATTAAAATATTTAACCACATATGATGAGCTCACAAACCCAGTAAGCAACAAAATCCTATAACTAAACTCAACACATAACAAAGGAGCAATTACATGTTAGCAGACAAATCATAACAGTATCATTCGCATGATTATAAAGCAATACAATAGAGAAATCAATAAAGCAATCATCATATCAATACTATAATCAATATGGAAATCGTATAAAATATCAAATTAAAATATTGATGAAGACTATCAAAATCATGTCAATGCAATAAAATGCTATAAAAAATATTGCATATGTGTATCATGAACCTAGAAATATCATATCAATGTCAACTCAGTATCAATGTCCAGTGCACATGCTCAATATATATCTATGATCAACATATTAATAATAGTAGAACAGTAATAACATTAGCATCATGGGTACACCAAACATAAAAATTGGTATATAATGCAGCTACATTCTTAAAGAATTTTCATACTCAAGTCAAATAGGGAAGTAAAGTAAACTAATACAGATAAAAATTTACAAATAAATTTCAAAATTAACTAAGGTACAAATAATTTTTAAATGATACATTATTCATGTTTAAGATCTAATAGTCAACTTTGCACTTAGACTTTTAGTAGATGAGTTCAATTTGGATATTAATAATTTTTTAGGATGATTATTCATGATTGTTTAAATTAAAATTGCTACAACTTGATCATTATAATTTACATCTAAATGAATGAGTATTACCTTACATTTTAAGTAATTTTAAATGAAATTTTTTTTATTTTAAATAATGAGGCTAATCTAAGGTGTAAACACAATTGCCTAACGACAAGTAATAGCTTAACTTGCAGGGAATTTGTTAAGTGCAAATTATGTTGTATTTTATTTTGTTAAATTCTAGTAAAGATTTATATTTTAGTTGATGTTGAACAAAAATATCTCAAGAAATAGAGAAAAATTTACAAAGTTTAGAATCAACATCTGCACCATAACTATCAACATTGTGACATCTTCAATGCTCATGTGCCAATTTTGGACATTGCTGCACAAAAGTCTTAGTAAAATTATAAATTAACCAATTTTGTAGAATAAAAATATGAAACATTGTAGTACTCGAAAGCACAATCAAGCACCACAACACTAATCTTTTGCAAAGCCATAACAAACTAGTTAAGGAAAAGAAGTGTCATGTTGACTCAGCCAAAAGTCACATCGATTCAGTCAATAGCCCATAAAGTCAGCCTAATGCCATACCAAAGAAATTCAGGCACCTGGAGGCACAATGTTATATTCAAATGTTGTAGTGTAATCTTGTCAAGCGCCATGGTGCTTGAGTCAATTTCTATATTAAGTATAAATAATTTTTATGTATTTTTTTGTGAGAGTTTTTTATAGAAGTCTAGATGCTAGTCTGAGATAAACCAAGGAATAGAGAGATACATCATTTAAAGTGGCAGGTAAACATTATAGCTAGCAACCAATTAATTAGAGAGGAATGGAGTGTGGAACGCAATGTGGTAAGGGGACATTCAAGTTGGGAAAGGTCCATCTATAAGATTTGATTGGGATTCTTCATTTTGGGTAATATTTTCATCATCTCCACTAATTGTACTTTCCTTCTAGAGTAAGTAGTGAAATTTATGTTTGTTGAATTTTTCTTAATGGCTAGCTAAACTCATATTTTTGGAATGATGATATGAAGACTGTTATAATTCCTAATGTATACTCTTATGTTTTAGAGGATAAATGATTATTTTTATTATCTCCCACTCTTCATTTAATTTATGTAGTGACCATGTATAAAATTAATATATAATGTGATACATTGACTTAACGGAGGAATGTTGGAACAATTAGGAGAATTAAGATGAAATTCTTGCATGCCTAGATATAGAATATTGTTTATTATTCTTGAGTCTATTTATATTTAATAATTGTCAAAAGGTCCTAAACATTCATTTACATCTTTAATAAGCTTGATAGATATTTAAAAATATAAATGCTCTAAAATGTTGAGGATTCTGCTTACGAAAACTTAGGATAATCATTGTTATTAGTCCAAAGCACTTTAATTACTAGCATCTTCATTATTTTCTTTACTTCTCATTAGATCTAGATATTACCCCAAATTTCATTTTGTATGATTAATAGTAGTTTGGATAGATGGTACTAGAAAATTTGTGTGTAGCACATTATTTTTAGTGGGATCGACGCTCTCTCATACCCTTTATTAGTTGATCGACAAGTATACTTCCATTTTATGGGGTTATATCCAAAAAAAAAAAACTAAATACAACCCCTATCACATTCATGGGAAATATCTAACTTTTTTTTTTTAATTAAAACCCACAACGGGGCCTACGCGTTGATAACAAAAAAACGGTTACAAAGTCCTTAGAAGCTTCCTCCAGCTCACTACCACTCCAAAGAGCTACGTAAGAAAATAAAACAAAAAACCCTACGGGCCGGTGGATCCTTTTCCGACTATTACAAAAATAACTTAAATTAAAAGACGGGATGTGAGTCAACAGCACCCAAAAAAGGATAAGCCAAATCATCTTGAACCCTTTCAGCACATCTCTCCTGAAAAAATGGCCAAAGTATAGAAAAAAGAAAAGTCAAAATCCACAAAAAACATACCTTGCGATCATTTCTGTTCCACTTGTATAAGTACCTGCAAGGCATCCTCAAAAGAAACATAAGCACCACATATGAAAATAAAATAGAAACCTGAGATTTAATGCCCAGCAGAAAAAACCCATTCCACTGCATGTCATAGACCATATTATCACAAGCCATCCACTGCCAATTTATCCAAGGCCCCAAATCACCAAAAACACCAGCACCAGCATCCAGCCAATCCAGAAAATGAAGAAAGATAATACCCAACAACCAGCCAGACAGACCAAATATCATCTCCCAGTTGACATTCAACAACATATCAGATAAATACCCACAACACCACATAACATCAACAACCTAGCACCAAAAAACCTGCAACCAATCCAGCCTAAGTAAAATACACAAGTCCAAAAGCAACCGGTACTGCAGCAGTAGAACACCACCACAGAACAGAGCCAGAAACCGAAAGAGAACCAGAAAAACACCAAACAAATCACCCATATCTAATATTAGGCATGGAAGCCTTATCCAGCAACAGCATACCTCTAAAGGAATGCTCTAAATTAAGAATATCTAATTCCACATAGCCAACAAGGAAAGAACCCTTATTAGCTAACCAATCAGCACAGACATTGCCTTCCCTAAAAATATGAGAAATATCAAAATTCATCAACTTCAATAAGTTCTTAATTTTCCTAATAATATAAAAATTCTGGGCATTACCGGTAACATCATCTCTAATACTTTGGATGAGAAACAAAGAATCCACTTCAATCCACACCCAATTAAAACCCCATTTTAAACAAAGTTCCAGGCCTAAGAGAAGAGCATTTAACTTAGCCATAAAAACATCCACCTGCTTCAAAGGAGCAGCAAAAGCAGCCAAAATGTCCCCAAGAGAGTCACGGATAAGACCACCCGCACCAGCTCTAGACATGCCCACCGATCCATCAGTGTTTAATTTAACATAAGGCGGCTTCAGCTTTATCCAATAAACAAAGGAATCAACAGAATTAGAGGTATCCAGATCCAGATTTATGCCAAAATTCACAGCTAAATCTCTACACTTAGTAAAAGTCTTACAAGAAATAACCTTAGAGGTATAAAGCTGCAAAACCTTTCTTTTTACATTATTAATAATAAAAGATGCCTCCATCTTAATATTGTCATGTTTGGCCTCATTACGAGCTTTCCAAATATACCATAAAATAAGAATCGGAATCAAGTTAAAAATGTGGCCTTTAGTAGACAGAAACCAACTATCCACCATAGATAACAAGCTAACAGGAGTAGAATTAATGTTCTTACCCGTCATACTATTAAAATAAAACCAAACCTTCTGCGCAACCCGACCATTAATAAAAATATGATCAATATCTTCAATATTCGAACAACATAAACATTTAGATGCTAAAACAATACCTTTCTTTTGTAGCAGATTATCAACCGGTAAAAAACCTTTAAGACACCGCCAAACAAAAGTAGAATAGGTAATAGGCAAAGAACTATGCCAAATAGCAGCAAATCTTTGAGATTTCTCCGCAGAATTACGAAACTTCTCCCAAAGATTATGCAATTGAAATTTACCATTAGAAGAAGCAGAACATAAAATTTTATCACTACAGTTACATTGAAGGGGAATACTCATGATAATATCAACTAAATAATTAGGCAAAAGATCTTTCAATTTATCCAAATTCCAACTATTATTAATAACAAAAGAATAAACTTTAGTAGGTTCAATAGTATGGGTATTTAAAAAGAATCAATCGAGAAATCACCCAACCAGTTATCCTGCCAAAAATAAATATCACCCCTACCCAGCCCCCATTGAATAAAATTTTCAGCTTCCCACTTAATGTTGCACAGCCTTTTCCAAATTGAAGAATCAGTATTTTTAAAAGAGCACAAAGACGGATGCCTATTATAACAATATTTTACATTCATATAACGAGACCATAAACTAATATTAGATCTAAAAGAAGACCACAATTTATGTGAAAAGGCAATAGCAGTCTCATACAAATTCTTACAACCAAGCCCCCCCTCATTTAAAACCCCACAATTTTTATGCCAAGCCGCCCAATGAATTTCTTTAGTATTAAGTTTAGATCCCCAAAAAAAATTGATAATCATTCTCTCAAGTCTATTACACATAGCAAAAGAAGGTATTAAAGTGTGAAACAATTATATAGTAATCGAATTCAACACAGATTTCACAAGAACCAACCGACCACCAAAGGACAAGAAACTAGTGGACTAATTAGCCAACTTCTTTTGAATGATAGTGAAAATCTCTTCAAAGAGAAAATTCTTCTTTTTACCTTTGTAAATCGGAGTTCCCAAATATTTTATAGACAATTTTTTGGACTGAAAACTACAAACCCTTTGAATAGCCTGGATCCTGTTCTGATTGATAGACTTACCAACAATAAAATTACTCTTATCTTTACCAAAAGCAAGACCACTACAAACATGAAATTTGGAAAGAAATTTCATTAAAATTTTAACATTCTTAATAGAACCATTCGTAAATAAAATGAAGTCGTCAGCAAAACTCAAATGAGATATAGGCAAACCTCTTATAGTACGAAAATTAAGGCTAATATTCTTAGCATAAAGATCATTTAAACCTCTGGATAAGTATTCCATGGCAATAATAAAAGAGTAGGAGAAATAGTGTTACCTTGCCTTAAACCTTTAGAAGATTTGAAATACCCATGATTTCTGCCATTAATAATAACTGAAAAGAAACAGCTCTCTACACTATTTTTAATCAGTAAAATGAAATCTTGACTGAAACCAAATAAGGACAATACCTTATAAAGGAAATTCCAATCCAGATTATCATAAGCTTTAGTAATATCCAATTTAAAAATAATGTTACCCCCAGAAACCTTAGTGTTAATATTGTGGGCAAGCTCTTGAGCAAGTAAAACATTATCACTAATACTTCTCCCCTTAACAAAGCCAGTTTGATTTAAATATATAATTCTAGGTAAAATATTAGACAATCTATTAGCAATGATCTTAGAATTCAATTTATTAAAAAAAGTACACAGACTAATAGGTATAAGCTCAGTCCAAGCATTAGCTCCCACTTTTTTCGGAATAAGAGCAATATTCAAAGAAGAAAAAAATTTAGGATAAGGATTACCTCCAAAGAAATCTTGCACTGCATTAATAGCATCCCCTTTCACTATATCCCAAGAATTTTGAAATAACTTAGTAGTGAAACCATCAGGACCAGCAGTAGCATCTCCATTCATATCCTTAAGAACATTAAAAATTTCAGTCTCAGCAAGTAATTGGAAAAGCATGTAATTATCCTCATCATTAATAAGATTAGGAATAACCGCAGGATTAGAGATACGAATAATATTAGCATGACAGTTGAACATATTAACAAAGAAATCCACTCCCGACTTACAAATTAGCTCATCCGTCTCTAAAAGAATACCTTCATTATTGACAATTTTATGAATTTTACTTTTAGTCTTATTCTTATTAGCCAAAGCATGAAAAAATTTGGTATTTCTGTCTCCCTCTATCACAAATTTAGCATTAGACTTTTGTTTCCAATACGCTTCTTCTTGGAAATGCAAATTACATAAAACATTTTTAGCAAGATTTAAATTCAAAATATTATCCTCATTAAGATTATCAAGATAAACACCCTCCAAATTAATAACTTTGGACTCAGCTTCCAAAATATTAGAAAAAATATTTTTAAAAACATTTTTGTTCCAATACCTCAGGCATTGTTTCAGTCTTGATAATTTAGTCCAGAGCCTCAACATACCATAAATATTATTATCCGAAAAAATAGGGGCATTCCAGTTGTTCTCCACCACTTCTTTAAAATTATCATGAAGTAACCACATATTAAGAAATCTAAAAGCAAAAGTACAAGTCTTATTGATAACATTAATATTTAAAAGCAACGGAACATGATCAGAAAGCGTTCTACTCAAGTGATCCACATTAGTGGCCGAAAATTGAACCAACCACTCATTATTAAACAGAAATCTATCTAACCTTTGAGAAAGGTTAGCCCTACTCCAAGTAACAGGATTACCACAGAAGCCAATATCATTAAGATTACAATCATTAATCATCTCATTAAACTCTTCCATCGCTCTAATGTTAGGACGGCTACCTCCCTTTCTCTCACTAGCATTAGAGATAATGTTAAAATCACCTCTCACACACCACGGACCATTTATATTAGCAGAGAAGTTAACAAGTTATTCCCAAAGATTAATATGGTTAATTCTAGTACAGGCAGCATAAACAAAGGAACAAAACACTTCACATTGCCAACATTAATATGATAATGAAAAACTTGATGAAAGTCCATAACAATGTCTACAGCAATATTCTTATGCCACATAATCCATATTTTATTAGAGCAATTTGCAAAATGCATAGAAAAATTTGCTCTTCAGTCGAAATTCAAATCTTTTAAAGTATTACAAATTTCCCCTTCAGTCGAAATTTAGTCAACATCGTGTTATCTTCATTAGAAACAAGCGTAGGAATAAATTAAAATTCAGTATTTAACTCCGGACAGATATTGTTATTAAAAATCTTTTCATAGTAAAGAACACCCAAAGAAGCAATCTGATCCAGGTCAACAATCTCATTACCATCAGGGGTCGTAAGCTTGTGAATAGTCCTACTGGTTTTATTATGATTAGCAAGGTTGTGAAAGTAAGAAGTGTTATGATCCCCTTCCACAAGAAATTTGGAGGAAGCTTTTTGCCTCCAAAAAGCTTCTTGTTTTTCATGCAGATTAAACAAATTGGTCTTGGCAGTATTAAGAGTATACAGATTAATAATAGTGGAATTTTGCATATAAGCCAGATCAGCATTTTCTACTTCAGTTTCAGCAAGCTTAATATTAGCAAAAATATTTTTAAAGATGCATTTATTCCACCACCTAAGTTTTTGTTTAAGCCTTTTAAGTTTGAACCAAAATCTAGTCATACCACAAATATTGTCAAAGGGGAAAAGAGGCGCTTCCCAATTACTCTTCACAATATTATCAAAATTATCATCAAGGAGCCACATATTTTAAAATATATAAGGTTGAAAAGAATTGTTGCTAGTGTTATACATATTAATTAAAAGAGGAGAATGATCAGATAAAGTTCTAGTTAAATGCTCAATGTGGGTATTTTGAAATGAAGAAATCCAATGATCCTTAAAAAGGATACAATCCAATCTTTGTCACATAGTACCCTTATTCCAAGTAAAACCATTACCCAAGAAACCAATATCATGCAAATTGCAACTTAAAATCATATCGTTGAAGTCCTCCATAGCATGAAAATTAGGAGGTTTACCACCAATTCTTTCAGAAGCATTAGTAATACAATTAAAGTCCCCAGCAACCATCCAAGGAGCATTAACGGTGGAAGCAAAAGTAGTAAGTTGGTCCCAAAGAACTTTCTCCCAATTCTAGTACAAGAAGCATAAACAAAAGAAGCATAACTAGAAACATGATTAAAAGTAACATTAGCATGAACTAATTGAGGTAAATCTATAAGAATATCTAAAGAAATGAACTGTTTCCAAAAAAATCCAAATTTTGTTAATGCAAGTAGCAAAACCAAAATCAAAACCCAAAATCTTACAAAAAGGGCCCAATTTAGCGGCGAAAACAAAAGGCTCAAGTAAAATAAGAAGTTGAATTTCATTCATTCTACAAAGATTCTTAACTCTATCCTTAGATAGAGAAACACCCACCCCCCTAATATTCCAAATAAGAGCTTTAACCATTAATAACAATATGAGATGCTCTAGTGGCCCTAGGGGTATTGTTGGGTGTAACCTTTTTATTCTTACCTTTCTTTTTGGTTTGAGTTATGAAATCTTCCTCCAACTTCTTAGCCTTATTACTAGGAGCTAACACAGAGTTAACAGTAAAATCCTTTAGACCATCCATAGTTAGAAAAATGTCAATATATCCAATTTCCCCTTCTTCCATAACATCAAAGTTTTCCTCAACATCTTTAGAATTTGGTTCATGTTGCCTATCATTTATCTCACCGTTAACTTGAATAGTAGCTAAATTAATAGGAATAATGTCTAGGGATTGAAGATCCCTGTTGTCCTTCTCCAAAATAGAGTTAACAATCAGAATATTAGTAGTAGGATCACCTCCCTTTGTCATCTCGACTTCATTTTCACCCACATTATTAGAAATAGGATCCTCATCATCAACATCAGCCACACACATATTAAATTGCATTCCACCTTCCATATTTTTCCCTAGCAAATTTTCATTTCCATTAGTGATGCCTAAAGGGTTAGACTCTGTGTCATTTTCTATAGCGTAAGGCTTCGAAGCAGGTGGATCAAGATTGTTTTCCTCAGGAAGAGTAGGACTTTCAAGCATATTAGTTTCTCCAACATTAGGAGCAGCCATGATTTTAGAACTCATAATGTTCTTTTTCAATTGGGGATGAGCTACAAAACAGTCGTGTAAAGCATGCCCATGAATTTTACAATGCAAACAAAAATCCAAAACTTTTTCAAAATCAACCATTTGTAAATACCCAAAATTTTCAGAACCAATCCATATGTCTTTCAGATGTTTTTTAGTGATATCAAGTTCCACAAGAACCCTAGCAATAGAGGGTCTTGACTGGTTTGCCGTGGCCTGGTCAATTTGCAAAGGGCGGCCAAAAATGGATCCTAATGCATGAAGCACATGAGTATTAAAAAAATGCAATCGTAAGTTAGGAAACGAGATCCATATAGGAACAATGGGCGATTCTTCGTTGTCATCAAAAAATGGAGTCCATTTGAGTAACCTCATTTGACAATTAAGGATATAATAAGATCTCCTAGAAAAATCTCTACAATAATAAAGATCATTCGATAACTATATGGAAATGTGTCTAGCATCAAGCAAGCCAATGGAGAAATTCCTAAATAATTTCAGTTTAGCAAAAAAATTTCTAATCGCATCCAGATTCGATCGCCTAACAAAGAACTTCCCGACCAATGTAAATTGATACGGACTAGAAAGTTTTAAAATGTCATCTTCCAACATCAAGAGCGCGGGGACACCTTTAGCAGTAGATTTAGTGAAAGAGATTATCGAAGGGTTGGAAGAAGAAGGTCCCGCTAAAACATCTTGGAAAGAACGAGATGTAGAAGGAGAACCAGCAGATCTAGCTAAACCTTTCAACGAGACAACTGTATTTGATGGCGGAGCTCCCCATGCACCAGGAGTCGGAGAGGTCGTACTCTTCTCCATGAGGAGAAGAGAACAACCAAAGGCAAAAAGGCCAGATCAAAATGAGTAACCAGGATGTAGCACAACGGATTTGGGACGAGATCGATAAGAGATCGATCAGAAGATGAGAAAGCAAGAGCGCCGCAAAAATCGCCCTCGAAGACGCCAGAGCCCAGAAAAATTTCTAGCGCGATTTGATGAATTGGGGATATAGGGTCGAGATTTATTATGAAGCTTAGGTCAATTTGTGCAACCAAGCAGGATCTTCTCTCATATAGAATTTTTAGAATAAGCAGACTTTAATTATGTTAGTTACAACTCCATGTATGCAATGAAAACAATTTAATGCACATTGATGCTCTCTTGGAGGTAGAACTCAAATTGAACTCACACAAAAATGAAGAAAGAAATGATTAAAAAAGTTTTAAAAGGTTTATATGCATGTATACATGGATATAAGATAGATAGATAGATAGATAGATAGAGAGAGAGAGAGAGAGAGAGAGAGAGAGAGAGAGAGAGAGAGAGAGAGAGAGAGAGAGTTTTGTTACCCACTGATCATAAGTACAAAAATAAACTTGATGTATTGCTGTTAAGATGCTAGGGGACATTGCTAGTGATAAAACTTAATAATCTTATGAGAATGTATATAGAAAATGTCTTATGGCCAGGGAAAGTGTAGCATTACACTTTCAAAAAAAGATTCATATTGATACTTAGAGGAGTAGCATATAAATAAATACTTTTTTGTGCAAAAAATGAGTTTAGAATAATATAAAGAAGCACCCAATTGGATGCAAGATCGAGAATGCAATAAAAGATATGACCAGGTGATGAATTCTTATGTAGAATTGAGTTACTCAATATTTCATAAATGGAATATTCACCTACATAAATTTTTTGATATGAATCTTATTTTTTGAAATGGCCTATGCCATTTTTAAGAACCATCCAGATGTTCAAAATAAATATTTTAAATAGGAATTGGAAAATACTAAGAAAAAAAATTTCCCAAGGCAAAATCTCGCACCTTAATCTTTCTCATGCCCTCTCTCTCTGCTCCTCTTCGCTCGCCCTAGCCGCTCTGGCGATTTAGGGCTCCCCTCCTTCCGACCTCTTTGACCTTAGTTTCCTCTGCCTTCTTTGAGTTTTCTCGAGCGATCGTTGTGTTTTGGCTCCATCTTGTGTTCTCTGCCCCTTCTGGGCCATTTTGGTATGGCCAGAATCGCTCCTTCCTCCTCTTGGGGGAAGGTCTCTGAGCCAGTAACGCAAAAGAGTAAGGGTTTCTTCAACCTCGTTGACGATTCTCCGAAATCTCCTTCGAGATCTAGATCTTTCAAAGAGGTACTTGCCGGTAAAGCTTCTGCAGGTGATGAGCTTCCATCTCTTACTCAAACTACTTTTAATGGCGTTCCTGCGATTTTACTGTCGGATGAGGAGGTTTTGAAGCGTGCGTGTCCATTCAAGTTCACTCTTGTTAGTAAATTTGGTCTTCGTAGACCTAATCTTGATGCGATACGCCAATTTTTTGCTTCTTTAAAACTTTCGGGTTTCTATTCGGTTGGTTTGCTCGACTCAAGGCATGTTGCTATTCAATTATCGAATGATCTTGATTATAGTGGCATTTTTGCTAGGCGATCGTATTTCATCTTCAACTGTCAAATGCGTATTTTGAAATGGACGCCTTTTTTCGATATTAAAGAGGAATCCCCCATCGTGCATGTTTGGATTTCATTCCCTAACCTTCATCTTCACTTTTTCAATCAACAAGTTCTGCATGCATTAGGCTCAATTTTTGGAAGACCATTGCAAACTAATCAAGCTACTGCTTCTCGTACTAGACCTTCTGTTGCCCGTATTCTTGTTGAGATTGACATTTCGAAGAGTCACCCCAAAGAAATTTGGGTTGGATCTAAAGCTTTCGGGTATTTTCAAAAAGTGGAATTTGATAATGTGCCGGATTTCTGTTCTCATTGCAAAATGCATGGCCACGCACAGAATGATTGTTTTAATCTTCATCCGGAACTAAAAAAATCCAAAGTTATGCCTAACGGGAAGCTTGGCTCTACCGATTCTCAAAAAAAAAAATTTATGTCCCTGTTACCGACAAAGCAAACGTGAATACAGAAAATTCTGAGAATCTGGTGGAACCGCAACCCGTTCTTCATAACCTTGATGTTGATGATTTGAATCCTTCTGACAACATCTTAATCAATGAAGTTTCCACTGTTAATACCTTGCAGTTAACTAATAATCCTGTTTTATCTAATAATCCTGTTTTAGATGATTTTCCTACTCATGATACTAATGTTACGGAAGTTCCTGTTAATGATTGTGTTGCTATAACTGAACCTACTTTTTTTGTTTCTGTTGCTTCTATGTTCAATGAAGGGGACAATGGTGTTCCTATTGAAAATTGTTTACCACCTATGTTTTTAGATAACAATGCTCTTATTTCTAATAACAATGGGAGTGAGGATCATGAAGAGGGGGAGTTCATACCTCCGTATACAGGAAATATTGTGCCTGGCTCTAGCTCCGAGAAATCTGACTCAGATGTTTACAAAGTTCCTTCTAATAGTCCTCATGAGGATAATTTCATACAGGTTTCTAAGAAAAAGGGAAAGCAGTCCAAACAGATTTTACCACCAACTCCCAGATCAACTAGAGCTCAAAATTCCTTAAAAAACTCCAATGATTAAAGCCCTTTTATGGAATGTTAGAGGTATTGGTGGTAAGGACTCCAAGCTTCGAGTCCGTAATTTGTGTAGAATTCATAATATTCAATTACTTGTTTTGATTGAGCCTTTAATTAAGAATATCAACATTGCTTCTACTGCTAAGTTATTAGGTTTTTCTAATTATTATGCTAATTGCTCCAACAAAATTTGGATATTCTGGAATAATGTTATCTCTTTAAATGTTATTGAGGATTTACCTCAAGTTTGCCACTGTTATATTTCTCTTTTCAATGTCAACTGTTATGCTTCCTTTGTTTATGCTGCTTGCACCAAAATCAATCATCTTCCTCTTTGAAATCAATTAAGACAATTTGCCTCGATTATTAATGGTCCTTGGTGCATCGGTGGTGATTTTAATATTATTTCCAACTCCTCGGAAAGACTTGGTGGTAATGCCCCCAATGTTAATGCGATGGACGATTTTAATTCTATGATAAGTGATTGCAACCTTAATGATATTGGTTATTTTGGTAGTCCTTACACGTGGTATAGAGCCAATTTGTGGCAAAGATTAGACAAATTTATTTTTAATGATGAATGGATTGCTGATTTACCCTCTTCTAGTATTGAGCATCTTAGTAGAACTCTTTCTGATCATTCTCCTCTTCTTTTGAATATTAACAAAAGTTTGCATCACAATGTTTTATCTTTTAGATTTCAAAATATGTGTATGTTACATGATGATTTCTCTAATCTTCTTTCCACTAACTGGAATGCTCCGGTTTATCCTGATAACAATATTTCTGGCATGTTAAGACTCTGGTCTAAGCTCTCTAGATTAAAGCAGTGCTTGAGGTGGTGGAATAAATGCATTTTCAAAAACTTATTTGCTAATAATAAAGATGCTGAGACTAAAGTTTCTTATTTAGAGACTATTTTCCAACGTAATCCTAGTTCTGATAACATGACCTACCTGAATCAAGCTAAAGATTCTTTTCTTCTTCTTCAACGTCAAGAAGAATGTTATTGGAATCAAAAGTCCAATGCTAAATTTATTGTGGAAGGTGACAGAAACACTAAATTTTTTCATGCTTTAGCCAACAAAAAGAAATCTAGATGCCATATTCATAAGATTATTGATGCTGATGGTTCTGTTCTTAATTCTGATGAGTCTATTTGCAACTCCGGTGTGGCTTACTTTAAGAACATTTTTACCTGCTCGTCTACTTGCTTGCCTATTTCTAACTCTCATATTATTCCCAACATTATTTGTGAGGATGATAATAATATGCTTTGCCAAACTCCTTCTTAAGATGAGATTTTTAGAGTTATCAAGGATCTCAATAGCAGTGCGGTTGCGGGACCTGATGGATTTACTACTAAATTCTTTCAAGATAATTAGGTTATTATCAAAGAGGATGTTATTAATGCAGTGGCGGATTTCTTTGCTGGTAACCCCTACCCTAAATTTTTCTCTTCTACTTATATTGTGCTGATCCCTAAATGCTATGGCCCTAATCACTGCATGATTTTAGACCTATCAGTTTGTGTACTTTTCTCAATAAGTTGAACTCTAAAATCATTGCGAATAGACTTATTAACATTTTGCCTAGCATTATTTCTTTGAATCAAACGTGCTATGTGAAAGGTCGTAGCATTTTTGATAATATTTTGTTAGCTCAAGAAATCACTCATGATATCAATGTTAAAATTAAAGGTGGCAATGTTATCTTTAAGCTTGATGTTTCTAAAGCCTATGACAATCTCAACTGGAATTTCCTCTATAAGGTTCTTTCTCTTTTTGGTTTTAGCAGATCTTTTATTTCTCTTATCAAAAATAGTATTGAAAACTGTTTTTTCTCTGTTATTATTAATGACAAACATAATGGTTTTTTTCAAATCTTCAAAAGGCTTAAGACAAGGTGACACTATGTCTCCTGCTCTCTTCATTATTGCTATGGAATTTCTTTCTAGAGGTTTAAATGATTTATACTTGAGACATCCAAATTTAAATTATCGTAATATTAGAGGTTTACCTATATCTCACCTTAGCTTTGCTGATGATTTTATTCTGTTCACTAATGGTTCTATTAATAATATTTCTTTACTGTTGAATTTCCTTATTAGCTTTTATAATCATAGTGGTTTATCTATTAACAAAGCTAAAAGCACTTTTATTGTTAGCAGTTCTGTCAATCAGAACAGAATTCAAAGCATTCAAAGATTATGTGGTTTTATGCCTAAAGCTTTACCCATTACGTACCTTGGCACCCCCATCTATAAAGGTAAAAAAAGGAATTTTCTTTTTGATAATATTTTTACTAAGATTGAGAAGAAGCTTAACAGTTGGTCCTCTAATTTTTTATCATATAGTGGTAGGCTCACTCTGATAAAGTCTGTTTTAAACTCGATGCCTATTTATCTTTGTCATACCTTATTGCCCTCTACTTCCATCTGTACCAAACTAGAGAGAATATTAAACAAGTTTTTTTGGGGCTCCTCTTTTAACAATAAAGGCATTCATTGGTCCTCTTGGGATAAAAATTGTGGTGTGCTTTCTGAAGGTGGCCTTGGTTGCAAATCTTTATCTGATTCGGCTAAAGCTTTTTCTTTTAAATTATGGTTTTCTTTTAGATCTAACGTCAGTCTTTGGGCTCGTTTCATGAATATTAAGTACTGCCCTAATACTCATCCCTCTTTATGCTTTCATAGAAATACTGACTCTTTTATTTGGAAGAGGCTTTGCAATATTAAGTGGGAGGCTGAACAGTTCATACAATGGGGTCTTGGAAAAGGTGATATTTACTTCTGGCAAGACAATTGGCTTGGGTCTTCTTCTATTGACACTATGCTGAATACGCATTCTATTAGTAATATTAAAGTTTCTCAGTTTTTTCAAAATGGCTTGTGGGATATTGCTAAACTTAGAGAGGTGGTTCCTCCCTTCATTGTTGAAAAAATTTTAGAGGTCCCTCTTCAACTGCAAGATAAAGATTTAATTTTATTCTCTTTGTCTTCTTCTGGCAATTTTATTTTAAAGGATGTTTGGAAGTCTTTCAGAATAAAAAAGGAATGCTCTACTCTTTACTTGGCTATTTGGCACATGAACTTTCCTTTATCTTATTCTATTTTAATTTGGAGATGTATCAAAGGATACATTCCTGTGGATTTTAGGCTTCAAATGAAAGGCTTCCAACTGTCCTCTAAATGTCTTTGCTACTCGAATATTGAGACGATTGATCACCTCTTTGTGTCTAGTGTCATTGCTCAAACTGTTTGGCATTATTTTGGTAACATTGCTAATAGACCTTTGATTGCTACGCATGGTGATTTTATTTCTGTTATCAAAAGTTGGTTCCAAATCTCTAAAGGTCATATTCTAAATCTTATCCCCATTCTTATTGTTTGGTTCATATGGAAATCCCGTAATGATGCTAAGCACAATAGTATTGATATGGATGCCACTACTATTATTTCTAATGTTAAACACAAAATCCTTCAAATGCACTCTTACAAGCTTAATTCTAAGAAGAATTTCAAAAACTGTATTCATTTGGCCAATTCTTTGGGCATTCATTTTGCTGATATTTACACTGCTGCTGTTGATAAGATGGTGAAGTGGATCAAACCCAAACCACCTTACATTAAGCTTAATACTGATGGTTCTCTTGGCCCTAACGGTGCTGGTGCTGGCGGTATTATTAGAGATGAGGTTGGTAAAGTGTTAGCTGCTTATTCGGCCCCTATTAACTACAACTCTGCGATTACTGCTGAGATTCATGCTCTTCTCCTTGGGCTGAATATTTGCACTAAATTAGGTATTAGTTTTATTTGGATTGAGGTTGATGCTTTGCTTCTTATACAGATTATTAAGAATATAATTCCTGGTAATCATGAGAATTTTTATCTTATTAGAAAGCTAAAGCTTTCTCTGTCTAGTTTTCATTATTTTATCTCTCACATTTTTCGTGAAGCGAATGTGTGTGCTGATTGGTTAGCTAAACGTGGTTGCAATATTTTTCATTATGAAGAATTAAATCTTACTGATTTGCATCCTCTCCTTCAAGGTATGATCATGTTAGATAATACTGGTTTACCCTATATCAGGTATGGTTAACTTCTGGATTTCTGTGTTGTTTCCTGTATTTCTTGATTGCTCTATGTTCTACTTCAATTGGGATCTTTTTCTCTCTTTTGTATTTGCGGATTGTGCGGATCTGGGTAGCAACTGTTTCAATTTATTTTTGGTTTGCTTTGGGATGAATTCTGGCTACTATCTTTTTCTTTACTGGTCTATTTCATATCTTGTCAAGCTTGTTTGTTCCTCTCATGCGGTTTGTAGTATGATTTTTTGGTTTTTTGAGGTGCAGCTGAGGTCTCTTAATATTCTTATGACTCTTTTTTATTGCTGCCCGAGCATTTCTACCTGCAACTCCATGTCTTTGGATGCTTGCTTTCTGAATGGCTGCATCGACCCCTTGTTCTGTTCCTCTTTGCTGTTTTATTTCATATCCTCTCATTGGGTTTTTTGGAGAATTCTGTATAGGTTACCTTCAGCTCCTTTGCGCTCTACCTGCCTTGTTATCCATGTATTTTTCTGGTTGGTTCTTTTTGTGCTTTTCTTTTGGCCTTTTCTTTTTTGCAGGAAGTGGATGCTGAACTCTTATCTTCAGAACTTCCTTTTTTGGGTGCTGTCTGCTCACAGCACCATTAGTAGCATCTTTTATTTAAATTGGATTTTTAGGACAAGGAACCACGGGCTCGTAGGTCTTTTTTACTTTTTGATTGTAGCTCATTCGAGCATTAGAGAGTCTGTGGATCCTTTTAAGGACTTTGTAACCTCTTTTTGGATATTAACGCGTAGGCCCCAAAGTGGGTTTTAATTAAAAAAAAATGCTCTCTCTCTCTCTCTCTCTCTCTCTCTCTCCATTTCTAGCTCTCTCTAGATTGACTTTCTTTCTCTATCTAGCATTGTTCCCTTTTGAGCTATAACTTCTATGCGCCACAAACCAAGCAATAGTCACAAACCCCCATACCAGCTTAGATGTCTTTCCACACATTGTATAATATGCAACCACCACTCTATTTTTAGAGATGTTACGTCCAATTATTATTTGCTTATTCTTAGACCAAAATTTTTTTGGGATTGATTTATATATGTAAAATTTATTAAAAAATTGGCAATATTTAATCTTTTATTTGATTATATAATTTCTCTTAAATTGGAGAAATTATTAGGTCCAAATAATATACGGAGCTCTATGCACATTATAGATGCGAGTACACAAATTTACATAGCACATCTTAATCTATTTGGGGAGCTTTGAATACCAACAAAGAAGTCTTGGGTTTAAGTCTTGCATATGTGATGTGTTGAAATCACATAGCATCAATTTAACTTTCTAATGAGTTGAGTATGTTGTCTTATGGTTTGTCTGCATAAATTTTTTATTTATTTTTCTTTTTGTGCGTTTTAATGGACAGTGAGTGCATTGTTGGTTCCCTATGGTTTATATTCTACTTATTAACTCTACATTTGGTGGAGAGCTGTAAACATTTGGGCTTAAGACAAGAATGTCTCCCTTGAGATTTTCTCTAGTTGATATGAAATTTTCTCAACCCAAGTAGGGTGTGGGTTTTCCCTTTTTGTAAGTTTCAACACATTCTTAGATGCTTTCTTGTCCCTCAATAGTTTTCTAATTACCTTTTGAGGCTTTAGTATATTCTTTGCATTTTTTAGTCAGTCTAGATATTGTATATATTCTAGAAGCCTCCTTCACCATCATTAGCACGTAATTAGTTCTAAGACACTTAAAAAAAAAGAACTTCTAAGAAAGTTCATAGATGATAATAAGATTAATTGTTAAATATCAAATGACTTGAAACTCAAAGAATCCATGATAGCTTATAGGCATTATTTTTCCTTATGTTTTTGCAGCATTTTGACCATCTTTTTACTAACAAAACTTTTTTTTTTATTGTTGATTTCTATCTTTTGATATTGACAAATAATTAACTAGTGATGACTTTAAAATTAAGTTTTCAAAATTTTTAAAATAATGTTTTTCTTATGTTGATATTTAAAAAATTACAAAATGTATTACATAGTCCATCATGATTAAAATTAATTTACTTAGAATATCTTCACCTTTTATTTCTTTATTTATGTTTTTAAAAGTTTACCAATAAGATATTAAGAGAAAGACATATATTGACTGCAAGCCATTTGACATTCTATACAATTTGAAAACACAACCGTTTTTTCATGCGTCCATCATGAAAGTTTTGATTCATCTTCTAATACAATCGAACAAACAATCATAAAACTTTTTGGACAATTTTTTGAGTTTGGATGATTTCAACAACTAATTACTTTTGATTTATTAGTTATGTATTGAACTAAAAATTGAAATTGTGTTGTTCAATTTTTATTCAATGGTCGGCTAAATTCATAATTTTAGATTGATGATATGAAAACCTTTGATATTCCTAATTTAGGCTCTTGTGTTTTAGAGGATGAGTGGTTTGTTTTCAATATATCCCTCTCTTCATTTTATTTATATAGTGGCCATGTATAAAATTAACATCTACTGTGATACATTACCTCGGTGGAGGACTGTTTGAATAATTAGAAGAATTGAGTTAGAATGTTTGCATGCCTAGACATAAGATAATTAGTATTCTAGAGTCTATTAAGTTTTACTAATAGTAAGAAGGCCATAAAACTTCTTTTATATCTTAACAAGCTCGACATAGATCTAATGATGCATATGCTCTTATTTACAACTAATGTAGAGGAGTTTGCTTAGGAAAATTTAGGATATTCATTGTCATTAATCTAAAATACTTTAATTACTATGATCTTTAATTTGTCTTCATTTCTCATTAGAGATAGAGATTACCCTTGATTTCATTTTTTAGGATAAATATCACAGTATTTCTTCAAGGGATCATCAATCTCACATAAACTTTATTACTTGATCAACACATGCATTTTAAATTTTATTTGGGATATATGCAAGCAAACCTAAACTAAACATAACCCTTATGATGCCCCAAAATCTAATTTATAAGAATAATTTTTTGTCTTTTAATTTACATAACTAAAGTTATCTGATTTATTTTATTTATCTAAATAACAACAGAAATAAAACTATCATTATATACATTTGTATTTATTTCTAAAAAAACTATATACACTACTCATGATCTATATAATCATACAACAACTATTCTATCATAAGTATAAATAAATAGATAAAGTAAAAAAAGAAAAAAAAACTTGAGAAATCTTGATCAATCTCACACTCCTGATCCTTTGTCTTGATATTAAAATATTTAACCACATATGATGAGCTCACAAGCACAGTAAGCAACAAAATCCTATAACTAAACTCAACACATAACAAAGGAGCAATTACAAGTTAGCAGTCAAATCATAACAGTAGCATTCACATGATTATAAAGCAATACACTAGAGAAATCAATAAATCAATACATGTGTCAAATCAATAAAGCAATCATCATATCAATACTATAATCAATAGGGAAATCGTATAAAATATCAAATTAAAATATTGATGAAGACTATCAAAATCATGTCAATGCAATAAAATTCTATAAAAAATATTGCATATGTGTATCATATACCTAGAAATATCATATCAATGTCAACTCAATATCAATGTCTAGTGCACATGCTCAATATATATCTATGATCAACATATTAATAATAGTAGAATAGTAGTAACATTAGCATCATGGGTACACCAAAAATAAAAATTGGTATATAATGCAGCTACATTTTTAAAGGATTCTCATACTCAAGTCAAATAGGGAAGTAAAGTAAACTAATACAGATAAAAAATTACAAATAAATTTCAAAATTAACTAAGGTACAAATAGTTTTTAAATGATACATTATTCATGTTTAAGATCAATAGTCAACTTTGCACTTAGACTTTTAGTAGATGAGTTCAATTTGGATATTAATAATTTTTTAGGATGATTATTCATGATTGTTCAAATTAAAATTGCTACATCTTGATCATTATAATTTACATCTAAATGAATGAGTATTACCTTACATTTTAAGTAATTTTAAATGAAATTTTTTTTATTTTAAATAATGAGGCTAATCTAAGGTGTAAACACAATTGCCTAACGACAAGTAATAGCTTAACTTACAGGGAATTTGTTAAGTGCAAATTATGTTGTATTTTATTTTGTTAAATTCTAGTAAAGATTTATATTTTAGTTGATGTTGAACAAAAATATTTCAAGAAATAGAGAAAAATTTACAAAGTTTAGAATCAACATCTGCCCCATAACTATCAACATTGTGACATCTTCAATGCTCATGTGCCAATTTTGGACATTGCTGCACAAAAGTCTTAGTAAAATTATAAATTAACCAATTTTGTAGCATAAAAATATGAAACATTGTAGTACTGGAAAGCACAATCAAGCACCACAACACTAATCTTTTGCAAAGCCATAACAAACTAGTTAAGGAAAAGAAGTGTCATGTTGACTCAGCCAAAAGTCACATCGATTCAGTCAATAGCCCATAAAGTCAGCCTAATGCCATACCAAAGTAATTCAGGCACCTGGAGGCGCAATGTTATATTCAAATGCTGTAGTGTAATCTTGTCAAGCGCCAAGGTGCTTGAGTCAATTTCTATATTAAGTATAAATAATTTTTATGTATTTTTTTGTGAGCGTTTTTTATAGAAGTCTAGATGCGAGTCTGAGATAGACCAAGGAATAGAGAGATACATCATTTAAAGTGGCAGGTAAACTTATAGCGAGCAACCAATTAATTAGAGAGGAATGGAGCGTGGAACGCAATGTGGTAAGGGGACATTCAAGTTGGGAAAGGTCCATCTATAAGATTTGTTTGGAATTCTTCATTTTGGGTAATATTTTCATCATCTCCACTAATTGTACTTTCCTTCTAGAGTAAGTAGTGAAATTTATGTTGTTGAATTTTTCTTAATGGCTAGCTAAACTCATTTTTTTGGAATGATGATATGAAAACTGTTATAATTCCTAATGTATGTATACTCTTATGTTTTAGAGGATAAATGATTATTTTTATTATCTCCCACTTTTCATTTAATTTATGTAGTGACCATGTATAAAATTAATATATAATGTGATGCATTGCCTTAACGGAGGAATGTTGGAACAATTAGGAGAATTAAGATGAAATGCTTGCATGCCTAGATATAGAATATTTATTATTCTTGAGTCTATTTATATTTAATAATTGTCAAAAGGTCCTAAACATTCATTTACATCCTTATAAGCTTGATAGATATTTAAAAATATAAATGCTCTAAAATGTTGAGGATTCTGCTTAGGAAAACATAGGATAATCATTGTCATTCATCCAAAGCACTTTAATTACTAGCATCTTCATTATTTTCTTTACTTCTCATTAGATCTAGATATTACCCCAAATTTCATTTTGTATGATAAATAGTAGTTTGGATAGATGGTACTAGAAAATTTGTGTGTAGCACATTATTTTTAGTGGGATCGACACTCTCTCATACCCTTTATTAGTTGATCGACATGTATACTTGCATTTTATGGGGTTATATCCAAAAACAATAAACTAAATACAACCCCTATCACATTCATGGGAAATATCTGACTTATTAAGAAAAAAAGTCAATTGGAACTAGTAATTGAGTAATAAAGGTTGATTGGACTTAGTTAGGTGATAATGATTGCATGATTTCTAGCTAATGTTCTAACGATATTATTAATCTTCTTAGTTTTTTGAATAAAATTGATTGAAGTGGAATGGTAAACTTTATTTTACTTTATCCACAACAAAAGTTTCTATACTTACTGAATCCTTAAAATTGCTTACGCTAAATTCATTGGATTTAATGAATATGCCCTTAATTTTTCTTTAATCACTAGGATGGCAGTGTTTGGAGGACTCAAAACTACTATTGTAGTTTCTTTGTTAAATATATAAATGGCCTTTGTTAGCAACATTCCAAATGTCATTTTTCACTTATTCTTTTAATGTGACTTCGTATAGGGGAGAAATTTGATGCCTTCCTCTTTGTAATAGTCAAATTCACTTTAGCATTTAAATAACTACAAGCCATAGAAAACAACACCACTTTATCATTAGAGAATTATCAAAAATACACTATGATTTTCAAAATAATCTATTAATCAAAAGACATGCCTAATACCTAAAATCTACAACCATTGTCTACTAAACATGTCCATTTTTCTTTCTCTAGCATAAAATTAACACATGCAAAAAGAGCATATATAAGCATACCTAAGCTCAATAAACTACACAAAACTTACTCAAATTCTTAATAATAAAAAAATAGATTGTTCTATCATTGTAAAAATAATAAAACAAACTATTTGCATTGAAATTTTCAACAAAAGGTTCAAAATAGTGTTATTAACTGTATTGTCTCACACATTAGAAATTTAGTTATTGTCAGTTTAGTTTCAACGTAACAATTTAATCAAATAATTAAAAAAGCAGAAGTTCATCGATATAGAAATAAATATATTACATGAATCTCACGTGACACATCACGTCAATCTTTTATCATGATCTTATACCTCCAAAACATTTGAAATATACTTATTTCTAATATAAGACACTATTGACTCCTATTGCATATCATATTAGTATTAGACCCTTATGACTCTGAGTGCATATCACAATATTATTAGGCATTAATGACTGTTAGTCCATAGCATAATAATATTGAGCTGTCATGACTCTTAGTGCATAACACCATTTATTCATTCAATAATGGGTCATCATACCTCCACTTGGATGCACTTCAGTATCAGTAACCAACTACCATCATTTTCTTCTTTCACATAGTTCAATCACACCAGGACTAAAATATCACCACTTTTAACATGTACAAATAAAATAAAACACATCACATAAATATATATAATTTTATTTTTATGAAAAAGAACATTGAATTTTGGGGTAAATTTATACACTAACTTTTTAATAGTTATCAATCATAAAGTTATTCATAGGTAATGTTCACAAAGGTATTTTAGAGCTTTCATCCTTCTATAGCAACTTTTATCAGTATTAGTGTTCCCCATCAAAATACTTAAAGTTAATATCATACAGGTAATATGTAGATAATGTGAACAAAATATATCAAAAGTTACATAATATATATATATATATATATATCAATTTATCCCTTTTTTTTTTGCATTGTCAATTCAATTAAAAGGCAGAAATTTCATAAAAAACTTAAATTATCAAAAACAAGTGTAGCATACCTCAATTCATACAACTTTCCCAGCTGGCATGAAGGATAAAATGGCCTAAAGAC
This sequence comes from Dendrobium nobile, assembly GCA_022539455.1. Taxonomy (NCBI): domain Eukaryota; kingdom Viridiplantae; phylum Streptophyta; class Magnoliopsida; order Asparagales; family Orchidaceae; genus Dendrobium; species Dendrobium nobile. The sequence goes on from CM039723.1 coordinate 65,667,908, forward strand.
CTCCTAATTAATAAACTTTCTCTAGGAAATGTCCACCTCTTGTTCTCTCTATCAAGCAACCCAAATAAGACAAATGGTTTATTATATTTTTATATTAGTTGATTTTGATATTTATATAAAAATTCATAATACAGCATCACGATGATCGAAGTCATAGCATCATTGTGCTCCAAAGAAACCTTAAATATATTCAAAATATAGAGAACCTAACGCCCATAACCCAAGGCTACAACATTTTGAGAGAACCTTAATTCTACCTAAATACAATAAAGTAACCACTAAAATGCTCAGAAGTTAGTATTGCAATACTCTTAAGAAATTTTTTACATGCATATATTTTTTATTCCAATTTGAAAAGGATGTGACACAACCAAGAGGTGGGGGATGAATTAATTATTTTAAGACATTTATTTTAAAAACAATAATTATTGTGGAAGTCCAAAAAACTTTTTGATGATCAAAACTAAATTTATTTTATTATTTTTAAAAATAACTAAAAAACAAGAGCAACACAACAAAATTTTCAATAGAAAATACAAATTCTAAAAATTTAAAATATTTTTCATAATTTTAAGTTAAGGCCACTTTTTATAAATAGAATTAGAAAAATAACAAAAATATTCAAGAAATAAAATTAATAAAAATTAGATAAAAAGGCAAACTTATTTTTTATAATGGATCAATCTCTTGATCTATGTCCACCCTCCAAGGTTCACCTCCCTGAGAATTCCACTTAACCATTCATTTAGTACCAGTAAGGTGTAGAAGTGCTTCTCCTTCCACAAATAGAGCAAAAATATTGTACATTGCTTCTCTTCACCAAAAGCTTCAGCTCCCTCCTCCGACTTCGTAGTACGGCGGAGATGTAGAAAAGACCTTTCAAAAATTTCAACAAAGACTTCTTAAAGCTCTTTTCTAATGCTCTTTAAAGAAACAATTTGGGAAATAAGGAGTAAATTAGAGAAACAACCACATAATTCACCTCACATTTCTCTTTGAACTCTCCCAAGGAACCTTCTCTAAATTTCTCCCTCACCTCCCAAATGTTTACAGAAGCTCTCAAAAGAAAGAATGCCTCTCTCTAGAAAGGTCTCCATGAATATCTCTTTAGAACCTGCTTGAATACGCGCACTCTCTCTCTCTCTCTCTCTCTCTCTCTCTATTGAATACTTAAGATAAATAAAGCTTAAAATGACCCAAATTTTCTATATATGTTGACTAGATTGTATTGCACAAATACCAATTCATATAATGTGATTAGTTCAATCTGGAAAAAAAAAATGAAAATCCTTCTCTTTTTGATCTAACTATTTGACCTAGATCATATAGTACGATCAGCTGAAGTGATCAATGGATCATCCTACCCAAACTAGAATCTCATGAACATGCTCTCTATTTTTGTAATATATGATATGTTTAATATTATAGAAATATTCAAGGTTATTTAATCTCGATTCAATTCTTGAATTTCAAGATCCAAAATAGGTAGCATATATTATGATCATTTCAAAATTACCTTTCTATGGGAATTCGAATAACCAAAGGTTTTTATGTGGAGCAACTAATCATCCACTATGATTAGTTTTCTTTTAATATCTTACTTTCTATTTAATAAATATCATTTCATTTATTATTAATATTATAAATAATTACATAATACGATCAAGATCATATAGTATGACTTTTAAAGAAATAAAGCAATATTAATTAATTTTAAATTCTTATTATTTAATTGTCATTTGTGAGTGTGTGATAAATTATTTTACCATTTTACACCTATAACATAAATTGTTCCAAAAAGATAGAAAATTAGTCACACACTAATAATCTTTGACAATCTTTTTGATTTAAACTTCTTATCTCTTGTTGAACATTACTCTGCATCATGTCTTTTACCTGAAATGTCAGTATAAATAAAATAACTTGCACAAAATATTAAAATATAGATTAGCATAAGCAATAATATTTGTGATCATCAAAGCCTTAGTGTACACTTGGCTCTTGAGGTCCAATAATCTCCCCCTTTTTTATGATAACAAATATTTTGGTTTAAATTTTTTAAGCATTTAATTAATTTAGCTCATTGCCTATTTCTCCCACTTACTCTATGCTTCCAATAATTTCAATAACAAATTTGTGCATTCCATAGGTTGCTTTGTTTCGTGCTTAATTAATCATCGTTGTATTTGAGAGTCACATATTGAGTTCATATTTATGGAATCCATTAGTATTGGTTGGGACAGTGAGTGATGAAGTTGGGGCAAAGTTGTTACGTTAACAAGGCACACAACCCTTAAATTGATGACTTGCATTACTGGTGCTGGTAATTAAAGTGATAGGTGTTAACATTTGTGTTGATGAAATGCATCGACCTTACGCGCGATGGCCAATATTGAGGTTTCATTTAATAGTGGGAGATAAAATTGATAGAATTCAGCCCGTATGTTGACAAAATGTACATGCCTTAAATGCCTATTTGCATTCATTGATGTTGCATGTGATGATGGGCAAAAAAATTAGCATGTTTTGGCATTTATGCGAACATTATGCATCACCCATATAGGTGATACTATTCACAAACATCAATGGAAATAATAAGCAACAAATTGGTGCAACTCGGCATTTATATTCATGAGCTATATCAAACATATTAGAAACAAAATTGATTAAAGATGGTAATTTAGCAATAAAGGTTGAGAGGACTGGCAAACATGATTGTACTCAAACGATGAAAGTCAAGTGACAATATTTAAGATATGCATGTCAAGTGAAAGCAAATTGATGCCAATGGACGGGCAAGGGCAATAATCAGGGTGATTCATTGAATGTTGGCTAGAACTATAAAGTTTTTTTTAACTCCATGCTCTTGAACTTTAAGTCAAGTTTTAAGCTCCAATCACCTTCAAGTGAAGAATATGGTCCATTTGTAGCATTTTTTAGTAACATTTCAATAAATCAAGTTAAAGTTCAAAACATAAACTCCTTTGAAGACCCAAGTTAATTTCTTTAACTAAAAATTATTTTTTTATCATTTAAATTGTATTAAGTGTCATGGGTTCATCATATATTAGATTCCTCTCATCGAGAAGGTCATTTTGAGTAGAAGAATGTAACAATCCAAAATAATTGGTCCTTTAAATAACGTTGCAAAATTTCCAACCAATCTTTAACTGTTGGATTTGGGCTCATTTTAACATGGATTTTATCACTTTTGGGTTTGTTTATCTTGTTTAAGCAAGACATTGAATTCGACTATAAAATTGCTGAAATTAATTCATGAAATTAATCACTTTCGGCATGGTTTAGTTCATGAATTCCTAAATTAAATTCCAAAAATTTAATTTCCAATTTGACATCAATATTGGTACTTGATCAAACCAATTTTCTATTGACCTATTACATATTTGTATATTTAATACATAATAATTTTGGATCAAAATCATTACCAAATAGCTTTAAATTACAATATTTCTAAAATATTTCATGACCATAAAATCTAAAAATTATTCTTAACCGAAATATTATTAAAATACATGATGACCAAATTCCTTTAAAACAAATGAAAAACAACAATCCTGAACAAATCCATCTCACAAATAATCCACATCAAATTTCTTTCTAATATTTGTTTATCATTAAAAATATGTAAAAATTTTGAACGGAGTGGGTCAAAGCCCACCCATACTTCTAGCATTCGTTTGGGGCACCCATTTCACAAATATAAAAAATAAAGTAAAAAAATGTATCTCTTGCAAGCTTTAATGTGGAGCTGTTCTTCAGGGATAGGTATGTAGAAGCTTCGTTTTTCGCATTTTTCTCTCTCTCAGCTGTCCCATATAAACCAATCGAAGGAGAACCACTCTATCCAAAGAAATCAGAAGCAAAATAGGAACTAGCAAACAAAATTGTAATCCATTTATCAAAATGGATCACAATATTCCTTTTCAACTTCTATATTTCAAACTCCACCTCACCATCCCAACAAATAGAATCTACTATCTCCCAAAAACCATAGTTCTGCCCTACCTATCTAGAGTAAATGGAGCTCCCTTAGAAATCAATTCAGAAAGAATCCTATCAAATAAGTCAGCCTCCATGGTTCTCCCCCGACTCCAATCGGTAAAAGTCGCAGGTGAATCAGAGGTAGTATTTATTGTAAGCATGGATCACATTTGCACCGCCGATGAGTTCATCTTTGAGATCTACATTCGTGGAAAGAAAGCTCTTAAAGGGATTTTTCAGAGGGAGGTGTGGTGGGGTCTAGAATGCGAGGCGATCAACCTTGTGATGATGACCAAGATAAGCGTAGTGACAGATCAAGGATTTCTGATAAGAGAGAAGGTGAGGTTAAGGAGAAATATTTTGTATCTCAAGTTGATATCAATATTAGAAGATGACGAAGAGGATGTCGAAGACGAAGATGAAGACGATGAAGAAGATGTGAAGCAAGAGGTGACATGATCGGATGATTTAGGCTTCGTTTGGGACTGCTTTATTACGACATCTTAAAGTAGTTTTTTCATACAAAAATTAAATTTTTGAATTCAAAAGTTGCTTTAAGAAGCAGTAAAAAAGCCGTCCAAAATGAAGCCTTAGATTTTCCAAAAAAAATTGGAAGGATATTCCAGATGAAGAGGTCATGAAACGGTTTTGTTGGGCTGTAAAGGTTGGAATTTGGGTAGAATGTTTAGGAGTTGGGTTATTTCTTTATAGAACTTCCTTGAAGTGGGGAAGTGATTAGTAAGATTGTGATTATCATGAGAGTATTTGTAATCTTTTATTTTTTATAATGTTAAATTTTATTTATTTAGAGGTTGGTACTATATATATATATATTTTCTTATTAATACTACGTTCGATGGAGACAATAAACATTTGGGCTTATGATAGGAATGGCTCTCTTGAGATTTTCTTTAGTTGATGTTGAAATTTTCCCAACCCAAGGAGGGTGTTGGTTTTCCCTTATAGATGCTTGCTTGGCCTTCAATAGTTGCCTAATTACAATTTCAGGCTTCGCCTTTACAATTTTCTTTTATCATACAATTTTCAATAAAATTTGTTGTTCTTTGCGCATTTTTTTTTCTTAGCCAGACTTTGTATTACATGAATTCTAGAAGCCTCTTTGACCATCTTTACCACGTAATTAGCTTTGAGACACTTTAAAAAAACTTCTAATCAAGTTGTTAAATGTTCATGAGACTAATTTTTAATGTCAATTGGTTGGAAACTCGAAGAATATAGGAAGCTAATCAACAACTTTTTTTTAACTTCTCTTACGTTTTTACAACATCTTCACTATGTTTTTACAAACAAAATTATTTCTTTGTTGATTTCTATCTTTTGGTATTGACAAATAATCAACTTGTGATAACTTTTTAAGTTAACTTTAATTTTTTCTTATGTTTTTCTTTTGCTGATATTTAATAAATTATATAATACATTACATAGTCAGTACTAATGAATTGGGCTTCCACAGCACTATTTTTTACCTACTACAGTAGTTAAAACATATGTAAGATTGTTCGCAGCAGTTTAAGAATCGTTGCACATCCGTCGTATCTGCGATCACTGGAAATGGAAACTATAGCGCTCTTAGAACAATTTTAATAGATTAGTTTTTTGGTAGTACTAGTTTTGTCAATGGATTTAATTGCTGCACAACAGTAGCATGATTTTGGGCATAGTGGCATATTTAACACCTACAAATCTAGGAAGTTTGGCTATAGCAGCTATTTTAACGACTACAAATCTCGAAAGTTTGGCTATCGCAGTTGTTTTAACTCCAACAAATCTAGATTATTTGGCTATAGCAGTGGTTTTTGCAGCTTCAAAACTAGACGACAGGTCAATATCACCAGTTGAAACCACTACAAATTAAAAAAAAAAAAAATTGAAAATGATTTGAAAGTTTATCATTAATAATTTGCAATCAATTGGAAACTTAACCGCAAATATTGAAAGAGAGCCATACAAAATTAATAAAATACAACCAATTAAATAGAAGACATCAATTTGAAAACTTTTTTCTTCACAATTTTGTACCTATTTTCTGCTTGTTCTCGAAGAGCGATACAGAAATAAAATGACAACCATACTGAAATAACACTGGCTAATACCAGATTTGATGTAACTAGTAAAGCTTAATTTGATGTAACTTATACCAGTTCCCATAAATATGGAGATCAACGGTTATGATTTTGAAAGGACGGTAAAACCAACCGACTATCAAATAATTCTGCATCAACTTTACAAGAGAAAATGCAGAAAACAACATGATCAGATAAATCAATAGCATAAAATGAAATTCAGACAAACATTTCTAAATTAAGGCTTAAATTCAAGCACTTAAAAAATAGGTTCTATTAAGGCATAAATTAAGCATTACAAAAGAACTTGATCGTTTAAGCATAAGATGTTTGTTGACGGCAATGGTTGAAACAATCTTGATAATAAAATTAATGTTGTCATACTTCAAAATATATAATAGTACCTAGAGCCAAACATAAAATCAAAGTCCTTATGACATTTCAAAACAAAACATCAGCCATACAAAAACAAAATATCGTGCTGATTTATATTTCGACTTTTCCTTCTTCTACACCTTGGATGACATTTAGGCAAATTTGATCTTTGTCTCCCCTTAATAATATAGAATTCATTAGTACGTAGAAATGAAGATGATAAATAAATCAACAAATAAAAATATCTAATTTATAATTTTTACCTACCATAGTCGAGCTTCCTAGTGTTTGATAGTGTGCATAATAATTTTACATGAATTTCATCATCTTACTGCGAAGTTTTTGCACCACCTCCTCAAGTCTCACAACTCGATCAAATGCACTACAACTGTTGTTGCTCCCTGGACTCTTGGTTTTCTGAGAAAAATATCGGCTTAGAGTGACATCATTTCCTAGAATTCTCACTCTCCCTGGGTGTTTGGACCCCATGATTGTCTTGAAGACTTTCTCTTTGGCCTCTAAATTTATATCTTCTGATGTCAACCTTTCCTCAGCAAGCATATCATAAGCATGTGTCTAGATTTTATGAATGACTTGATTGTGTTGTCGTATGGTTTGCCCGCATCATTTATTTGTTGGTTTTCTTCTTTTGCTTTTTACTTGAGAGTCTATTGTTTCCTTCTGATTTATCTTCTACTTATTAATTCTACGCTTGATGGAAGCTATAAACATTAGGGCTTATGATGGGAATGGCTCTCTTGAGATTTTCTATAGTTGATTTTTTTAAAAGATTTTCTCTTCTTGATGATGAAATTTTCTCAAACAAATATGAAAGCAAATTCGCATTTTTTTTCTTATGTTTTTACAGTATCTTCACTATATTTTTACTAACAAACTTTTTTTTGTTGATTTCTATCTTTTGGTATTGGCAAATAATCAACTTGAGATAATTTTTATATTAAGTTTTATTACATTTTTAAAATTGTTTTTTTTTTCTAATGCCTATATTAAATAAATTACCTAACGTATTACATAGTCCATCATGATTAAAATTTATTCAGAATATCTTCACCTTTTATTTTTTTAAAATTTACCAATAAGATATTAAGAAAAACACAGCCACTTTTTCATGCATCCATACAATCATCTTCTAATAAAATCAAACAAACAATCATAAAACTTTTTGGAAAAATTCTATAGCTAATATTTTATTATTGAGAATAGTGTAATATTATTAATTTTTGTCATATATTGAACTCATATCAAAATAAGTCCAATTTTAACATGAACTAATCTAATCGAGATATCAAAATTAAGTATGAGTTATAATGTTTTGACCTAATTTCTTCATTCCTAAAATCCTTAATACTATTATTATTTAAACTACCGAAATAGAAGAAAATCATCAAGAAAAAAATGCATTGAATTCAATCAAGCAATGCACGTTAGATAGGTTAACCCATGGTCCATCATGAGCATCATTTGCCTTAGGCTTCATTTGGGATGGCTTTCTTACTGCGTCTTCAAACAAAATTTTAGTACAAAAATTAAAAAGTTTATACTTGATATATCATCAAAAAATTATCCCGATTGGGCACTAATCTCGAGGCTAAATAAGGCCGGAAACTTCAAAAATTAAATCCGACATCACCTAAACTGTGATTTCAGCAAACTACAGTCAAACTGAGTGTCTCGGAAATGCGAACCCAACGACACCAAATTCGACTCAATCCGAGCACAAATGAGTCCAAATCAAGGACCCGAAGCGTTGTTGGAAGCTTGGTACCACTGTTTGAGTTACCAAACAATATCCAAATATGAAGAGCTTATAATCGAATTGAGCGGATCGACGAAACGAATCAAATGAGCCCAAGATCACTGAATTCTGAAATCATTAAGGCCTCCAAATATCTGACGAACGATCCATGATCAAGGGATTCAATATCGGCCGTCCATCCAACCACTCCTCATTTACCCTTGATCTCTCACCTATTTACGGGCCATGCCACTCCAGAAATCTATAAATAGACCCTTCATTTCTCTTGAAAGAGGACCCAAGCAAGAAAGAGAAGAAGAGAAGAAGAGAAGAGAACGAAGAGAAGGAAGAAGCTCCTCCTCGACCACCGTCAGAGTTTCACTGGACCACTGCCGGAGTTTCGCCGGACCACCACTGTAATTTTGCCGTACCATCGTCGGACCACCAGCTGAGGCCCTCACCTTCGCCGGACCACCACCTGAGGCTCTTGCCTTCTCCGGACCACCACCTGAGATCCTCACCTTCCCCGGACCACCACCTGAGGCCCTCACCTTTGTCGGACCACCACCTAAGGCCCTCATCTATGCCGAACCACCACCTGAGGCCCTCACCTTCACCGAACCACCTCATGAGGCCCTCACCTTCGTTAGACCAACACCTGAGGCCCTCACCTTCACCAGATCATCGCTCTAGGCTTGGAGTTCTGCCATTCCATTACTTGAAGCCCGATATTATGCTAGTCCATCACCTGACACCCAGACTTCTGTCTTACAATTATTACTTGTAATCTTATCACCCTTGGAGGCAAGTCAGTCCATTGTAACCAACTCAAGTTCTAGTGGAATCATTTTTAATTGGGCCAAGCCCCATGGTTTTTCCCTTTTTCAATGTTTTCCACATAAAAATCTTATGCTTTTTGTGTATGATCTTGATATCCGTGCAACACCAAAATGTAGTATTCTAACTCTATCACTGCATATATTCTAGCCCGCAATAGTTTGGTGCCAATTGTGAGAAAAGTCAATCCCACTATCTTAAGTACTCTTCCAATGGACAATAGGCGTAGCCATTGCATCTTGGGAGCCTCCCGCTCCAATTCAAATCAATCCTAGAATCAATCGCTGAATTAGGGATGCCAGGCATCTGCCCCCCTTTTTACCCCGGTGGTCAAAACCCTACCGGAGTAGGGACTTCAGGACCATCCCTAGAAGAACGTATTAGAAAGATGGAGGAGTCTCAGAATGAGATCCTTTAACTCTTATGAGGGACTCGAGGACCAGCACTAGCACCCCAAGAAGATATTCTTCTTCCTCGAGATCCACTAGGATTCGAAGATGTTCTTCACGTTGATGTTCCCCTTCCACCGCCAAGGATGCGCCCTCCAACACATCAAGAGAATGAGCTTACTGACACGACAATCTCTATCCATCCTTCATGGGTAGGCCTCCAGCATCACATTCCTTCGGACGTCCCTGAGGACTTAGCCCAACAGCACATCGTTGAACTCCCCCGTAATGCCCTATGATGTGAATTATGGAGACTAGTCTGATAGGAGTTCCCCACAGGAGATATAAGACAATCTCTTCATTAATGAAATTTTAGGAGTCATCACCCTTTACTGAAGCTGTCCTCTGACACCCCATTCCGACAGGATTCAAACTCTCGAGTATTGATAGTTACGATGGAACGTCAAACTTCTATGAGCATATCAATCATTATCGCACCATTATGCATATCCAACGGGCCCTAGATGCACTCCTCTACCAAATTTTTCCTGCCACCCTTAAAGGGAAAGCTCAGACGTGGTTCTATTCATTTCCCGCCAGTCCATTCCACTATTCGTTTAATTGGCCAAATTATTCATCGAACAATTTGTTGCCAACCGAAGAATGGTTAAAGACTCCTCCCATCTTTCTGGGATATGTCAGAATGAGGGTGAATCTCTCAAAGAATTATTTCAAAGATTTTCCACGGAAGACTGACAAATTTTAGGGGTAGATCCCGAGTTACTTAGAGGTATATAGTACTCATGCGAGAAACGGTCCATTCATATACGGATCTAATCCATCGAATAGAGGCCCAAATCTCTGCCAACGAAGCCATTAATGCTCACAGGAAATAATTTGAGCAAACAACTGGGAAGTATAAAAATTCACCATGAATGGAGAATCCATCCTCACAAAGAAAGAAGCAATGAAACTACAATTTTCCTCCTCGACCCTCACAGCCGTGATGAGAGCCTCGTCAAGAAAAGAAGTACACGCCACTTAATACATCCTGAGCAAATATATTGATGGCTATCCTGGATTAGGAGAGTGTAAAGTGGCCCACCCTTTGAAGCTCAATGTCGGAAACCAGGAGCAATATTGTCACTTCCACTACAGCCGTGGGCACACTACTGATGCATGCAGGCAGCTCAAAGAAGAAATTGAGAGAGTGATCTGACAAGGATATCTCTAAATATTCATAAAAAATCCACCAGCCTGAGATGAGGTTGGTTCGACTGGCAGGCAAAATCAACATCAAAGGCAGTCGGCAAACAATCGCCAAATAGTGGACGAAATCGAAACCATCGCCGGGGGCCCTTCAATGCCTTGCCAAGTTTTAATTACGGAGAGCAAATAGCCACTAACAAATAAGCTTCATACCCATCACTCCATCACCTTCGACGAGTACGATCTATAAGGGATAAAGACCCCTCATCAAGATCTACTGGTGATTAGCGTAAGATTTGGTGATCTGTGTTATAATGTTAAACGAATCTTGGTAGATAATGGGAGCTTAGTAGATGTCCTATTCTACTCTAGTTTTCTTAACATGGGCCTACCAAGAGAGAAACTCCAACCTACCACCGGTCTACTATATGAGTTTGATAATCGACCTATACGGGTAAAAAGAACCATCAGTCTCCCGATCGTACTTGGAGAATTCCCCTGACAAATTGAGCAATCTATCTAATTCATTGTATTGAAATTAGAATCTGCCTACAATGTGATCTTTGGAAGGCCACTCCAAATAATCTTTGGGGCTATTACTTCAATTCCCCACTTAAAGCTGAAGTTTCTTATCCTAGCGGGGATTAAACCAATACGTGGAGACCAATAAGTGGCACAATCCTGCTATCCTAGACAGGCTAAACCACACTCATCAGTTATTATAAGCATCAAGGACTTTGATCTCTGGAATAAAGATATCCCTCAAATGGCCTTCCTTGTAGAAGATCTTACTTATATCTCTGTATCAGATGAGTAGCCTTTAGGAACAGTGCAGATCGGATCACTTCTCTTAGATGAAGAGAAGAAAGATTATGTAGACTTTCTACATACAAACCAAGATGTATTTGTATGGAGTCCGGCTGATATGCTTGAAATCAATCTTGAAGTAATCATGCACTCCCTCAAGGTCAACCTAGCATACAAGCCGATGATCCAAAAGAAACAAAACTTTGCACCTGATCTTAATTTGGCAATTGAACAGCAGGTTGATAAGCTTTTAAATGCAAAATTTATAAGGGAAGTACACTATCCTGCTTGGTTGGCAAACGTTGTTATGGTTCGAAAGGAAAGTAGAGCTTGGATAATGTGTATACTATACTAATCTCAATAAAGCCTGCCTCAAGGATAGTTTCCCGCTTCCCCGTATCAACCAGCTGGTTAATGTCACCTCCGGACATTAGATGCTAAACTTCATGCATGCTTATTCTGAATACAATCAAATACAAATGGATCATGCTGATGAGGAGGCGATAGCTTTTCAAATAGATAAGGAGTTGTACTACTACCTGGTAAAGCCATTCAAACTCAAGAACGCGGGGAAACATACCAATGCCTAATGAAAAAGGTTTTCAAGAACCTTATCAGGTGCACTATGGAAGTATATGTGGATGATATGCTAGTTCAAAGCCTCAAAAAATCCCAGCACATCTCTGACTTGGAATAATGCTTCTGCCTCCTTCAATCTTATAACATGCACCTCAACCTCTCCAAATGTGTATTTGGAGTGTCCTCAAGAAAATTTATGGGGTTCATGGTTACCCACCGAGGGATTGAGGCTAACTTAGAGAAGATCAAGGCCCTAAGGGACATGCTACCCCCGAGAAATATCAAGGAAGTCCAAAGATTAAATGGAATGACTGTGGCACTCTATCATTTCCTGGCTTGCTCAGGAGATAAATACTTTCCCATCTTTAAGGTTCTCAGAGGTGCTCGTAGCTAAGGATTTCAGTGGACTGACGAATGCCAATAAGCTTCGAACAACTCTAAGCTTATCTAGCCTCACTTCCACTGCTCTTGAAGCCAGTTCTAAAAGAAATTTTATATATGTATATGGCTGTCTCCTCATAAGCTATAAGCTTAGTCTTAGTCCGGGTAGATGATACTGTTCAACGCCCGTTCTATTATATTACCAAGGTGCTTTTATAGATAGAAACACGCTACCCATTAGCAAATAAAATAGCCTTGATGTTGGTCTTCTCAGCTATAAAGTTACGCCTTTATTTCCAAGCACACACGATCGGGGACTATACAAACCTACCATTGAAAAGTAATCTCCAAAAGCCTGAGGCATCTTGAAGATTGATCAATTGGTTTGTAGATCTTAAGGAATTTGATATCTAGTTCCTACCTAGACCCGACATCAGTCACAAGTGCTTGTCAATTTTATGGTCGAATATACTAACCATACATCCAATAAATCGCTAGATGTGTCTCCTTCCTCCTCATGCTGGACCTTATATGTCAATGGAGCTTTTGGGAGTTCCAGTGCTAGCACTGGGATCTTGTTAATCTCTCCACAAAAAGCTACACTCGAATATGGGCTTAGATTGAAGTTCCATGCAATAAATAACATTGCCAAATATGAGGCTCTGATCGTCGGATTGAGGCTGGCAATTGATTGTGAAGTGCAGAACTTGGTGGTTCGCATTGATTCCCAACTAGTCGCCTCTCAGGTGGATGGAGAATTTGATGCCCACCATCCATTATTGGCCCAGTATTGCCAGATAGTTAAATTCTTGTTAGCCCAAATAACGAAGCATCAGCTCATCCATATCCTTCGAGAGCAGAACGCAAGGGGAGACACTCTCTCCAAGCTAGCCACTTTTACAATAAGAGATATTTTTAAAAGAAAGTATATTTAGGAGATCCACTTTCTGAGCGTTCAAGGCCCATGGGTAATTCAATCAATAGATGAATCAAAAAAAAGTTTCTTGGATCGACCCCATTCTCACTTTCCTACAATAGGGTGTTCTGTCTGAAGACCCGATAGTGGTAGTACGACTTCAGAGGCAACCAGAAAACTTCACCATTATTAATGGAGAGTTATACAAATGTTTTTTCATGGGACCATACCTCAAATGTCTTTCTCCTTCAGAGGTGAACTATGCACTCCGAGAAGTACATTCAAGCATCTGCGGGGAACATCTAGGCGGAAGGGCGCTAGCCCAAAAGGTCCTAAGATAGGGGTTTTACTGGCCAACGATGAAGCAGGACACGCTATAGCTCATGTAAAATATAACAGTTGTCAGTTGCATGCCAACCTCACCCATCTACTTACCATAGAGATCTCAACATTACAGAGTCCTTAGCCCATCGCACAACGAGGGATTGACATAGTAGGACCCTTTCCTATAGCCACGGGTCAACGAAAGTTCATTATTTTGGCTGTAAACTATTTTACAAAGTGGGTAGAAGCAAAACCTCTGGCAAAAATCATAGAAGAAAATGTCAAACAGTTCCTATGGAAGAACATAATATGTCATTTTGGCATTCTCGTGAAAGTTATCACTGATAATAGAACGCAGTTCACTGGAAGGGTCTTCATCACATTTTACCACGATCTCTATTTAGCTAGTACACACGGTTGTGGCCCATCCTCGGACTAATGGACAAACGGAGGTCACTAATCAAACTAGTTTGAAGGGATTGAAGACACGGCTGGAGAAGGCTGGGGGGCAATGGGTTGATGAGCTCCCAAATACCCTCTGAGCCTATCGTACCACCGTAAGAACTCCAATAGGAGAAACCTTATATAATCTTTACTTTGGCCTAGAAGCTATTATTCTCATTGACATTGGAGTCCCAAGTCATATGGTTCAAACTTTTGATTTCAATGGCAATGACAAAAAACTCAAGTATAGCCTAGAACTCCTTCTAGAAGCAAAAGATAAGGCGATGCTTAAGGTTGCTGCATATCACCAGAGAGTTGCCTGTCACTATAACCAAAGAATAAAACCACGACATATATCAATTGGAGATCTAGTTCTGTGCAGCATTGAGGTAGCAGGAAAAGGCCTTCAATGAAATAAACTCTCCCCCCTTGGGAGGGTCCATACTTAGTAGCAGCTATGGTGAAGCCCGAGACTTTCAAATTTAAGGATGTTAAGGAAATGATGCTTCCTCAGACTTGGAATGTTGACAATCTTTGCAAATACTATCAGTATAGCACAGTAGTGCTACTTGTTATATATTTTTAGTATTGTCTGCCTTAAGTATTGTATGTCTTTAGTTTTGAATATTATTGTTTGTGGTGTTTGTAGCTTCTTCATCCCTTTGTTATCTCAAGGAGATGTACATTTGTTTAATGCAGTATGACTATGTTTCTTCATCTTCTTCAAGTAAAATCGTATTAATAGATTTGTACAAGCTGTGATCTTCAATTTTGATATCCTTGATTTGAGCTACACACAATCATTATTGTAGCTCAATCACTGGATGATCAATCCCAGGGGGATTCGATCCGACCTCTTACACATAAGTTAAAAAGCATTAAATAATGCTTTAATTAATAACCTCAAATAAGTCAAATGCCCTAGGCGGGTGTCACTTAATTATTATATCCTTGATTCGAGGCATACACACTCTTTGTTGCACCTCAATCACGGGATGAATATTCCCAGGGGAATCGATCCGATCTCTTCCACTCAGGTTAATGCAATCAAGAAAACTCTAGCAAACAGCCTTGAACAGATCACACATCCTATGTGGATTCTTTTGACCTCTTACACACAGGTTAACGTCATCGAGCGACGCTCTAACATACAACCTCGGATAGGTGATACATCCTTAGTAGATTCTCCTAACCTCATCCACACAGGTTGAAATGCATTAACTAGAAGCCTCAGATAAGTCGAGTACCTTAAACAAGCATAAATAAAATTCACTAAAGTTGAATAAAGACACAGAAATGTTTACTAGCCAGATAAAAATACCACCTATTTTCTATAAAATCATATAAAATTACATATATCAATACAAATATCTTTTACATCATAATCGCTAAAAAAGATAAAACAGCTGAACAGCAGAAAATAAAAAATGCTACTCAATATTTATAATCTCATCATCCACATCAAGATCAAAGACCTTCTGAAGCTCACTCTCTATCACGTTGCCATCAAAAGATGAAGGAAAGTCATCTAAAGCCTAGCTAGGGGTCACACCTTCGACTTGAACTCTGGACTTTCGTTGTATCAGGCGAACTCACTTTTCCGTCTTCAACACACTGCTGCTCCAAGGCCTTCACTTCTATATCATATATATGGACTTGAGCTTCCTGAACGTGATCCTGGATGATTGTCTTGAAAGCTATGAACGTCTTGAAATATTCAATGACTCTTGAAGGTTCTGAGCCAGACAAAGCGGTCTCCTTCTCAGCTATAAGAGTCTAAGACATCTTATCCTTTGCCTCAAGTGACACTATCTTCTCTTCGGAGGCCTTCTGATCCTATAAAAGCTGGATGATTGTCACTTTGCCTCTGCCAGATTAATTTTATTCCAATATGTCTGCCAATTTTGAAGAGATACGGAGTGCATTGTGTTGGCCAACTCAGTCCTACACTCGCTCAACCTCTCTTCAAGCACCTTTGTCTCCTTGGTTTTATGATCATACTTCTGCTTGAATTCTCCTTGAAGATATTTGATCTTCATAAATTCACTGTTCCAGTCATTCAAATCGTTGGTAAGCTCGACCCTAAGGTGTGAAAATTGAAATAAAAAAAGTGTTAAAATCCACACCAGAAGAAAAATAGAAAAAGTATTGGGAACATATTACTCACCAATTCACCAGCTTTGCATCGCCTGTTACATTGATGGTTCAAGACATCCTCAGGGATGTGAAATTTGGCCGGGGAAGAGTCAGGTAGAGCTTTATCGGTATTAGTTTTAATCCCCTCCAACCTCTTCTTTTTCAAAATCTGGGGGTCTTCACCTCTTGTTGGTCATTTAGGAGCCACCTTTGAAGCTAGGGTAGGGGGATCGAGAACCTTGGAAGTCAGCTTCAACATCCTTGCATCACCTTCCATTGTGGAATGACAGCCCAACCTGGAATAAGAACTCTTCCTTGGTATATCAACTCATGAGACGAACCTCAAATAGAAGATGTTTGATGTTAGGAACCTTGAGGATCCTCATTATGTCTTCTTCCCCGACATGGAGAGGGACTGACAGATCCTTCATCTTCCCCCACTTCTCAATTAGGCCCCAATCATTTTTTACAAAAAAATGCAATGGACCAGTTCTTCAAAGGATCACGGATGTGCACATCCAACCATTTTGGATCTGAATGTTACACGTCCATATGTATCACTAGTTAATAAACCCAGCCATAAAAGGTGGAAGGCTAGCCCGCTCAAACGTCAGAATAGCTTCTCAATCTCTAAAGAGCGCAATCAATCCCATAGTCACCGACATCGCTTTGAATGAAAATTGGGATAGGTTCACCCCCACCGCTGTAAAACTTTGATCAACTCAGCAGGAGGTGGAAAGTGTAACCCCACTCACAAGTTGGTCTTAGAAACAGTCAAGTACCCTGGAGGAGGAAGGCTAGCCCGATTAGACCTCTTAGAGACAATCATGTTTACATCATTCGAGAAATGAAAATTCTTGCAAAAAAGAATTAGGAAGTCACTTGTAATAGTCGATGTTGTCTCATATACCCTCACTTTCTTATTTATCCTTCGCTCACAATCATACGGTTCAAAGGGGTCTCCCCTGATCGCAAAATCTTTCGATGGAAGGCGATCACTCGACATTTCTCCCACTTAAGGGTGTTGTGGGAAAAAGGGGGGGGGATCTTTGGACTTCCTTGTAAAGAGAGGGGTCTTAGAGGATCAAGAGAAAGCATCAATCGTAAGGATAGAGGGAGAAGAGGGATCTCTGAACTTCCTTGTAAAGAGAGGGGACTTCGAGGACTAAGGGAAAGCCTCAATTTTAAGAAAAGAAGGGAGAGGAGAAGGTGTGAATTTTTTTACCCTAGTGGGATGGTATTTATAGGTGTTAGAAGAAAATTGGGAAAGTTATGAAAAAAAAAAATTCCCCTCTCATTCTTAAAAAAAAAATAAAAATTTTCCCTCTAATTCTTATAAAAAAAAATTCCCCTTCTTATTCTTAAAAAAAAAAATTGAGTCAGCGCCCTTCTTCCCGTGCTGACACGGGGGCTGACACTGGCGGCGGTTGCAGGTGGCCGGCTGGTACGGTCACCCAACCGTGTCTGAGCCCTAATTTTGGTCCGAATGGTCCAAATTTGACGTTTCTAGGGTCCCTGAACACATTTTTTCATGTTTCAGACTCAATTTTGACACTTTCGGAGCTCAATGGGGCCTCTATGATTGACAATGGGGCCTCTATGATTGGATTTGAGCAAGATTAAAATTTTTTGAATGCAATTTTTTGCGATTTTGTCGAAACAAATATTTTCGGACTTCTGGAACTTTGACGTCCAAAAATAAGGGGGCAACTGAAATATCATCAAAAAAATATCCTGATCTACCACAAAACTCAAGGCAAAATAATGCTAGAATTTTCATAAATTAAATTCAGAATCACCTAAACTATGAGTTTAGAAAACTTATAATCAAACTGAGTGTCTTGAAAATACGAACCTAACGACACGAAATTCGACTCAATCCGATCCCAATTGAGTCCAAATCAAGGACCCAAAGCATTATTGGAAGCTTCGCACCACTTTTTGAGTTACCAAATGATTTCGAAATATGACGAGCTTATAGTAGAATCAAGATGCTCGACGAGATGAATACAACGAGCCAATGATCACTGAATTCCAAAATTATTAAGGCCTCCAAATGTCTAATGAACGGTCCATGATTAAGGGATTCAATATCGACCGTCCATCCATCCACTCCTCATTTACCCTTGATCTCTCACCTATTTATTGGCCATGCCACTCCAGAAATCTATAAATAGAACCTTCATTTCTCATGAAAGAGGACCCAAGCAAGAAAGAGAAGAAGAGAAGGAAGAGAAGGAAGAAGCTTCTCCTCGACAACCGCCAGAGTTTTGCTGGACCACCGTCGAAGTTTCAATGGACCACCACCAAAATTTTGTCGTATCTTTGCCGAAGCTTTACTTGACCGCCACCTGAGGCCCTCACCTTCATCGGACCACCACCTGAGGCCCTCGCCTTCGTCGAACCACCACCTGAGGCCCTCGCCTTTGCCTAACCACCACCTGAGGCCCTCACCTTCGCTGGATCACCACCTGAGACCGTCCCCTTCGTTGGACCACCACCTGAGGCCCTCACGTTCGCCAGACCACCACCTGACACCATCACCTTCATCGAACCACCACTTGAGGCCCTCACCTTCACCGGACCACATCCTGAGGCCCTTGCCTTCATTGGACCACCACGTGAGGCCCTTGCTTTAGCCAGACCATCACCTGAGGCCCTCGCCTTCGCTCGATCATCACCTTAGGCCTGGAGTTCTATAATACTATTACTTGAAGCCCGATATTCTACTAGTCCATCACCTAACACCTAGACTTCTGTCGTATAATTATTACTTATAATCTGATCGCCCTTGGAGGCGAGTCAGTCCATTATAACCAACTCAAGTTCTAGTGTAATCATTTTTAACTTGGCCAGGCCCCATGGTTTTCCCTTTTTTAGAGTTTTTCACGTAAAAATCTTGTGTTTTTTGTGTGTGAGCTGGATATCCATGCAACGCCTAGACGTAGTATTCTAACTCTATCGCCGTGTATATTCTATCCCGCAGCAATACTGAAAGTTGTTTAAAAAAGAAGTAAGAAAGTTATCTCGAATGAAGCCTTAATAGCCTCTTGTCAGGTATGAATCATTCAAAATTTGCATTGTTGTGTATAAAGATATATTGCATTGTAGGCCGTCACCACATTTAGAGATGCATGTGACAAGTTCTCTTATAATTCCAAGTATAAAAGAGAATTTTTTTCTCATGCAAGCACAATTTTTTATTATTAAACTTCATAAACTTGTCTGATGGCTATTATGATATCATTGCCAATGCTTGCAGTCTATTTGTTACTAGTGATCCTATATATCTGCTTTTAGAAAAATAAAAAAAAGGTCAAAATTGCTCCAAAGGATATCCTTAGCATTGATTCCATAATGAAGCTTATTGGAAATCTTAGAAATCATAAAGCTTCTCTATTGCACAAACAAGATAAAAACCCAATTAACCCAAAATAAATTCTAAAAGCTAAGAAAATAGTGTTAAATTAATGATTTTAACTTCTTCTAATGTCACTTAGCTTAAGTGATAGAGCAAAAGGGAAAATTACCTCAAACTCCTTTATCAAAGAATCAAGTATAGAAATTGCTTTAATCCCATTAAAGGGATTCAAACTAATAGTGTATTCTAAACTATATCTCTTAAAATTGTACACCTCTGCTATGGATAAAAAAAAAGAATAAAGAGTAAATACCTTTGAAAAATCACTATGTCGAATCTTGTCGCATCCTGTCACAGCTCACCTTACCCTGTTAGTTGAGAGCTTAGCCTTCCAACTAAGAGGTCTTGGATTCGAGTCTTTGTGTATACATTGTGTGTGTGAATTTGACTTAAATGACCTAAATGTCCCAAAAAAATCACATCCTCCTTTGCAACAATCAGCA
Organism: Dendrobium nobile; assembly: GCA_022539455.1. NCBI lineage: Eukaryota > Viridiplantae > Streptophyta > Magnoliopsida > Asparagales > Orchidaceae > Dendrobium > Dendrobium nobile. The sequence goes on from CM039723.1 coordinate 65,688,011, forward strand.
CCCATACTCTGCAAAAACGAGGCCGCTGTAGGTCGCGTAAGCCCCATGCCTATCGAGCTCCTACCCACATCAATAAAATAAGAAATAAAGGCCTTTGGCTTGCATCTTCCATTCGCATTCCTCTTCTTGTAAGACTAGGCCGAATCCACAGCTCCAATCTTCATTTCCCTACCGAACTTCCTTCTCCCTTCTTCCGCCTACAGGTTTCCTCCTTCCCATCTCCGACATCTACGTCGTAATCCTCTACAGGCAAACTCCTGCTCCTACCTCAACATTCCAGCATCCCTCAATGTCGATCAAACCTTCACTAGGCCGAACCCTACTTGCGCTTCCTATATTCGAACATCCTCTGCCCTAATTTCTACATCCGTCGCCTCTACCCGCATACAAGTAGCAAGCCAACTAGCCCTAGCCGATCGACCTTCCTCTACTAAATATGTACCCATCAACCTATAACCCTTGCAACCGCAAGAAGCTCCATCCAGCCCCATTTTTTATACTTGACTTCCTCCTTAGATCCTCATACAGCCGCAAGTATCCACAGACAAAGCCGTCGACCGAAGCCCACATCTCCCCCAAGCCTTCATGCCTCATCCTACTCATTTCCCTCTCTCACCTGAAATCCATCTGAGGGCAAACCTCTAATATGGTGCAAGCCAACTACCCCATTTATCATCTAGCCCGTAAACTCAGACCAACTCAAAACCCCACCTCCAATCTACTTCGCAAACCTATATAATAATCACTTGATTCAATCCAACTCAATAGGTAAAATTTCATCTGAAAACTTTTTCCCCTCATACTCCATTGATGATATTGATTGATAGTTCTTTCTATTTACTATGTATAGTATTAATGATCTTAATTATTAATGTTATTAGTGATAACTATCATTAATGACATCAATAATATATATCATCAATGCTATTGAGAGTAGTTATGACAATTGTTAGCAATGTTAATAATATTTAATATATTGTTAGGCCAGTTCAGGGGGAACCGTCCCAGTCGGCCAAGGGGCCGGCTCTGCGGGTCTACAGGAGGCAGAAACATTCCGCCTCCTTCTACTAATCTCGCCCATAGAGCGGGCTCCGTTGCTCAAAACAGTTTTAAATTCAAAAAGGAGGGGGCGATAAGGTCTATTTGGTCTTTTTATGTATTTTTATTAATTGTATGTTTTAAGTATGGGAGGGAAATTAAGGTATGGGTTATGCTTTTAATTATTCAGAAAATTCTCTTGTTGTTCTTTTGGGTGCGAGGGCTCTAGATCTGATTTCTAGAGATTGGGAGAGTGTGATCCTCCTCTCGAATAAAGGATCTTTATATCTTTGTTGTTTTTTCTTCATCTACTAGTAAAATACAAGTATTTGGGTGGTTTTTCTCCACTATTCTCTCAGATTTCCTCTATTTTTGTCCACTGTCTAGCTATTTTTCTGCTGTAAACAGCGGATTTCATTAAGATTTACTTCTGATTTGGCAAGAAAATACTTGAAATCAAGTATTTCCTATCAGATTTGGCTAGGAAATACTTTAAATCAAGTATTTCCTATCAAATTGGTATCATAGCACATCTTGGGACTGATCGTGGTATGATTTTTATAGATTTCAGATACTGCAATTTTTTCTGGCAAGGAGTTTGGTGAAGTTTTTTAAGATCCAAAAAATCTTCTTAAAATTTTGGTTTCTTTGGGATGGCGGCTAAGAAAGTTGATGCGTTGGAAGAAAGGCTTGAAGGAGAGATGAATCAAATCAAGGAGACCGTGGAAGAAAGAATGGAAGGGCAAGTGGCTGATCTACAAGATATGATGAAGAAGATGTTGGAGTTTCAAACTCAATCGATGGTGTTTAATGCAGAAGGGCCTGAAGCAAAAAAAAACACCAACTCTGAAATCCATCGAGAGGAAGGGGAAGTGGAAATTGTGGAAGGGAGAAAGGGAAGACCTCATCTGGAGCCTTTCCATAGGGAGGAGAGAGGAGGAAGATATGGGGAAAAGCAAAGCTATGGAGGTGTGGAGCCAAGAGATTCTGGTTGGAAGCACTGAGAGGGTTATTATGGACCCCGGTGGGCTATTTTTGAAGATTGAAGAAGGGATTTCAAAGGTGGAAAGGGGCAAGGTAGAGCCAACGAGGATCGGGAAACATGGGGGGAGGCGCAGGCACATGGGAGATGAGAAATTATGGAGGATTAAGGGGAAATGATAGGGATCATAAGGCGAAGAAAATAAAAATGCCCATTTTTGAAGGGGAGGATACTTATGGGTAGATTTACAAGGTGGAGAGGTACTTTGCCGTTAACGGTTTAATGGAGGAAGAGAAATTATCGACAGTAGGCTTATGTCTGGTAGGGAAGGCACTCTCTTGGAACTAGTGCAGAGATCATAGGGGACCCATTTGGTGCTGGGAAGAATTCAAGGATAGTTTGATAGAGCATTTCCAAGCCGACCAGAGAGGAGACTTCTATGAGCAGTTCTTTTCCCTAATGTAGGAGGGGTCTGTGGTGGACTAGCAGGAGAGATTTGAGCATCTGGCCAGTAGAGTAGAGCGCTTGTCTGATACTGTGCTGGAGGGGAATTTCATGAAGGGGTTAAAGGCAGAGATTAGAGCAGCGGTGAAGGTCCTTATACCTAGCGATCTAGGGGAGGCTATGAAGCTTGCACAACTGGTCAAAAGTCAAAAGAATCTAGAAAAGGGAGTTAGGAATAGCAACTTATGAGGCACTTATAGGTGGATGACTACCCACCTAGTCTCCAAGGGAGCATCCACAGTAGGGATGAAAGAAGTTCCAAAACAAAAAGCAACAGGAGGAGGAAATGGGGGGTAGTTCAAGAAACTTACTGAGAAGAAAATGAAAGAGAAGAGAACAAAAGGAATGTGTTTTTGATGTGACAAAAAATACATGTCATAGCATAAGTGAAAGGATTGAACTCTTTAAGTTCTCCTCGTTTGTGAAGACGAGGAAGACGAAAAGGGAGGAGGGAGTGGTTCTGAGGTAGAGGAGGAAAAGCTACATCTGGATGTGGCAGAAGTCTCTATTAACTCCATAGTGGGATTTACACCGAGTCACACTATGAAAGTGAAATGAGAGATAGCTGACCGCGAAGTTTTGGTGTTGATCGATAATGGGGCAATCCACAATTTCATTTCCACCCAGATTGTGGTTGGGGATGGAGTTAGTATATTTATGAAGCTATGGAGTGATGATGGGCATGGGAAAAGTAGAAATGGGAAGAGGAATCTATAAAGGGGTGGTGCTGAAGATCCAAGGTATCCAAGTGAAGGAAGACTTCTTTCCCCTAGAATTGGGGAGTACGGATATCATCCTAGGGATGAAGTGGTTGCAAACCTTTGGGGAAACCAAGATCAATTGGGGTACTCTGAGGATGGAGTTAGTGAGGGGAGGAAGGAAGAGGGTGATTCATGGTGATGCGGGACTGACCAAGGCAGGGATTTCTCTTAAATCCCTAATCAAGACCATTCAGGAGGAGGAGGAAGGCTATTTGGTGGAATTACATAGATTGGAGGGAGTGAGTTTGGAGGAAGGGGGAGACATACCCCTCTCTATATAGCCTTTGATCCAGGAATTCTATGAGGTTTTTCAACCACCTCTAGGGTTTCCACCACTCAGAGAGCAGGAGCATGCCATCATACTGAGGGAGGGAGTGTCACCTGTCAGCGTATGACCTTACCATTACCCTCAATTTCAGAAAGATGAAATAGAAAAGTTGATCAGAGAAATGCTGGAAGCAGAGATCATCAGGCCCAGCACTAGCCCATTTTCTAGTCCTGTTCTATTGGTGAAGAAGAAGGATGACAGTTGGCGGTTCTGCGTAGACTACCGCGCACTCAATAAAAAACTATACCTGATAAGTTTCCTATACCAGTTATTGACGAGCTGTTAGATGAATTGAGTGGAACAATAATCTTTAGTAAGATTGACTTGAAATTAGGATATCATCAGATTCGAATGAAGAGGGAGGATGTACCCAAGACTGCATTTCAAACACATGAGGGACACTATGAGTTCCTAGTGATGCCCTTTGGCCTTTCCAATGCCCCAGCCATGTTCCAAGCACTCATGAATATGGTCTTCAAACCGTACCTTAGGCGATTTCTTTTGGTGTTCTTTGATGACATCCTAGTGTATAGCAAGACAGAGCAAGAGCATTGGCGGCATTTAAAGCAGGTGTTAGAGATTCTCTAGGAGCACTAGTTGAGGGCTAACATGAACAAGTGCTGCTTTGTACAAGCTAGTGTGGAGTACTTGGGGTATGTGGTATCTAAAGAGGGGGTAGCTACAGATCAGTCCAAGATTGAAGCCATGTTAATGTGGCCACTGCCTAAAAATCTAAAATAATTGGGGGAATTCCTAGAGCTGACAGTATACTACATAAGGTTCATGAAGGGATACAGTACCATAGCATGGCCACTCACTGAGCAGTTGAAGAAAGACGGATTTCTATGGAGGGAGGCCACCATGACAGCATTTGAGAAGTTAAGGAAATCCATGACCACAATATCAGTCTTAGCTTTGTCGGATTTTACTCAGGTCTTTGTAGTAGAGACAGATGTATCAGGGTATGATTTAGGAGCAGTGTTGATGCAGAATCATAGGTCCATTTCTTACTTCAGTTAGGTGTTAATAGTAAGAGCCTGACTAAAATCTGTTTATGAGAGGGAATTGATGGCAATTGTGTTGGCCATCCAGAAGTGGTGCCCCTACTTACACAAAAGACATTTCATAGTTAGGACCGACCAACAGAGCTTGAAATACTTGTTGGAACAATGAATGGTAATAGAAGAAAATTAGAGGTGGCTATCTAAACTACTAGGGTATGATGTTGAGATTCAGTACAGGCCAAGGGTTAAGAATAAAGCGGTAGATTCCCTATCCCGATGCATGGGGAGATGCAAACGGTGGCTGTATTAGTCCCAATGATGCTAGATTGGGAGGCCATCAGGGAGGAGAGTGCTAGGGATGAAGAACTAGGCAGGATCAAGACTGACTTACTAAAGGGAGAGGGAAACCATCCAGGGTACTCATTGGAGGGGAGAGATTGTTATACCATGGGAGACTTGTGTTACCCAAAACATCAATTCACATTCCATAGTTGCTCCAGAAGTTCCATGGGACTGAGTGGGAGGTCATTCAGGAGTGTTAAAGACCTACAGGAGACTCACGGTAGAACTGTACTGGAAAGGGAAGCACAAGGATGTGGAAGAGATGGTATCCAGATGCGATGTCTGCCGAAGGAATAAGTACCTAGCTATGTCACCCGAGGGGTTACTGCAGCCCTTGGCTTTACCATGTCAAGTCTGGGAGGAGGTATCTATGGACTTCATTGATGGGCTTCCCTGTTATGAGGGATTCACTATGACATTGGTGGTAGTGGATAGATTGAGCAAATATGCTCATTTCATTCCTCTACGTCATCCCTACACTACGGTGACAGTAGCGTCATCATTCATCAGAGAAATAGTCAGATTACATGGGGTACTAGAAGCGATAGTCTCTGACAGGGATAAAGTATTCCTGATCCATTTCTAGAGAAAGATGTTCAGATTGCAGGGGACAGTGCTGAAAAAGGGTACCGCTTACCACCCACAGATGGATGTCCAAATAGAAGTAGTCAATTGGAGCTTGAAGACTTATCTGAGAGGCTTTACATCGGAGACACCTAAGCTATAGGCTAAATGGCTATCATGGGCCGAGTATTGGTACAACATCTCTTTTCATTCTACTTCTCAAATTACACCGTTCAAGGTGTTGTATGGAAGGGATCCACCCCATTTAGTGCATTTTGGGAGTAGCAGTACTCCAGTTTCTTCAGTAGAGGAGTACTTGGAGGAGAGGAATAAGATACTGGAAGAGTGGAAAAGACATCTGTTGAGGGCTCAACAGATTATGAAGAAACAGGATGATGGGCATCGGAGGGACATCCAGTTTGAAGTTGGTGAGAGGGTGGTTTTGAAGCTCCGACCATATCAACAGAAAATGGTTGCCAGCAGAAGGAATGAGAAACTTGCTCCATGGTACTTTGGTCCTTATGAAGTACTAGAGAAGATTGAATTTGTGGCATATCGTTTGAAGCTACCACCTAAGGTGATGATCCATCCCGTTTTCCATGTATCTCAGCTGAGGGGAGCCATCGGAGATTATGCTACCAGTTCGGTGTTACCAGGGACACTAACTGATGAGATGGAGATGATATTGAATCAATTGGAGCTTATGGAGGTTCGTCGGAAAGCAGATAAAGATACAAAAGTCCTAATCAAATGGAAGAACCTCTCTGACTACGAAGCCATGTGGGAGCCATACGAGTGGATGAAAATATAGTTTCCTGATTTCCACCTTGAGGAAAGGTGGTTCTTTGGGAGTGCGGTATTGTTAGGCCAATTCAGAGGGAATCGGCCCAGGCGGCCAAGGGGTCGGCTCTGTGAGTCTATAGGAGGAGGAATCATTCCACCTCCCTCTACTAATTCCGCCCATTGGGCGGGCCCCACTGCTCAAAACAATTTTAAGTTCAAAAAGGAGGGGCCGGCAAGGGCTGTTTGGTTATTTTATGTATTTTTATTAATTGTATGCTTTAAGTATGAGAGGGAGATTAGGGCATGGGTTATGCTTTTAATTATTCAGAAAATTTTATTGTTGTTCTTTTGGATGCGAGGGCTCTAGATCTGATTTCTAGAAATTCTGAGAGTGTGATCCTCCTCTCAAATAGAGGATCTTTGTATCTTTGCCATTTTTCCTTCATCTACTAGTAAAATACAAGTATTTGGGTGATTTTCTCCACTATTCTCTCAGATTTTATCTGGTTTTATCCACTGTCTTGCTGTTTTTCTGCTGTAAATAGCGGATTTCATTATGATTTGCTTCAGATTTGGCTAGGAAATACTTGAAAAGTATTTCCTATCATATATTCTCATTGTTAATGTGTTATTAATGTTGCTATTGATATATATATATATATATATATATATATATATATATATATATATGTGTGTGTGTGTGTGTGTGTGTGTGTGTGTGTGTGTGTGTGTGTGTGTGTGTGTAAAAAAAAAAGAGAAGGGTAAATGAAAGTTTCAAAAGGAAGGGAGAGAGGGACTTTAAAAAAAAAGAGAAAAGAAAAAGAAGAAGAAATACCATTCTCTTGCCACCGCTGTCACAACACCGACATAGTCGACCTCATCCGCGCAGATATAATTTCTAAACCTCACTCTCATTGTTAATTTGTAGATCATCCTACGCGCTCATGTAACTCAGTTGGAGGGAAACCAGTACGACGCTCGCGGTGATCTAGGTAACCCTCTAAGCGCTCACATTGCATAGAGAGGATGAAAATTAAGTACCCGTATATGGGGAAACAACTGCTCTATTTCAAAATAGGTGCTCAAAGACCCTTATGCGCTCTTGTAGCGTAGAGAGGATTGAACAAAATGTGGCTACGGTGTCACCTGACATCTACCTTAAATGCTCATGTAGCGTGGAGGAGAAGGTTGTCTCTTGGTTTTTCCCCTAAATGGGAGAGTCGTTAGGAGGCTGCCGAAACATACACTGACATGGGACATTACCTGGACTTGAACTTAACTTGGACTGTGGTGAACTTGCAAGTTTGGACTTGAACTCGATGATAACAAACAAACTTGAACTTAAATAGAACTTACACATTGAATTTGAACTAAATTATGATAATTTAAAACTTTATCTTGGACCAAATGACATTGAACTTAACTTGAATTTAGACATAAATAAAATGGATAATCAATAAAGAACATGATTTGGAAAGTGACATCAAAGTTCCAATGGAATGTTAAAGAATTATCATTTCGATTTGAATGAGAACACCAAACGAACTTGTGGAGAGTGTTGAAAATGAATTTCAACATATTGTAGGGGACTCGTGGAGGAAGCTATCCAAGCAATAATCAAGTGGATGTGCAATGAACATGAACCTAACTTAAAATTGAATATGACTATGACAAATGGTCAACAACAAAACTTCATTTGCACATTAACAATCAACTCTTAGGGGTCATCTCAATTGGAATGAAGAGATTGATGAATTTAACATCATTTTCATTACAAAGAGCTTGCAAGTGTGATTTAATTGGAAATAATAAGAAGAACATGAATAATTGGGTTTTATGCCAAAGTCATGGTATGGAGGGGGCCTTTGAACCATGATATTTCTTTTTCAATGTTGGATATGAGACATTCCTAAGTATTAATCGATAAGGATTGCAAGGAATATGGTGATCTACCTACAAGTTACGATATAAGAATCTTCAATTGATTCATGAAAGCTATGATGATTAGAAAGCGACTTGTTAACTGGCATCAAAGGCTATTGTTATCACACATAATATGGGAACATTGTAGAGGATGCAATGACACACTTGCAATAAAAAACATAAAGATTTTCAATCAACATTAAGGGATCATCGGATGCATAACAAATGCCACATCTTATATGAAGTCAAATATAACATACCTTGCAGGAAATAAAGGGCTTGAAAACACCTGTCTTCTATGACATAATACCAAGGTGCGATGAATGTAACAATGCTCCATGACCTGTATCAAGATACAAATAAAGGCATCCAACCTTGTAGTCAATGAAATTTAAGAAGGAATACAATCTGATTGTGGACAAATATGCAAGAGCCTTCAATGAATGCAGTATCTTGTCAATGGAGATGCAAAACGAGCACTATGAATCCCTTTCATTCAATGATAGTCGACTCATGGATAAATATTGTAGTTGCCTTCAAATGCTGAGGATTGACACATAATGAGCATGATGGACAGTCTAATGTGCCTTCAATTGCTACAATTATTAGTTCAAGGTAGTTGTCACAAATTCTAAAGTAAAGTGCACCAGTAAGGACATAACCATCCATTGTCAAAACTAAATTATGGTTATGAATAGAGCCCGTATGCTCCCCAAACAAACATAAAACTTCTTTGGAAAATCATTTAGCAAATATTTTATATTTGAGAAAAGTGTAATATAATTAATTTTTGTCATATATTAAACTCATATAAGAATTAGTCTAATTACTACCAATTTTAACATAAACTAATTTGAATCGAGATACCAAGATTAAGGCTTTCTTTGGGATGACTAATTTTAATTTTTGTACTAGAAAGCTGCTTTAAGAAGTAGAAAGAAAGTCATCTCAAATGAAGTCTAAGTGTGAGCTATGATCTACTATAAACATCAATTCATCTAGTATTATAGATCCTACCAAACCAAAGAAACCTCTGCAACCCAAACCATCACAGCTTCATCACTCAAATATCTCATAGGCAATATTAAGTCCATCGTCCATACACAACTTACAAGTGAAAACTACCCCATATGGCGCCTCTAAATTCTCAAACTCTTCTCAGTAAATAACTTTGTCAGCTACCTTCTGGGTGATTTTCATTGTCCACCCAATCTACAACCCACCACAACCGGAGAGCTAGGTCCAAACTCGGCATACACCACCTAGAAACTCCTTGATGAAAATCACTCTGTCGCTCTGTACTCCACCATTTTAGCCACCAACTTACCCAATATTTTGGAACCTGCATTCCTTCCGTGCAATCTAAAAAACCCTTAAAATGACTCCAACCTTCGTACCAGTCACGTGAGCTTTAGCTCAAAACTTAGTTACATAATATCTCTATGATATATCCGACCATGGACTAATACCTCTCAAATATCAATTCACTTGTCGACAACATCACCGCAGTCAGATCCACCCTCAAAAGTGAAGACATAATCATGTACTTTCTAAATGGCTTACCTCCCTCCTATCAAGCCTTCAAGATAGCCATAAGAACAAAGTTAACTCCCATTAGCCTTGACGACCTCTATTCTCTTATATGTAATGAAGAGATTGGCATTGCTGTCGAGAATCTCAAACTATCCTCTTTTGGCTTAGCTATAGTTACCTTCTCAGCCTTCCGAGGTCATCCCATGCGCTAGAGCAACGTTTGCTTCCAACCAACACAATAGCAGCCAAACTCTCGTTCTACTTCTCATCAACCAGGCTCTCTCCAATGAGTCATTTGCCAAATATGCAACAAGTCTTGCCACACAGCGGCTTCCTATTTGCATCGCAGTAATCTGGACTAAAAACCCAAACCTCCTATCAACCCAACTGGCCTCTACACAAAAAAAAAAATTCAAATTCCCCCTCAACCGATTAATTCCTAGACTCAGGCCATTCCACGTACATGACTACTGACCTCAACAATTTTTAGCAACCAACATCATACACGGGCTTTGATGCTATCACCATTGATAAAGGCGCATCTCTCTGAATCAACAATATTGGAAAAGGCATACTTCCTACTCCCCAACCTCATTGTAAGCTCCATTTAAACCAACTTCTACATGTTCCCTCTCTTCCCAACAATCTTCTTTTCTGCATCAACTTCTATCTGATAATCACTGCTCAACTCATTTTGATTCTCATGGCTTCATTATTCCAAACCACACCACCCGCCAACCACTTCTTTGGGGTCGCAGAAGAAATGGGCTTTACCCTATTAAACCTGTTCCCATCCCACTCCATCAGTGATCTCTCTCCTTTTCCCTTGATCCACTCCCACTCTAGCATGCAAGGCTTGGTCACTCGCATCAGTCAACTCTAAGCAAACTATCTATGCTACTTAATATTAATTTTTTCTCTTCTACATCTTTTAAATGTAGCACATGTACTGTGGAAAAAAGCCACAACTTACCATTCTTTCAAAATAATTAATGTAACTCTAAACCATTATCTCTAATACATACAAATGTCTGGGGTCCATCACTAGTTTCATCATTAACAGGTCATCACTACTATGTCATCCTCATTGATGACTTCTCTAAATTCACATGGCTTTATCCAATACACCATAAATCTGAAATCTCAGAATATCTAATCAACTTCAATAACTAAGCAGAATGCTAATATGGAACCCAAATACAAATCATCTGCTCCAACGACGGTAGCAAATACATCACTCACAAGCTCACCACCTTGCTAGCTCAATGAGGCATTCGTCACTAATTCAAATGTCCCTACACCCCAAAACAAAATGGCATAGCCGAGTACAATTACAGACACCTAATTGAGGTAACCCATACCCTTTTAAATTTTTGCCATCTCCCCATCTTTTGCTAGTTTGAGTCTCTTCTCACCTTCCTATATCTCATCAATCACCTACCTTCCACTAACACCAACAACAAATTACCATACCATATCCTTCATGACAAACAACCACCCTATAAACATCTTACAAAAAGCTTCCCATGACTCTACCCCCTCACCCCACATAAGCTTGCCTCGCTCTCAACTCCTTGCCTATTTCTTGGTTACTTGAACACTTATAAAGGCTACCAATGTTATAACCTTAAAACCCACAAAACTCATATCTTTCATCACATTTTATTCATTAGAAGACCTTCCCCTACAAAACTACACAGCCCGTCCATGACTCACCTCCCTCCATCTCCCCTCTCTTATTAGTTCCCTCTACCCACACCTCATCTCCTAATGAACCTACTAACAACCTTGCAAAAACCACATCCCTTTCCTTAACCTCCTCCACCCCTCTTACCAGTCCACTATAGAATCAACCAACTTCCTCTCCTTCTCCTATAACCATCACACCCTAAATTCCTATTACCCAACAATCGCCTCGTCATCCCATGCTTATCCATGCTGAAACAGGTCATCTAAATTCAAAAAAAAAATCTTCACACTGTTCTCTCCATCATCCTCTCTGCCCACTCCTACAAGCTACACACAAGCATCAAAATACCTAGAATGGCAACATGCAATGTTTGACGAGTTTCTTGCTCTCCAACGATTAAAAACTTGGTCCCTCATCTCCCTCCTCAACATCAACCTGTCGTTGGCTAAAAATGGACATTTAAGAATAAATTCAAACCCGATAGATCCACTGACCATTTCAAAGTTCATTTGTTAGCCAAGGGCATTCACCAAGAACATGGCGTCAAATACACCAAAACCTTTAGTCCCATCGCAAAAACAACCACCATCCGTGTCTTTCTTGTGCTTGCAATCCCTAATAATTAGTTGGTCTATCAACTAGACATTTCCAATGCATTCTTACATGGTTGCCTTAATAAAGTTGTCAATATCTCTCTACCACCTGGCTTTGATGATCCCACTCATCCAAATCATGTGTGCAAACTTCACAAAGCCATCTACAACCTCAAGCAAGCACCTTGCCAATGGTTATCAACGTTTTTCAATTTTCTTCTCTCATACGGCTTCCACTTTAGCCAATCCAATCCCTCACTTGTCCTCTAGTCCAATTCAAAAACCCACATATTCCTTCTACTATATGTTGATGACATATTAGTCATTAGCAATAATTCTCACTCCTTACACCATCTTCTTACCACTCTCCAACAATAGTTCACACTCAAAGATCTCGACAATTTATCTCTAACAGAGATGAGTATAGAGCACCAATTGCTACTGTTAAAATTGTATGGATTTGTCGGATCCTCCTTTACTTCAACATTTCCTTGCCAGAGCCTTCTCCACTCTACTATGATAGTATCTCAGGCAACACTTTAGCCAATAATCTCGTGTTCTATAAACGGACAAACACATAGAAATTGACTATCACTTCATTCTTGATTGCATTCACCTCAAAGAAAAAGTTGTTCACCACATTTACTCCAAGGATCAGCCTGCTGACATCCTCACCAAAGCTCTCCCACCCACACAGTTCTACTTTATATGCAACAAATTGATAATCCAAAATTAGTATTCTCAATTTGAGGGGAGCTGATAAACATCACTTGATAAGCAAGCCACCAACTCATGTCACTCTCCACTACTGGTGCAGACCTGTAGCAAACAACCAGTCAGACCAAACAATCTGGATTGTCTCCGAATGAATGACAGGTCCAAACCTTCCACCTCAGTAGCTACTTTGTGTCTCAATTCTCTATATATTCTTACTATTGTAATCTCTCAAGCACTTGAATACAATACTCTATTAATTGCAATTACCTCTTACTCTATTGTTCGTTATTATTGAACTTTTTTTTTAATCATTTTCTTGCTAAACCTACGTGTTAGATAGGTTCACCCATGGTCCATCATGAGCATCATTTTGCTTAATAGCTACTTGACAGGTATAAATCATTCAAACTTTTCATTATTATGTATAGGTATATATTGCATTGCAGGCTGTCACCTCATTTAGAGATGCATGTGACAAGATCTCTTATAATCTCAAGTATAAGAGATAATTTTCTCTCATGCAAGCACAAATTATTATTTTAAAACTTAATAGCCATGTGTGATGGCTTTTATGATATCATTTCCAATGCTTGCAATATATTGTTGACCTCATTTTTATATGAGGTCACCTAGATCAATCCTGACCCCAGATCAATTTATACTCCAAACCAATCTAGACTCTAGGATCCTCCTATAATCCAAGCCCTAAGATTCCTTCAGACAAATCTAAACCTTAGGATCTATCTAGGTCCTAGTATTCTTCTAGAACCAAAACCCTAGGATTTACTCTAGACCCTAGGATTCTTCTAGACTAATCCAGACCTTAAGATCTATCTTGACCATAGAGTCCCTCAAGATTCTAGGACCAATCTAGATTAAAATCAATCCATACCTCTAACCAATTCAAATCTTAAACCAATCTAGACTTTAATAATTTAAATTCAAATTAATTCAAGCTTCAAACTCATCAAGACTTTAACCCAGTCCGGTTTAAAATCCAAACTCCAATTCAAACCTTGATCCTACCTCTAATCCAGCTTCAATCTTATCCAATCATTCATAATCAACCATATGGTTATGAGTGATGAGGGTAATTCAAATTCAAGCAATCAAATCAAAATTGTAGATCAAACCCTGAGAATCCAAACAAAAATCCAAGGTTTAAAGGACTTATCCTAAAAGCCTTATCCATGGATTTTTCAAACACTTCAAACCCCAATCAAATTACCTCTAATTTAGAGTCTATCAATTGCATATTTATAGGATATATCTCTAGAGCAACACTAAAAAATTAAGCTCATTCTAAGGTCTCTAACCCCAAAAATTAAATTGAATTCAAAGGCTAGAAAACCTTCAAATATTTATAGCCTATACCACTAGACTTGCCACCTAATGGATCCTGACCTTGGAGCCTTCGCCAAACACTTAATAACCTCTAGACTCTTAATCCTAATTTGTTAAGCCTTACACTATATTTTGGTGGACCGATTTTGACCCTCAGTTGACCAAGGGTCAAAATGACCAAAATACCCCTTAAGGGTTTGAATATATATATATATTATATATATATATATATATATATATATATATATATATATATATATATATATATATATATATATATTATATATATATATATATATATATATATATATATATCAAACCAAATGACTTCCAAATTTCTTGGAACCACTTCCAGTAATTTTAAATATCAAACCAAACATTTTGAACTCAAACCCAGACCCTAGGTCAATCTGGTTGACCAGGTCAACCTAGGTTTACCAAATAGGCCTTTAAAGGTTCAAATAATCATTTTGACGGAATTGACCTCCCTAAACCTGGGGACTACCTCTACTGGTTTCCAAATGTCATTCCTAACCTGTCTAAACTGGACCCAGTCCTTGGATCAACCAGGTTGACCAAGTCAACCTACATTGACCCAATGGCCACTTAAGGGCTTAAATAGTCATTTTGACCATTTAAACCATTTTAACCTTCAAACCACCTCTAGCAAGCTTCAAATATCATTTCAAACCAATTAATCTCAAACTCAGGTCTTAGGTCAACTTGGTTGACCAATTCAACCTTGATTGACCCAATGAACCATTAAGGTTTAAATGGGTCTATCCAACCCATTTAACCAAATCAAGCTCTTCAAAGCCATCAAATCCATTTCAAAGTATGATTCAAATATATTCAAATCCATTTGAAGTTAAACCAACTTGATTTGACTTGGTCAAAGTTCAATCAATGGTCAAGCCTTAATTCCTGTATGTCCATACATTTTAAATCTAATCATATTGCTTAAGACTTTTCAAAACCACTTCATTTAATGCCTTGAATACCCTTTAGCTCATTTGGAGTCAAGCCATGGTCCACTTAACCATGTCAATACATTTTGACTTGGTCAAACCCATTCAAAATCCTTTATATTCCTTCAAACCCTAGCTCTATGGCTTTATACTCCTTCCAAACTACTCTAATTTATCCTTGGTGCCACCTCATCAAGACTTGACCTTTTGACTGGTCAAACTAGTAAATAAATGGTCAATTAGCCATTAAATGAGCTAAATCTTTGATGACATGACATCTATTTCAAGCCCTTTTAATTCCAACTGTTCAAACAACTTCTAGAACATTCGAAAGGCTATTCCTAGCCCTTTGATTAGGATCTAATGGCCTTAATCCTCTCCAATGTGCTTAAATCAAGACAAAACCCACTTTACACCTAAGCTGTCCTTGCTCCCAGCTTTCTAACCACCCTAGGGGCAAGTGGTAGCCATCTATGGGTGTCCCCAACTGATCCTAGCCATCCAATAAGCAAAGGGCCATTTGAATAAGGGAAAAGGTTCAAACCAAGGGTCATTCTAACCTAGAGCTTTTCTCACTGTTTAAGCTTCTCCAGACTTAGCCTCCAGTTCTTTCAAGCTCCAGGCTTCTCCCACAACCATTCCAGATCAAACCCCACCATTAAAACCTTGCCGACGATGATCCTCTGGCAAGTTCAAGCTCAAATCCATCCAAAGCTCAAGGCCCTTGATCCACACATTCACAAGCCAAGATTTCTTCTACAAATTGGACCGTGGATAGCCTACAAATGCAACAAGTCCGTAAATAGTCCAAAATGTCCCTTATTAAGGTGAAAATCTTACACCCTAGGTTAGAACACTTAGGATTAATTAACATTTTAAAAAGCTCGTTTCAAGCCATAAATTTCAATCCCCATGATTTCTATTCAGTTTAGTAATCTAGGTTTAAAATTTTGATCAATATGGTTCAACCGTTTGTAAGAATGAGCTTAAAACCTTATTGTTAGGGCTAATGTATTGTTCGCCTGCATACTCAAAATATGGACTATTGAACTTTTGATAAACAGTCCAAATTTTGATCCAAATAGTGAAAGATCAGAAGGTTCAAGCCTTGCGTCTATGTGGATAAGCGGACAACGTGGATTTTCATCAATTGCAACCATGCAGCAATGATTGCGCGACGACGCAATCATTGCCCATGATTGGCCTGCCACCATCTGTAGTATTGATGTCCAATCATAGCACGCCACGTTGCTGCCACTGCCACCAACGACTTTTTCTATTTTTTATTATTTAAAATTTATTTTAAACATATTTTTATAAACATAAAATCAAAAAAATTTAATTTAAACATAAAAAAATTAATATTTTATATTAAAATATCAAAAAATTCAATCCTTTAATTTGAATTTAAAATTATTTAAAAATAATAAATATATTTTAAAAAAATTTAAAATTTTAATTTATATTTAATTAAATATTTTTCAAAATTTTAAAAGTTTATATACTAAAATTTGTTAAATGATTAAAATTTTATTTTAAACTAATTTATTTTGAAAACTAGCTAAATTTAAACTATAATTTTGGGATATTTTAAATCATTTTTATTAATAAATTATTTAAATGTTAATTAATATTTAATTTAAATTAAGTTTAAATAATTTTGAAATTTTCAAAAAAAAAATCATTTATATAATTTAAAATTTTCAGAGAATTCTTAAGACTTAGTTTAATTTGATTTTAAAATTATTTTAAACCTTAACTAATTTTAAATTAATTTAAATACATTAATAAATCTTAAACTTTAAAAATGATAAGAAAATCAAAATAATCCAAAACAAAATTAATTTATTTATCGAAATCTTTGAAATTTCAATTACTTTAATTTAAGATTAATTTAAAAATTTAAATATAAATAATTTGAATTATTTAAATATCTATAATATTTCATTATATATTTAATTAAATATTATATTGATTATTTTAAAATTTTCAAATAACTTTAAATATCAGAGGATCTCTCAAGTCCTTCAAAATTATTTTATCAAAATTTTTAAATATTTTATTTTAAAATGTATATCCTTATATATAGGTTTATATGTATATATATTTTAAAAATATTTTAAAATTATATATGTTTAAATCTATAATTTTGAGAGATCCCTTGAAACTTTAAATATGGATTGAGCTTGAATGAATGGATTTGACAGGGATGATTAGTGAATAATTATTCTAATTATTTACTAATTAATTTTTTAATTATTCAAGTTAATTTTGTCCTTTTTGCACACACTTGTTGCACATAGGTTAGGCTCTCTTAGATTTAAGAGTTAGTTGTTATTGTGTGTGCTTATTTCATGCTTGTCCAAGTGTTAGCAAAAATTTGATTCAAACTTACATAACCTAGTGATGTCATTAAGGATAATAATTAGGCCTATTTAGAGCAACTTAAGAAAAAAATATTAACATTTATAGAATCACAAGGCCAATATTTAACCTAGAAACTTTGAAAACTTAAACTTAGTGACATCTCTAGCCGATAGAAAAATTCTATAACTATAAAAAAAAATCTAAAATTCTAAAAAATCTAAAAAGATTAAAATTCTAAAAAAATAGAAACCTAAAGCAAAATAAGAAAATCTAAAATAAATATATTATAATAAAAATAAATCTAAAATAAAAATGAATAACAAAATAAAATAAAAGTATCTAAAATAAATCAAATAAAAATAAAAATCTATAAAATCTAAAAAAATCTATCTAATCTAAAATCTCTACAAAAAAAAGATAATATAAGAATCTAAAAATAAATTCCTAAAAAAAAAAATCAAAAATCTTAATAATAAAAAAAAAAAAACATCTAAATTCTAAAAAATAAAATAAAATCTAAATAATAAATCTATAAAAAGAAAAAAAAATTCTATCTAAAAAACAAAACTCAAAAAATCTAAAAAAAATATAAAAAAAACTAAAAAAAAATTTAAAAAAAAATAAATAAATTCTAAAAAATAAAAAAACACATCTAAAAATTCTAAAAAAAAAATATAAAAATAAATCTAAAATTCAACTTTAAAAATTATTAATCCCGTATTTATTTTTTTAAATTAATCCTTTAATTAAGCCTTTAAAACTTCCAAAAATTATAATAAATCTAATTTAAATAAAAATACAAATAATACCTCAAACTCTCCAGAATTTAATCCTAAATCAATAAAAAATAAAACCCCTTTGATTTGATAACAAATTTAAGTTTAATTTAATTTTAATTAAAATTCAATATTTAATAAATTAAATATAATTAAAAATTCCAAAAAATTCTCAAATACTTTTTAACTCCTCAGATCATTTCTTTTCTTCGGAGGTTATTTCAAGAAGTTTTGGAGTTCATTTGGAGCAAAACCAAAAAAAGGGCCTTTCATTAAATCAATTTAAAAATTCAATAAAAAATCAAATTTTGAAAAATCATAATTAATTTTAAAAAATTTCAAATTAATCAAACTCAAAGGCATTCAACTCAAAATAAAATTAAATATTTATCAAAAATAACAAACCTTCAAAAATCATTTAAATTTGAAAAAGTCAACAAACCGGTCAAACTCAAGTCAAAATCAAGTCAAATATTCAAACCTTCATAATAAAGTATTAAAAAATCCAAATATAGCATACTTATAGTCTAACTGATCATCTTATGGTCTAATATTTATGTAAATACTAAATTTCCAGAAGTCACTCTTAATGAAAAAGTTAATTTTTACCCCATAACTAAATGATTAAAATAATCCAGAAAATTCCAAAAACTCAAAAAATAATTTAAAATTCCAAAAATCTTTAATTAAAATTAAAACCAGCAATCAAACAAGCTTAATTAGAAATTATTCAACATTCAAACCTTAATCAAATCATATTACTTAATCATATCGATTATCTCTAGGTAACCCAAGCCTACGAGACTATTAAATTTGTCCCAATGAAGGTGAAATAAACTTTACAGCCTCAGTGAGCAACAAGGTGATAATCAATAACATTTTAAAATATACTTTAAAATAAATTTTAACCCATTAATACTTAAACTCAAACTTAAATCTCTTAGGCCTTTTAATCAAACAGAACTTCTAACAACTTTAACAAATTACACTTTATAGGTCATACCCAAGCCACACAACCTACCTCACACACTTTAGATGATTTTTTAGGACAATAAACTCTAGTCTTAGGCTAGGTCGATGTTTACTTTTCTATTATGTGCCGAGTTGTCTATAGTTTTCACTACATGCTGTTTGATGATGTTGATGTGATTGTTTACTTACTTTTTTGTACTTTGTGATGTGTTTGACTATGCACTAGGTCTATCCTTAGGTTAGAGGCAATTTATGCTAACTCAATCTTATATAGGTGGCAATGCTCTCATATATGACATAAATACTAAAGAGGGCATATATATATATATATATATATGCTTTGCACATGTGCTCCAGAATGCTAAGAGCCCTTTTAAATTTAAAGAGCATGGCCAAATGTGGCTCTGATTTGAGCATTTTAAAATTCAAAATATTAATTTCTTGAGATTATTTATTTAAATGTGATTATTAGGATAACCCTACAGGTTATTGATTCTAGATTTTACTTTTAATTGAAATGTAATTTGATTTATTTGAGTTGTAAAAATCAAATAATTTGAGATGGGATATTTATATCCAACTTGGATTTCAAAGAGGAGAAGACATCCCTAAGGGGAGAGTCTTCCTCCATTTGGATGATCAGGTTATGATATCTTTAAAATTTCAAAAGAGAAAAGATAACACCCCTTTTGAGGGGGAGTTTCTTTTCATTTGGATGTTCAAACTTGACGATCCAAGGACTTGTAGAAGAAGGAAGAAGTGGATAATGAGAAGATCTATTCTCAAAGTCACTTGAGTCTTAAGATTAGAAATTTGGGCTTGTTGTTAGTGGTACCCGTCCACTTTACTTTGTTGTAATTCTGAGATGTAATATTAAGTGGCACTTGCTACATGGATATTCAATTTGAGCATTTAATTTGATAGATTTATTTAATAGATTGTGCAATAGAACTACCTATTTTTTTAGTCTTTTTACTTGCATGTCGTGTTTGTTTTAGCCTAGAATCTGATCAGAGGCTCGTGAGGTCTCGCTTAATACTATTTCTACTTAAATAAAATTAAAAAATCTAAGCTAACATTTGTAACTCTAACATTTTAAAAAGTAAGCCCAGGACCGTCGTGAGATCTCATATGCATAATATTTGCACTTTTTTTCTTTTGTTAGGTACCTCCCCGCCTACGGGTTTTGGTAGACCACCTGATATATAAGGGTACAGATCTGTCAAGGGGAATTGTGCATTCTTTTAGGATAAAACTTATTTTTAAGCTTTTTTTAAATTTTTTCATTCAAATTTTAAACATTTAATCGAGTCAATTAGCATTCATCGCATTAGATACAAACTTAAAGAGCCTAGACTTTAATTGCATTTACTTAGACATCAAATATCCAACATATGTTAAGGGGTCATTTAGTATCCTCTCTAGATGACGGCCCTAACTCCTCAAACATAATCTAATTAGCATCCCTAGTACTTTTACATAAAAGACCAGACTCATGGTTTTATAGTGCCTAGAAGGTTTAGCTGGCTCCCTAATCCAAGCTGAGGTAAATCTAGATTTGCATTGTATTAGCTAGGTTCATGTCACTGACTTTTTAGTACCCAATTTAGACTTAGGTTTTGAGACAAGCTCAGGCTATAACGCCTCAACCTCCAGAAATTGAATCTCAACTTTTTAATAAAATTGACAACTGAAATTTAAATCTTCTTCAATCAAATTCAAGCTCAACACTATGTTTCTAAAGTAATTCATAATCTCAAAACATCTCCTACCCTTCTTCCTTTGACTCCAAAAATTAGTGCTCCAGTTTCATCAAATCTCATTTAAATTTCCAACCCTTACCTCCTTTGACATCAAACTTTTAACTCTTAAATAAAATTTCTACTACTATTTTAATCGTGAGTGTTCGTAGGAAACTCTATTTTTCTACGATGTAATTAACTACAAGGGATTGGGCTCGTATGAGATTTAGAAACCCTAATCAAATTTTAAAAATTAAGTTTTTAAAACCTTCAATTAATTATCTTTGGGAAAAATAAAATTTAATGATCATTATCTCCATTTTCAAATGATTGATCGTATATGATATTTTCTTTCCTTTGGAGGATATATCATTCGATTATCAAGATTTTAATTGTAAAATTAATGATCCCTTATCCAAATTATTATAGTCAAAAACTCAATTAAACATCATTTTAACCCTATCGAGTTGTATGTTGTATTTTCTTGAGTTGACTATGATAATCCGAAAAAATGTAAAGTTCTGAAATTTAAACCCTTAAGGGAATGGTATATTCACCTCATGAGGTGATATGCTATTCACAATGATGTGTTCGATTTCAAAACTATAATTTGAGAAATTAAACTTTCCCAAAGAAAATTAATATTTTTCAAAACTCACTTTTCAAACACACATTTATACATTACTAGTGACCCTATCTATGTGCTTCGAGAAAAATAAAAATGGTCAAAATTGCTCCAAAGGATACCCCTAGCATTGATTTCATAGTGAAGCTTAATGGAAATCTCAGAAATCATAAAGCTTCCCTGGTGCAAAAATAAGAGAAAGACCCAATTAGTCGAAAATAAATTCTAAATGCTAAGGAAATAGTGATAAATTAATTATTTTAAATTCTTGTAATGTCAATTGGCTTAAGTAATGGAGCAAAATGAAAAATTACCTAAAACTCATTTATGAAGGAATCAAGTATAGAAATTTCTTTAATCCCATTAAATAGATTCAAACTTGTAGTGTATTATGAACTATCTTAAGGTATAAACCCCAACTATTTAATTTTTGAATTCTATATATATATATAAGTAGAAGTTCACTAATCTCAAAACCATTTATGATATTCTTATGAGTCGTATAGTGCCATCGCAACTTGCAAGAATTATCACTGAACCTTTCTTTGGGATGGAAATTAAAAATGCTTTTCTAAGGATTTGTAAAAACAAAAGTTAAGGACCAAATAGTTTCTCCTCTAAATTCTACTTTAGGTTTCTTTTTTTCATTGAAGTTGCTCAATATTTTTCTCTCACATGAAATTTCCTAAAATGGTCAAGAAAAAATGTATCACTCTTATTTCCATGAATAATCACCCGTATCCTTATTAGAATACATGTTCATTTTTCCATACAACACTCTCTATAAAGTTAATGCAAATTCTCTATCCTCTTAATTTGCTTTAGTGATTCCTTTTATTGACCACCTAACCAAAGCAACTTTAGCTAAATGTAGAGATAATACTGATATAATCTCCTTGACTAAAATAATCACTAATAAACTTAATCCATTGTGAAAAAAAAATTATTTTGGTGCAAAAATTGATCTCCACATTCCTTTGCAAAGTGAACCAAGTTGCTCTTCTTATTACACTTTTGAATAAAGGCTTTCCTCCATTTCATTATTCAATAGTTAATGAATTTCAATTTTATTGTTACTCTCTAACATTCTTAATGGTGAAATCGATGGATATTATAGCCTCTTGTGATCTATGATAAAGTTATTCTCTTTATTCTCTTTTCGTACTACTATCACAGCGGACTATTTTTCTTGCAGCATGAAAGGCAAAGTGAGATGAGAGGATTTTATTTATATTATTTTTAATAAGATCAACTTATTTAATCATCTATTTGTCTAATTATGTCTTCATGAGGATCACCTCTATTCGGTCTAAGTTCATTTTTTATTGGGAAATTTTTTTAAAAGTTTACACTAATTCTTGGAATACTACTACCCTTCTTATCCATGGAACCTTTAAATAAAGCTTATAAGATGAAATCCATTTGGCATATTTTCAAAAAGAAATAAATGATTTTTTGTCTAAGTGGTGTAATGTTACTTATGGTTCATTTTGGTGTAAAGTGTCATCTTATATATCAAGCTTTATTCAACCTTGATCCATGCAACTTTCTGAACTGGCCTAGAGGATAAAAATGTCCAAAGGAGCTACTAAATATAATTTTTTCCTCTAATATCCACCTCTTATTCCCTCAAACTTGTACCCTAAATAAGATAATAAAAATAGTTTTTATATTTTCATTTTAATGGATTTCGTTATTTCTATAAAAATTTAAGATACAGCACAACGATGCTCAAAGTCACAACATTATTCTGGTAAAAGGAAATCTTAAACTTATTTAGAAAACAAAGAACCCAACGCCTAGAACCCAGCATTGTAGCATTTATAATGAACCCCTTATTATAATAGAATGTGGAGAACTAAGAACTACAATGCGTAGAAGTTAGTGTTATAGTGCTTTGAAGGATTTTTCTACACCTAGTTTTTAAATCAAATCTAAAAGGGAATTGGCATAACCAGAGGGAGGAAGGAGGGGTCCAAATGATTATTTAAAAAATTTTATTTTACCAACAAAGATTATGATGGAAATATGGAAAAAAAAAATTTGTTCAATAATAATATTTTAATTTTGTTTCTTCGAAAAATAACTTCAAGAGCAAGAGTAACACAAAAATTATTTTAGTAAAAAAATCAAATTCTAAAACTTGATGTTTTTCTTTTGTCTTTTTAAATTATGTACCATTTTGCAAAAAAATAGAACAAGGAAAATAATAAAATTATGTTAGAAATAAAAATAACAAAAAGAAGAAAATAACATAGACAGTACATTTTTATAATGGCGGAGAAAAATCTTCTACACTGCTTCTCAAGCTCTCTTATGCTTCCTTGCACGATGGAGTTGCCTTCTCCCTAGCCTCCTCGACTAGACTCAAGCCTTTCAAAAAAGACTTCTCAAAGCTCTTTCCTAAAAGCTCTTTATTAAAAAAAAATTAGGCAATAAGGTGTAGAATAGCAAAACAACCATATGAATCACATCACAACAACTTCTTGAACTCTCCCAAGGAAACATCTCTCAATCTCTCCCGCACCTCCCAATGTTTACACAAACTCTCATAAGAAAGACACCCTCTCTCTCAAAAGGACTCTTTGAATATCTCTTTAGCAACTATTTGAATAAACTCTCTATGTCTCTGTCTCCATCTCTCTTTCTAATTAACCCTAAATATTGGTATTTAAATGAGTATCCAATTTTTCAGTGTTTGTTGACTACATGCTACAATATGAATAACAATTTGTGCAATACAATAAATTAGTTCAATTAGAAAAATAATAAAAATCCTTTTAAATTTGATCAGATTGTACGATCATGATCATACAATATGGTTAGCTCAAGTGATCGATGGATCATCCTATCCAAAATGGAATCATACAAAATTCCCCACTATTTGATCATGATATATGATATGTATTTAATCATACCAATATTCAATGTGATTTGATTAAGATTCGATTCCCAAGTTATTATAGGTAAAAATTATAAATATTCATAAAGTAGAATTGGTTCAAATTCAAATGTACCTTTTTATAGAAATTCTTTATAAACAACAAGATTTATTTGAAATAATTGATCATCTAATATGATTACTTATATATTTTAAATATTTTCTATTTAATTAATATAAATTAATTTATAATTAATATCATAATGGACCATACATTATAATCAATATCGTATAGTATGGTTTTTAAAGAAATCAAGTAATATTTATTAATGTCTAATTCTTGTTATTTTAATTTTCATTTGTGAGTGTCTGCTTACTTGTTTAACCATTTTATGCCAATATCATAAATTGAACTAAAAATATAGAAAATGAGATGCACCAATAATCTTTGACAATTTTTTCTTTTACAATTTGGAACACCATTTGATCTTCTTATCTCTTGTTGAGCTTTACTCTGCCTTATGTCTTTTACCTAAAAGGTTAGTTGAAAGAAAATAATCTTCACACAAGACTAAAATATGGATTAGATGAACCAAGAATGTTTATGAACATCAAAGCCTTAGTGTGCACTGGGCTCATGAGGTTCAATAATCTCTTACTCTTTTATAATGACAAATATGTTGGTTAATTTTTTTTTAGCATTTAATTAATTAAGACCATTGCCTATTTCTCCCACTTACTTTATGCTTCCAATAATTTAATAACACATATTCTCTCACTTAATCATGTGATTTTTTCTTGCCAATGATTTCAATAACACATATTCCCTCACTTAAAAAATATTTAACAGGACATGAAGTGTAAATGGATTAACGATATAATTAATGAAGCTCATGCCATTTTTTTAAAGATATAGATTAACCATTTTTTATTATAGGTAAATTCCCTAAACTATTTGTGTGTTCCATTGGTTGGTTTGTCTCATGCTTAATCGTGGTTGGCCTTGAGAGTCACATACTGATGGTGTACATCTATGTTGGTGGCGACGGTGAGTGATGAAGTTATGGCATAGCTGCTAAGATAACAATGCACATCAGTCTTATAACTGTTGACATGCATTGATGGTGGGGTTAATTATGGTGATAGATGTCAACTTTTGTGTTAATGACATGCATTTACCTTATATGTACTATCCTATGCTGTGGTTTTTGGTTACATGGGAGATAAAGTCCATATACTTCAGCCCTTGTGTTGATAAAATGCATAGGCCTTAGAAGCATTAGCGTACATCGATGTTAAATCTTGTGATGGGGAAGAAAACTAGTGGCATCGACATTCATGTTGACAACATACATCAATTTTATAGGTGATGTTATGCATCAATATTACTGGCGATGATGCGTGACAAATTATTGAGCCTTGGTATTTGCTTTAATGGGTTATAGCAGACTTATTAAGAACAAAGTCAATTAGAGATGGTAATTTAGTAAGAAATGTCCAAAGGACTAAGTCATATGATAATTATTGCACAATTTCTAGCCAATGTTATAATGATATTATTAAACTTCCCAATTGTGGGGAATCAAATTGATTGAAGTGGAATGATAAACTTGATTTTACTTTATCCATTACTAAACTCTCTATATTTATTGAATCCTTAAGGTTACTTCTGCCAATTTCATTTGATTTAATAAATAGTCCTATATGCATTCATAAGGTGAATGATTTTGGGTCATGTATCTCCAATTTTCATAGATAATACACAATTTTATGATTCTCTTAATTTCCCTCTCTTCTGTCCCTAGTTTTGGAAATCTAGAGCTCATTTTTGTTCTCTATTACTAACTTATGGCATTTTGGTTCTTCTTTTTGACTATGAAAAAATCCTTTATTCTTCCAAGCTCTCGATTTTATTGTTGATCGATTATGGACTATGAAGCTCACCTAATATTATTGCTTCTTATGTTTCAAAGTTATATTGCATCATGGCTTTTGGCATTCACATAACTCTATCATGCAAATGGTTGCTTAATCTATTGCTTTTAGTTATTATACGATCTCACAAAATGATTAGATGAAGAAACTATTGATTTTCATGATGACCATGTCACGACCAACTTGATATAACCCATATAATGAACGGATTACATCATGTCTGGTCACGATAGAATAATTTTGAAGTAAATTCTTTTCAATTTTTTTTACATAAATATATGGCCACTAAATGCTGATTGAATTAAAAATAAAAATAAATAAATAAATAAACTTATCAACATTCTCTAGTCTTAAAAAATCGTATAATCAAAATATAAATATAGAATAATTATGGTAGATAATCATTAAATAATTATAAAAAATACACCATTATATCACAAAAAATATATTAATTAAATGACATGCCTAATACCTAAAATTAGCGACCACTATCTACTGATCATGCCCCTTTTCCTTTCCCTAACTTAAAATTAACAAATGTAGAAAGAGAAAGAGCATATATAAGCAAACCAAAGCTCAATTAGCTACATAGAATCTATTCAAATTCTTAATAATAAATAAAATAATATTCTATCATTATAACAACAACATCAACATCAAGCCTTTATCCCACTACGTGGGGTCGGCTACATGAATCCTTTTTCTCCATTGTGTCCTATTAAAAGTCAAATTCTCGTTTAAATCTAATAAAGAAAGGTCATTCTTAATATTTTCTAACCAAGTCTTTTTAGGTCTACCCCTACCTTTCTTAACATAAGTCAAATATAATACCTCTACTCTCCTAACCGGGTCATCCGAAGGCCGCTGTTTTATGTGACCAAACCATCTAAGGCGACTCTCTCTAATCTTATCTTCTACTGGAGCTACTCCAACCTTTTCACGTATATGTTCATTTCATATCCTATCTCTAAGGGTAAAGCCACTCATCCACCTGAGCATCCTCATCTCTGCCACACTTAACTTAGTATTATGCTTCTCTTTTAATGGCCAACATTCGGCACCATAAAGCATTGCAGGCCTCACTACCATCTTATAGAACTTTCCCTTAAGTTTGAGGGGTACATTTCTATCACATAACAAGCCTGATGCATTCCTCCACTTCAACCATCCAACTTGAATTCTGCTGATAATATCCCCATCTATTTCACCATCACTCTGAACAATAGATCCAAGATATCTAAAACGTGTACTCTTATTAATGACTTGATCGCCCAAAGTCACAATCCCCTCACTAGGTCTATTACTACCAAAATTACACTCCATATATTCCGTTTTAGATCTACTCAAGCGAAAACCTTTAGACTCTAAGGTTGACCTCCATAATTCAAGTTTACCTTCAACTCCCTTTCTAGTCTTATCAACAAGAAGAATATCATCAGCAAAAAGCATACACCAAGGTACATCCTCTTGCAAATGTCTAGTGAGAACATCCATGACTAAAGCAAAAAGATATGGGCTTAAGGCTGATCCTTGATGTAACCCAACCGAAATAGGGAAATACTTGGTCAAACCACCTTGTGTTTGAACACAAGTAATAGCTCCTGCATACATATCTTTAATGATTTGAATATAAGCATTACTGACTCCTTTCTTTTCAAGAACTCTCCATAGCACTTCTCTTGGAACTTTATCATATGCTTTTTCTAAATCAATAAATATCATATGTAGATCCTCCTTATTTTCTCTATATTTCTCCATCAAACCTCTTAATAAATGAATGGCTTCCATAGTCGACCTACCCGGCATGAATCCAAATTTATTATGAGAAACATTAGTATCACGCCGCAACCTATGCTCCATAACTCGCTCCCAAAGTTTTAAAGTATGACACATTAACTTAATACCTCTATAATTCGCACAATCTTGTGCATCACCTTTATTCTTAAAAATAGGAATTAACACACTCATTCTCCACTCATCTGGCATCTTTTTAGTCATCAAAATAGTATTAAAAAGTTTAGTAAGCCATGAAATTCCTTCATCTCCTAAGCATTTCCACACTTCTATTGGAATATCATCAGGTCCAACAGCTTTTCCACCCTTAATTTTCTTTAAAGCCTCTCTAACTTCAGTTTTACTAATACGCCGATAAAAACAGAAATCTTTATTTTCATTTAGGTTGCTAAGGTCATTATAGTCAATCTTATATTCACAATCTTCATTAAAAAGTTTAGCAAAATATCTCATCCATCTTTGTTGAATATCATCTTCTAAGAAAAGTATTTTTTGATCTTCATCTTTAATACACTTCACTTGAACTAAATCCTTACTATTCCTATCTCTTTGTTTGGCTAACTTATACATATATCTTTCTCCCTCTTTAGTTTCTAATCTATTATATAAATCACTAAAAGCTAATGTCTTTGCATCGCATATTGCTTTCTTAGCATCCTTACGAGCCACTTTATAAATTTCCCAATTATCAGAATTTTTAAAATTAAACCAATTTTAAACCAATTTTTATCATTATAAGAATAATAAAATAAACTATTTGTATAAAAAGTTTCAACAAAAAGTTCAAAATAGTGTTATAAGCTATAATATCTCAAACATCAAATATTTAACTATTATCAACTAAGTATCAGCATAATTATTTGATCAAATAACTGAAATAATACAAGTTCACATATAATAGAATTAAATATATTACATCAATCTCCACTCTACTACCTCTCAAATATTTCAAGGATATAGAATAAAACACTTATGACTCCTTTTGCCAAGCATATTAGTATTAGGCCGTTATGACTCTCAGTGCATACAATATTATCATGTCGTTATGTTGCCTAGTCCATGCTACGTAACTATGTCTAAGGAAGCAAGGCACCGCCGCTGGGTGGATGTAGCTCAACATAGAATCATTGTGAGAAGGAATGGCTCTCGGTCTTCTACACACTCCGTTAGGGATTGTGGTGGTAGGTTTGATTCTAGGAGTGGAAATTTTTGGAAGGTTTTGAAAGGTAAGGAGTGAGAGGTTTCCAAGTAGATTTTGAAGTCAGATCTTACGGAAGACTTTGATTTTGTAGTCAGAGGTTTCCAAGTAGATTTTGAAGTCAGATCTTACGGAAGACTTTGATTTTGATTCCTTAGTTGTTGATGATCCGTCTGTGGAACCTGAGCGGGAATTACTCTCCGTCTTTGATGACAAGCTTCATTCTTTGGGGTCTGATCATTGCAAGCAGGTGTCGGGTGAACCTTTATTTGATTTTGCTTTTCATTTGGAAAAAGAATTTTCATCTGATTGGCATTCCCTGAACCTCTCAGTCCACAACATACAATCCAAATGCTTTACGATAATGCAGGTTGGGGAAAGCGAACCTTATTGTCTGGTGGGAAGGGCTCATATGGCTTTGATCTGACCCATGCATCTCTGATAGTTCATATGGAACCTTGCAATTTGAGTTCTGAGCAGGTTTAGACTGATGGAAGCAAAACGGAACAGTAGAAGCAAATAAACAAGAACAGAGAAATGGAAGAAGAAATTAAAACTCAACTAAAATTCTGTTCTCAATAAACTTGACGCCCCAAAGAACTAAAAACACAGAGAACCCTCACACACTTTCACGGGATAACCACACCTTTTCGGAACAGATTCATACACCTTAAAACACTGAATAAAAAACAGTTTTTTTTAACCGTCCAAAATTAAAAATAAAATAAAAAATCTAAAACGACGCGTTACTTGGGTTTGAAATATACAACAATCTCCCCCTCAAACCAAGACTTTCTTCATCCCAAGCATCTTCAGTAGCTTAACGAACCTCGGCATCGGCAAAGCTTTAGTGAACAAATCGGCTACCTGATCCTCTGTACTGCAGTGCTCCATGCTTATGTGACCATTCTTTACTGCATCTCTGATAAAATAATAACGCACATCAATGTGCTTACTCCAGCCATGTTGTACTGGATTTTTGGCCAATGCGTTCGCCGACTTGTTGTCCACATAAATTGTCGTAGCTTCATCAATCTCTCCATAAAATTCTTTCAACAAATTCTTCAGCCACATTGCTTCACAAGCCGCTGCCGCCGCTGCTATATACTCTGCCTCACATGTAGATAATGCTACAACTTTCTGCTTCTGAGTGCACCAAGTAAAAGATGTATCACCAACATAAAATACATATCCACTTGTGCTCTTTCTCTCCTCATGATCATTTGCCCAATCATTGTCACAATATCCAAGTAACTTCTTGTCTCCACTGCACTGATAATGAAGGCCAAACTCAACTGTGCCACTGATATATCTAAGAATCCTCTTCGCTGCAAGCCAATGAGACTCCCTTGGATTCTCCATGAATCTGCTCAAGATGCCCACACTATACACAATGTCAGGTCTTGTCACTGTCAAGTATCTGAGGCTCCCAATCAAACTTTTGTACAATGTCGGATCAACCAAATTTCCTTCTCCTTCTTTTGTGAAATGAACTCTAGTTTGCATTGGTGTAGACACACTATTGCAATTATTCATCCTGAACTTTTCAAGCAACTCTTTAGCATACCTCTTTTGACATATCCAAATGCCATCATCTTTCTGATGAACTTCTATACCCAAAAATAATGACATGAGGCCAACATCTGTTATATCAAATCTTCTGAACATAGTTCATTTAAAGTCTGCAATCATCTGCTCATCATCACCTGTTATAAGCAAATCATCCACATATAAGCATATGATTAATTTGTTGCCATTTGAGTCTGTCTTCATATACACACCATGTTCATAAGGGCATTTAGTGAACCCTTCTTCTCCAAAATGCTTATCAATGCATAAATTCCAAGCCCTCGGGGCTTGCTTCAAGCCATACAAAGCCTTTTTCAAACTATACACCATATGCTCTTTCCCTTTCACAATAAAACATTCAGGCTGATCTACATAAACTTCTTCCTCCAAAACACCATTCAAGAAAGCCGACTTCACATCTAATTGATGAATCTTCCATCTATTCATAGCAGCAATAGAGAAAATTAATCTGATTGTATCAAATCTGGCAACCGGTGCAAAAACTTCTTCATAATCTATCCGTTGCTTCTGCTTGTACCCTTTGACTACAAGTCTAGCCTTGAATTTGTTTACACCTCCTTCAACATTTTTCTTCAATTTGTACACCCACTTGACACCAATGGATTTTTGACCTTTAGGAAGTGAGGTCAAACTCCATGTGTCATTTCTCTCAATAGCATCAATCTCCTCTTTCATGGCATCAATCCATCTCTTATCTGCAACTGCTTCATTAAAAGTTAAGGGCTCTTCATCTACATAGAAAGCAAATTGAGATAACTCCTCATTATAATTTGTGGTGTCATATATCTCCTGCAAGCTTCTTGTCTTCACCTTTTCAATACCACTACTAGATGATTCTCCCAATCTCACTGTAATGTGTGGTGGTCTTTGTTGTTCTACATCATCAATAATTTTTTCTGAATTTCCCACAACTGTGACATCCTCCTTGTTTCCATTTTCAAGCCAATCCCAAGATAAGCTCTCCTCAAATCTCACATCTCTACTCACTACCACTTTCTTTGTTGTAGGATTATACAGTTTATAGGCTTTAG
Source organism: Dendrobium nobile (assembly GCA_022539455.1). Taxonomy (NCBI): domain Eukaryota; kingdom Viridiplantae; phylum Streptophyta; class Magnoliopsida; order Asparagales; family Orchidaceae; genus Dendrobium; species Dendrobium nobile. The sequence goes on from CM039723.1 coordinate 65,719,996, forward strand.
ACCTTTCACTGTATCCTACAAACACACACTTCTCAGATTTTTCATCCAACTTCCTTCTCTTTTGATCAGGTACATGAACATAGGAAATACTCCCAAAAACTTTCAAGTGATCAACTGTAGGCTTATGACCACTCCAAATTTCAAAAGGAGTTTGAGATGGAGTACTTTTTGATGTCACCCTATTCAACAAATATACATCACAAGCTACAGCTTCAGCCCAAAGCAAATTGGGCACTTGCCTCTCCTTCAGCATACTCCTGGCCAATTCCATAATGGTTCTATTCAATCTCTCTGCTACCCCATTTTGTTGTGGTGTGTATCTAGTTGTCAATTGATGGCGTATCCCATTCTCCTTCAAATAATTTTGCATCTCATGACTAACATACTCTCCACCTCTATCACTCCTCAACATCTTAATAAAATGACCACTCTCCTTCTCCACAAGTGCTTTGAATATTTTTAAGTATTCAAATACTTGTGACTTCTCTTTCAAAAAATATACCCAAACTTTTCTGCTATAATCATCAAAAAATGTGAGAAAATAACAATTACCTCCAATAGAAGTAGTGTGCATCGGTCCACATAAATCTGAATGAATAAGCTTCAATGGCTTCAAGGCTCTCCATGATTTTCCAACTGAAAAAGGTGCTCTGCTCTGCTTTCCTGCAACACATGCTTCACAGATCTTGTCTTGAACTTCAATATGTGGAAGCCCATCAACTATATTCTTCTGGCTCATATAAGAAAGTGTCTTGGAACTCAAGTGACCAAATCTACAATGCCATAATCTTGAATGATTTTCTATGGAAGTTTTCAAACAACCATTTAAACTGCAAATCATCTTCATGGGATACATTTTATTTGGAGTCACCTTCACCTTGGCAATCAAGAATCCATGCTTGTCTTTAATGGTACAAGTGTCAAAAGAAAATGTCAACACATATCCCTTTTGATTTAGTTGTCCAACACTAAGCAAATTATGCTTAAGATTTGGAACATAGAAGACATCTGATATCTTCTTTTCTCCCTTCCTTGTTTGCACCAAAATGTCACATTTTTCCTTCCACAAATAGTTTGTTGTCATCTCCCGTACGTACTTCACTTTGGATTGAGTTATCCAAAGTAACAAACAATCTTCTATTGCCAGTCATGTGATTACTACAACCACTATCAATAAACCATACATCTCCTGAATCACCATATTCCTTACTATGTGTAAGAAACATTGTGTCTTCACTTTTCTCCACTTCCTTTTCTTGCACCAAATCTGCATTTGCCTCTTCACTCTCCTGTCTCTTCCAATAATAACGATAAGTGTGCCCATACCTTTTGCAAAAGTGACATTTGATATTGGCAAGGTTGCTTCTTCCTCTTCCTCTGAAACCATGTCCACGACCACGTGCACCTTCTCCATCACCTTGAGTTCCACCTTGAACTTCACCTCCATCACTTTGTGTGGATTTTCCTCTGCCAGCACGGCCTCTTCCACGAGTACCATAAGAGCCTCTTCCTCTACCAAAGGAGCCTCTTCCTCTACCAAAACCTCTTCCACGGCCACCTTTGAAATTCCCACGCAATGCCACTTGAGTTTGGAATGCTTCCTGAAGTGGTGTCGAATCATATTGCTTCATTCTTAATTCATGGGATTGTAGAGATCCAAGCAAACCTTCAATAGACATTTGCTCTATGTTCTTTTCTTCTTCTATGGCTACCACCGTGGCTTCAAATTTTCTTGTCAAACTTCGCAAAATCTTCTCAATAACTCTTTTATCTTCTACAAGTTCTCCATTCAATTTCAATTGGTTAACAATGATGATTACCCGATTGAAATATTCTTCCACACTTTCTGACTCCTTCATCTTTAACATATCAAACTGGCTTCGAAGGGTTTGTAAACGTACCATCTTCACTTTCTCATCTCCTTTATAAGAAGCATGTAGTGTATCCCAAGCCTCCTTTGCGGTCTTCGCCGTAGAGATCCGCTCAAAAATAATTTCATCTACCGCTTGATAGATGAAGAAAAGGGCCTTCCGATCCTTCTTCCGATTTTCTTTCAACTCTTGAAGAAGTCTCTGATTCAAATCTCTCTCAACTTCGGGCTCCTGAAAACCGTTCTCTACAATCTCCCACAACTCTTGAGATTGATACAACACCCGCATTTGAATACTCCATTGATTGTAGTTCTTCCCCGTGAACTTGGGCAACTGAGGTTGCAAATTATTGTTGCTTGAACTCGTTGCCATTCTCCAACCGGGCTCTGATACCAATGATGGAAGCAAAACGGAATAGTAGAAGCAAATAAACAAGAACAGAGAAATGGAAGAAGAAATTAAAACTCAACTAAAATTATGTTCTCAATAAACTTGACGCCCCAAAGAACTAAAAACACAGAGAACCCTCACACACTTTCACGGGATAACCACACCTTTTCGGAACAGATTCATACACCTTAAAACACTGAATAAAAAACAGTTTTTTTTTAACCGTCCAAAATTAAAAATAAAATAAAAAATCTAAAACGACGCGTTACTTGGGTTTGAAATATACAACACAGACTGCTGTTTTGGTTGTCTCGCAAGACTTTCTTGATCTGGCTGCTCCTTTTGCAACCAATTTGAGCAATTTTTGAGCTGAAGTGGTAAAGTAATGTAGGTTTTTGTATGAACCTATTGATTCTTCTGGTTGTTTTGAGTTATAGTGCAGGTGTGTAAATCCACCATATATAGCCCTCCATGATTTATCTAAATCTGCAAACTATGCATCAAGTGTTTTTGTAAATGCCTATTCTAAAATTGATTGTTGGAATGGCCAAACCACTTCGATTCAACATCCCTCTAAGCATTTCTCTTGTTTATCTAGTGCTTAGAATAGGACGGATGTATTCAAAATTTATGATGTTTCTTAGACAAAAATTATGTCAGATGATGGTAGATATGTGACTATAAGCATGGAGTTTGTCCATGTCAACATAGCTAGGCTTGAAAGATGGCTAATGGGCAAGCTTATTGGGCGAAAGTTGCCTGATTTTGTGCTAAGCAATGAATTGAAGTTCAAATAGTCAATGTTTTGTGATTTTCAACACCACTCGATCTATCCATATTCTTTCATTTACCTCTTTGAAAGTTCTAAGGCTTGTGATGTTGTCCTTATGGGAGGAGTGTGGGTTGTTGGTGGATTTATTATTAGTTTGGATCATTTGTTTTCTTCCTTCTCTCCTCAATCAATGGTGGACCTATCCTCTCCTGTTTGGTTTGCTTGATACACTTGCCTCTGATGTATTGGGACAACAACAACCTAGCTCGGATAACATCTTTCTTTGGATAACCTATATGAGTTGATTCTCAAACTAACTCCAAGGGTAGAATTTCTTTTAATCGTGTTTTTGTGCGGATGGATCTCGGTGACAAGCTTCTTCTCGGAGTGTGGATCTCTTAGCTTCATGGCAAGTTTTTCCAAAGATTTCAATATGAGTGGATCGCTCACCTTTGCTTCCAATGTGGCTTTGATGGGCGCAATATAAGTCAATGTCCAAATGCTCCTGAATCCTCCGAGCAGCCCTCTCATCAACCTCAAAGTTGTCCTCCTAAGGTGATTGAAGACACAAATTCATCCCCCATGATCCAACAAGCCCTCCAATCCACAACATCTAAGTAAAAAAAATGGTATTGGGCTTTTATGACTCTTAGTTCATAACACCATTTATTCATTCAATATTTGGTCATTATTCCTCCACTTTGAACCACATGAGTATCAGTAACGAACAAAGAGCATTTCCTTCTTTCACATAGTTTTACTACACTAGTAGAGAAATGTCACCACTTTCAACTTATACAAGACACATCATATAAGTATATAAAATTTCATATTTATGACAGAGCACTTTGAAATTTTGGGTAAATTTATACAGTTTCTTTTTAATAGTTACCAATCATAAATTTATTCACAAATAATGTCCACAATATTATTTTGTAGCTTTTATCCTTATATAACAACTTTTATCAGCATCAATATACCCCATCAAAATACCTAAAATAACATACAATAAAAAAAATACTTGGTTAAAATCCATCATAAATTTGTCAAAATATGCAAAATAATGAGAACAACAGCATATCAAAAGAACACAACAAAAATTTACTAAATATCAATTTATCTAAATGTCTTGAGCCATCCACTCAATTCAGCATACAAAGTCATATCATTAAAAAATATGTGTACTGTAAATGTAGCGTACTTCGATTTAGACAACTGTCCCCAAATTGTATTAAGCATAAAAATGGCCTGAAGACCTCCTAAAAGGACTTTGTCTATCTAATATCCTCCTCTTGTGTTCTTTAAATGGCAATCAAAATAAGAAAAATGATTTTTATATTTTTATTTTAGTGGATTTTGATATTTATATAAAAATTCAGAATTGTACAACAATGTTTGAAGTCATTGAACCATTGCGCTCCAAAGAAACCTTAAACTATTCAAAATACAGAGAATCTAATGCCCAAAACCCAATTCAACAACATTTCTAGAGGACCTTTAATTACACAAGAATATATAAATCTAAGCATTACAGTGCCCAAAAGTTTGTACTACAGGGCTCCTAAGGAATTTTCCTCCCACACAGATTTTCTATTCCAATTTGAATGGGACTATGCACAACCAAGGGGGGGGGGGGGGGAATTGATTATGTAAAACTTTTTTTTAACAACAATAATTATAATGGAAGTCTAAAAAAATGGTTAATAATAAAACATATTTTTATTTTTGTATTTTCAAAAATAACTTCAAAAGCAAGAGTAACACAATAATTTTTTAAATAGAAAAAACAAATTCTAGCAATTAAAATATTTTTCATATTTCTAACTTAAGCCTTCTTTTCAAAAATATGCTAGAAATAAACATAGCAATAAATTTAAAAAAAAATTGTAATCTAGATTTTTATATTGGTTTAGTCCCTTTATTTACATCCACTCTCTATGGTCCTCCACCTTTAGAATTCCACTAAGCCAAGACTTTTGCAACCAATAACGTGGAGAAGCTCTTCTCCATCCATAGGTAGAGAAAAATCTTGCACATTGCTTCTCTTCCCCAAAAAGCTTCAAGCTCCCCCCTTCTGCTTTCTAGCACAGTGGAGATAAGGAACAAAGAAGTTAACAAATATTCAACTTGATTTGACCAGGATTCAATTAAATGATTGCAAGATCCAAAAAATGTAACATACAGTTCGATAAATTAAAATTAAAATTTATCTTTATATGGAAATCCAAAATAACCACTGAGTTTTATTTAAAATAATTGATCATCCACTATGATTAATTATCTTTAAATTTCATACTTTTTTATCTAATTAATATAATTCGATCTATTATTAATATTATAAATAAGCATACATTAATATCAAGATTGTATAGTATGATTTTTAACAAAATCAAGTAATGTTAAGTAATTTTAATTTTTAATTATTTTAATTCTCATTTGTGAGTGTGAGCATAATTGTTTAACCATTTTACACCAATAACAGTAATATTTGTCAATCTTTTGTTTTGCGATTTTGAGCTCCATTTAATCTTCTTATCTCTTGTTGAACATTACTGTGCCTTATATCTTTTACATGAAATATTAGTATTACAAAAATAATCTATTCTGCGTACTAAAATATGGATTAACTTAACCAATAATATTTGTGATCATCAAAGTCTTAGAGTACACCAGCCTCATATGGTTTAATAATCTCCTCCATTTTCATGATGAAAAATATTTTGGTTGACATTTTTTTCACATTTAATTAATTTAGTCCATTGTCTATTTCTCCCACTTACTATATGCTTCCAATAATCTCAATAATGAATATTCTTTCACTTAATCAGGTGATTGTTTCTTTCATATGATTTCAATAAAACATATTCCCTAATTTAAATATTGAATAGGACAGGAGAGTATTAAAGGAATAATGGAATAATTAATGAATCTCATGCCATTTTTTCAGAGATATTGTTTAACCTCTTTTTTAAAGCAGGTAGATTCTCTAACCTATTTTTATCTTCCACAGGTTGTTTTGTCTCATGCTTAATTATGGTTCGTATTCAGAGTTACGTATTGTGTTCATTTAGATGGTGTCCATCAATATCAGTGGGGACGGTGAGTGATGAAATTGGGGGCATAGCAATTAAAGTTAATAATGTACATCAGCCTTGCAGTTGATGAAATGCATTAATGATAGTGGTGATGATAGTGATAGGTGTCAACATTTATGTTGGTGAAATGCATTGAACTTATGTGCGGTAGCTAAAAAAGTTGATGTTCGCTCTGGGTTTCGTGTGTCTCCGCTCTGGGTTTTAGGGCTTCGCCCTAAAATCCCTCTGGTGGCGCCTCCGCCCGTCCGCTGGGTTTTGTGCGTCTGGTTGTTTCTCCGTCAGTTTACTTGCGTATTTCTTTTTTTGGCTTTGATGGCGTCTTCTCGCCTCCGCGATCCTGGTTTCCTCTCAGGCTCTTCGCCTCTTTCGTTTAAACAAGCACTGTCTGGAACTTCTTCTACTTCTTTGGTTTTTCCTGAACTAAAGGTTTCTTCTTTCAAAGGCATGCCTTCTTTATAGATTTCGGAGATGGAAATTGAGTCTTTAGCTGCCTCGTTTGAATTTGCCCTTGTGGGTAAATTTCTTGCGAGTCGTCCATCTTTGGATGCTGTTAGGAAATTTTTTTTTAATCTGAAACTGAAAGGGGAGGTCTCTGTTACGGTTCTTAATCAGAGAAACGATTTGATTAAATTTTTCAATGAGCTGGATTATTGCAGAGTTTTTGCGCATAGATCATATTTCGTTAATAATTGCTTCATGAAATTGATTAAGTGGTCTCATACATTAGATGTGGAAATTGAATCTCATGTGGTTCCCGTTTGGATCTCTTTTCCTAATCTTAGGCCTCATCTTTTTTGCTTCGCGTATTCTAAATGGTCTGGGTAAGATTTTTGGTAATCCCTTAAAAACGGATAGTGCTACGTCGACTGGATCCCGGCCATCGGTTGCGAGGGTTTTGGTGGAAATGGATGTGTCAAAAGAATTACCTGATAAAATCTGGGTTGGTCCCGAAAATTCGGGTTTTGTGCAGTCTGTGGTTTTTGAGAATTTACCAGAATATTGTGGTCATTGTTTGTCTTTGGGGCATTCTAAAGCAGGTTGTTTTTCTCTTCACCCAAATTTGTCTGCGGTGGGGGTTGGCGGGAGAATGGAGCGGGTTGTTGCCCCGTCTGATCCCCTGGTTTTAAATGTTACTAATGATTCCCTTCCGGTTGAGCCTGTATGTAATAAGGTTATTTCTTGTGAGAATGCTGAGAGAGGGGAGGTTGATGATTTGAAGACTTTTGCAGCTGTGTTACCTTCTATGGAGACTTCTTCGATTTCACCTGTTGCTTTGGATGTCTCTATCAATTTAGATATTGTTAATTCTAATATAATGAAAGTTGCTGTGAATGATAGTCCCCTGGATGCTTCTGATACTGCGTTGTCTTCTGATGCTATGCCTTTTTTCCCTTCTTGTGTGCTGAACGGTCTCGGTCATAGGGATGTGGGTGAGGAATCTACGGCTGTTGATTTGGTAATGAATTTGATTTCTGGTCCTGTTAATGGTGAGACTAGTGCTATAGGTTCGCCTGTTTTGGGTGTTGTGGAGGATTTTGGTGGGCCACGAGATAGTGTTTTGAGTATGGAACCTCTGGTGTGTGGTCAGATAGTAAATTCGGATGCGCAAGGCAGTTTGGGCAATTCTCAGAAATTGGTTAATGTTTCTGTAACAGTGGGTGTTACTACTAAAATGGACATTAGGGATCAAGGTGATTGTTTGATCAATTCGTCGGAATATGAATCCGGTTCTGATTCATATTCAGACCCTGGTAACAAATTCAATATGGTTAGTGATCTACCTCTCAAGGCTCCTCGTGGGAAACTTTGGAAGAAAGGTGGTCGTAAGAGATAATTCTTGTCCATCTTTGTGTTTTTTCTGCGATTGCTCGGATTGCGATTGGTTTGGATTGGAGGTTGACGGGCTATGATGTTGCTGGGGCTCGTGTCCTCATTGGCTACCTTATGGCAACCATTGGTGTCTCTCACCATTTCTGGGAGGTCCTTGCGCTTTCGAGGATGCTGGAAGCCTCGGCATTTTGCTGAGCCCTCCTTGGGGTTCTTTTTTCTCTCTGTTTGATTGTGTCGTTAGTTTTTATTGGGTTCTTTTTTATTTTTCTTTTTCTCCCTTCCTACGGTTGTATCCTCTTGTTTTTAGTATTTATATAAGAGCTGTTTGGTTAAAAAAAAAAAAACTTATGTGCGGTAGCCAATATTGAGGTTTTTAGTTAGAATGGAAGATAAAGTATACAGACTTAAACCCTTATACTGACAAAATAGATAAGCTTTATAGGCATCTTCAAACATCGATTCTACTTTCATGATGAGCAATAAAATTAGGTGTCAGTATTTATGCTGAAAATATGCATTGACCATATAGTTGTTAATGGGTGGAAAATTGGTGGGACTCACCATTTTGTTTTCATGAGATATTTCAGATTTATCATCAACAAAGTCGATTAAAGGTGGGAATTGAGCGATAAAGGTTGAGAGGACTCATGCAGGCAGGATTGTAAGCAAACGATGAAAGTTGGGTTACAACATTCAAGAGAATTATGTCAGGTGAAAGCAAATATATGCTGGTGGATGATCAATGGCAATCATTAAGGTGATCACTTGTATTGAACGCTAGGTAGAATTCTAAAGTTTTTTTACTTCCAAGCTCTCTTGAATTTCAAATCAATCTCAATCTCCAAGCTCCATCAAGTGAAGAATGTGGGTTCATTTATAGCTTACTTGAGTAACATTTCAATAAATCAAGCTAAAGTTCAAAATATAAACTCCATTGAAGGCCCAAGTTTATTTCTTTAACTATAATTTATTTTATCATCATTTAAATTGATTTTAAGTGCCAAATGCTCATTGGATTCCTCTCATCAAGAGGGTCATTTTGGCTATAACAATGAAATAAATTAGAAATAATGGGTCTTTTAAATAATGTTCCAAACTTTCCAATTAGACCTCAACTTCTTGATTTGGGCTTATTTTATCATTGATTGTATCATTTTTTACTTTGTTTAGCTAGTATTATAGAGACTATCAATTCAATTATAAATATGCTCAAATTAATTTGTGAAATTAAATACTTTCGGTGAGGTTAATTTACTTCATGTGTTCCTAAATTAAATTCACAAAAAAAATTAAGTATTCAATGTGACATCGAGATTCATATTTGATTAAACAAATTTTCTATTGACTTATTATATAATTATATATTTTTTAAATAATAATTTTGGAACAAAATCTACTCCAAATAGCTTTAAATAAAAATATTTCATGACTAAAAAAAAAATTAAAAAATGGGTTTTAACCAATAGATTATTAAAATACTTGATGATCAAATTCATTTAAAACAAAATAAAAATAAAAATCCTTCTCTACTAGAGTGGATTCTATGATCATGATCACATAGTACAATTAGTTTAATTAATCAAAGGATCATTATGTTTGAACTGAAATCATATAAACATGCTCTCTGTTTTTACATAATATATGATATGTATCATAATATATAAATATTCAACTTTATTTGATCACGATTCAATTCCCAGATTTCTAGATCCAACAAAGATAACTTGCAGTTCGATCAGTTAAAATTCAAAATTATCTTTATATGGAAATTCAAAATAACCAATGTGTTTTATTTTGAATAACTAATTAGTTATATTTAAATTTAATATATTTTATTTAATTAATATCATTTAATTTATTATTAATATTATAAATAATTATGCAGTATGATCAAGATTGTATATTATGAATTTTAAGGAAATCAATTAATGCTAATTAAATTTAATTTTTAATTATTATTGTTACGTCCTCGAGTATTTGCAGTAGTAGAGAAAAATAAAGTTTAACGTTTTAGCATTGTACGAAGATCCAGCACACACACAGATAAAAAGAGAGTGTGCGTCATTCACTAGAGACACCGATATTTTTTTGTGGAAAACCCCTGAAAAGGGGGAAAAACCACAGAGCTTAGCCCAATTTGAATTAATCCACTAGTATTCACAGTTGATTACAAATGAGGCCCTTCCTTAGGGGAAGGCCTTAGCTTGATTTACATCATATAGAGTACATTACATGATATGAATACAAGTAATCACTGCTGGTGTGTTGTTTGGTCAGAAGGACTATAGTTAGCGGGCCATGTAAGTCAGAAGGACCTTAGTCGACGGGGGTCTGAAGGACTTTAGTCGATGGGTGATGTAAGTCAGAAGGATCGTAGTTGGCGGGCGACGGAGGTCGGAAAGACCACGGTCGACGGGCGACGTACGTCAGAAGGACCGTAGATGGCGGGTGATGGAGATCGGAAGGACTGTGATAGGTAGAAGTCCTGTAATGGAAAGAAATCCAGCATCGGATAGATTTCCAATGAAAATTCGACAATAGGGAGAAGTCCGACGTTGGGTAGAAACCTAGCATCGGGTAGAAGTCCGATGTTAGTTGAAGGACGAGGAGAATTACGATGTTAGATGGTATTCGGATAGAACTTCGTCGTCACTTGGAGTTTGGGTGAAACTCCGGCGTCACCTGGAGGTCGGGCAAAATTTTAGTGTCTCTTGGAGGTCGGGCGAAATTTTGGTGTCACTTGGAGGTTGGGCGGAACTCCGGCGGTGGTCGAGGAGGAGTTTCTTCCCTCCTACTCTTCTCTTCTCCTCTTCTTACTTGGATCCTTCTTCTTGCTTGGGCCCTCTTCTCAAGAGAAATGAGGGGCTATTTATAACTTTTTGAGGATGACATGACCCATAAATAGGAGGAGGATCAAGGGCAAAGGTGGACTGGTTCAGATGAAAGGCCGATATTGAATCCCTTAATCGTGGACCACTCGTCAGACATTTGAAGGTCTTAATCATAACATAATTTGACAATCTTGGGCTTTTTGGATTTGTCTCATCGAGCCGCTCGATTTGACTATAAGCTTGTCATATTTAGAAACTGTTTGGTAATACAAATTCTTGTTTGAACCTTCCAATAGTGCTTTGGGTCTTCGATTCGGACCCATTTGGGATCAGATTGAGTTGAATTTGGTGTCTTTGGAATTGTATTTCCAAGACATTCAGTTCAACTATAAGTTCGCTGAAATTGAAGTTCAGGTGATCTCAGATTTAGTTTTTGAAGTTTTCTGTTTGATTTTGCCTCGAGATTTATGCCCGATCAAGGTAATTTTTTGATGATATATCAGTTGCCCCCTTATTTCCAGACGTAAATACTCCAAAAGTTTGAAAATATATGTATCGATATTTTACATTGGCTGAATTGCAAAAAAATTGCATTCTAAAAGTTATAAATTTTCTCAAACTTGATCATAGAGGCTCCGTTGAACTCCGAAAGTATCAAAATTGAGTCAGAAACATCGAAAAACATATCTGGTGATCCCAAAAACTTCCGATTTGGACCATCCAGGCAAAAAATCTGGTCAGGACAAGTTTTGGTAGCCGAACCAGCCAGTCGGCGGGTCGCCCGCCACCTGCCTACCTATTGCACTCGAAATGGTGCGCCTCGTGTGGTACCACATGGTTAGCCCTTTAAAAACAAATATGGGGCCCACCGATTTTTTAAAAATCCAAAAAATTCCAAAAAAAAACTCAAAAAATTTAAAAAAAAAATTCAAAAAAAAATTCAAAAAATTCTAAAAAAATTCATAAAATTCTGGAAACTTTAGAAGCTTCTATTTTCCACCAAAAATACTATAAATACCCCCCTAGGGCCAGGGAGAAATTTGCACTTCTTCTCTTCTCCCTCTAACTTTCTTACAGCCAAGGCATTCCCTACTTAATTCAGCGCCCCTCCTCTTGTACAAAAGTTAGAATTTTCTCTTCTTTTTTCTTTTTTCTCCCCCATTTTTCTTCTTGCCCTAGAGGTCTTCCACTAATTTTCGTAGGTGACTTTTCATACTAGAATTTAGCACTCCTCTTCAGTATAAAAGGAAATTTTTTATCCTTCCACTATCTTCTCTCTTTGTTATCTTCTTACAGTCGAGGCATTCTGCTATTTTTCATAGGTGACTTTCCCTACTTGAATCTGCGCCCCTCCTCTTGCACATAATATAAACCTTTTGTAGTCATTTTCTTTTTCCTCCCTCATTCTAACTTTCTTACAGTTGAGGCATTTCCTTATTTATTGTAAGCGGTATCCCCTATTAAAATTCAGTGCCCCTCTCATTGTGTAGAAGTTAGAATTTTTTTAGCCATTCATTTTCTTCTCCTCTATTCTTCTTCTTACATTGGAGGCATTCCACTTTTGTTGATAGGCGATGTTCTCCTATCGAGCTTTAGTGCCCTTCTCTTGTGTAGAAGGAGATTGTTTCCTCCTTATTTTTCTCTTGCATTCTTCTTCTTACATTGGAGACATTCAACTGTCGTAGATAGGCGGCATTCTCCTATCAAGCTTTAGTGCCCCTCTCTTGTGTAGAAGGAGTTGCAATGAGAGGCTATCTGCTTAATAGATATCCTTGATAGAAGAAAATAATTACTGCTTATATGTGAGGGTGATTTGAGAAGATCTGATGATAATAGTGCTAGGGAGGAGAGGCAAAAAATATTAGTAGATGGGGAGAATTTGGATGCTGCTTGAGCAAAAGTCTGTCAATGATGGACGATCGAGCTGAAGTCCATTGGAAGTCAACAACCGAGTGAAGAGATGAAGGAGAGAATTCGAGGATGTGCGACTAAGTAGTTGAACAAGGAGCCGATGAGGGCTGATATAGAGTAAAGGATCGACGGTGAAAATCGTGCGAAGGGCCAATGATGATGGGTGTCCAGTATCTTTTTTCTCCATACAGAAGTTTGTCGACATTAGATATCCCTAATTCAAGGAGCCAAAGCAGCATGTTATGCTAATATTTTGGTGACATACTTATAGTGACAACTGAGTTGAGGCCTGATGAAGATCAAATTATAATCTTTCTTTGAAGAAGAAGTTATAGAGAATAAGTCACTTAAATCCATTGAGGATGTAAGTCCTATCCAAGGTTATATATCAAAGCCTTGCTCGATAATCTTAACATGTATGAAAGAGGTTGAGAGAATCCACCAAGGATGTAAGACTTATCCGCAATTGTATGTCAGATCCTTTGATCGATAACATTAACCTATGTAGAAGAGGTCGAGAGAATCCACCAAGGATGTATAACCTATCTGAGGTTGTATGTCAGAGCCCTGCTCGATGATGTTAACTTGTGTGGGAGAGGTTGATAGAATCCACCAATGATGTAAGACCTATATGAGGTTGTATGTCAGAGCCCTGCTCGACGACGTTAACGAATATGGAAGAGGTCGAGAGAATCCACCAAAGATATATGACCTATCCGAGGTTATATGTCAAAGCACTGCTCGATGACGTTAACCTGTGTGAAAGAGGTCAAAATAATCCATCAAGGATGTAAGAACTATCTGAGGTTGTATGTCAGAGCTTTTACTTGATGACGTTAACCTATGTAGAAGAGGTCGAGAGAATCCACCAAGTATGTAAGACCTATCCTATGTTGTATGTCAGAGCCCTGTTCGATGACATTAACCTATATGGAAGAGGTCAAATTGAATCCCGCTGTGATCGATTTTACCTTGATTGGGAGGGGAGAACACCACGTGTATCTCGAATAAAAGGTATTAAATGGTCTATCTTTAGATCGTTATTTCCTTTTTGAGGTCAAGATTAAGATCTTGCCTAAGGAGTAGAAATTTAGATATGGACTGTATAAAACTTGTAATTGATTGGAAGTATCCATGCATTTGTTGGGATTTTCCAAAAATATCATCTTGATGTTGAAAGTATTGGGGGATATTTTTAACCATAATTAAAGTCAGAGTTATCCCCTAGTCTACATCTAATTCTTATAAATTTGATGCAGCAAAGACTGATGTCAGAAAGTTAATAAGAGTGATCTTTTGAGATTAGAGCAATAGTTGCCCCCCAGTTGGGAACCACGTTCCCACAGACGGCGCCAAACTGTTACGTCCTGGAGTATTCACGGCGAAAGAGAAAAATAAAGTTTAACATTTTACCATTGTACGAAGATCCAACATACACACAGAAAAAATAGAGTGTGCGTCATTCACTAGATACACCAACATTTTTATATGAAAAACCCCTAAAAAGGGGGGAAAACCACAGGGCCTAGCGCAATTTGAATGAATCCCCTAGTATTTGCAGTTGATTATAAATGAGGCCCTTCCTTAGTGGAAGGACTTAGCTTGATGTACATCATATATAGTACATTTCATGACATGAATACAAAGAATCACTGCTGATGTGTTTGTTTTGTCTGAAGAATTGTAATCGGCAGGCGATGTAAGTCAAAAGGATAGTAGTCGGCGGGCAATGGAGGTCTGAAAGACTGTAGTCGATGGGCTATGTAAGTCAAAAGGACCATAGTCGGCGGGCGACGGAGGTTGGAAGGATCGTAGTTGGTGGGCGACGTAAGTAAGAAGGACCGTATTTAGCAGGCGACGGAGGTCAGAAGGACTGTGTCAACTAGAAGTACAACAATGGACAGAAATCTAGCATCGGATAGATGTTCGACAAAAATTTGATAATAAGCAGAAGTCTGACGTCGGGTAGAAACCTAGCATCGGGTAGAAGTCCAACGTTAGTTGGTGGACGAGGAGAATTCCGACGTTAGATAATATTCGAGAAAAACTCTGGAGTCACTTAGAGTTCGGGTGAAACTCCGACATCACCAAAAAGTTGGGCAGAATTTTGGTGTCACTTGGAGGTCAGGCGAAATTTCGGCATCACTTGGAGGTTAGATGGAACTCCGTCGGTGGTTGAGGAGGAGTTTCTTCCCTTCTACTCACTCTTGTCCTCTTCTTACTTGGATCCTTCTTCTTCCACGGGCCCCCTTCTCGAGAGAAATGAGGGGTTATTTATAGTTTTTTGAGGATGACATGACCCGTAAATAGGAGGAGGATTGTTGACCCCTATACCTGAAACCATGTGAGAAAGGACCCAAATCAGTGAATAAAGAGATAAATGTCTTAGCGTCACACGTCACTAGAAGGGTCAAACGACATCCAATTGCTAAGCGGACGGCGTCATTGCGATCACAATGTCGAGTTCTGCTTGGTCGAGGTCCCTCACAGTCGAACTGGATGAGATCGGTTAAAAGGGATGACCGACACCCGAGAATAAAGTGCAAGAATGATCAAACGATCCCGGATCGACGAACAGACTTAATCATTACATCTAGAATGTTGCCAATCTATAAAAATTGCATTTTGTTTATTCCAATTGGAGTATCTTGATTGGTAGCACAAATCCCAATATAATGCAAAGATGCGCATATCGAGGAAACGAGGCCTCAAAGATGCTCGGACAACATCCGATCGACAAACGGACATCGCTATTGCATCCGGAACGTCGTCGACATTCAGGATATATATTTTATTTAATAAATTTGGATCATCCGAGATGGTGGTGAATTTCTAGGCGATGAAAATATGATGTGAAGGTTTGCGCTACAAAAGAAACAAGACCTCGACGATACTCGAATGACCTTCGATTGACAAACGGACAACGACATTGCGTCCGGAACGTCGTCGACATTCAGGATATACATTTTATTTAATAAATTTGGATCATCCAAGATGGTGGTGAATTTCTAGGCGATGCAAATATGTTATAAAGGGCTGCGTTACAACGGAAACGAGGCTCCGAAGACGCTCAGACGACATCGGATCAACAAATGGAGAGTGCCATTGCGTCCTGAACATCGTTGACATTAAGAGTCTACATTTTATTTGATCAAATTGGATCGTTTGAGGTGACGTCGTAAATTTCAAAGGCAGTCTAAATATGATGTGAAGGTGCGCATATCAAGGAATTTTGCCTATTCGGAGACCACATGACGTCCGATCATAAAACGGACTGTGTCATTGCGTTTGGAATGTCGTCAACAATAAGAGCCTAAATTTTATTTGATCAAATTTGATCGTTTGAGGAGGTGTCGCAATTTTCAAAGGCGATTCAAATATATTGTGAAGGAATGCATTACAAGGGAAATTAGCCTTGTCGGAGACCAAACGATGTCAGATTGACAAACGGGCAGTGCTATTGCGTTCGGAATGTTGCTAACCTCTAAAAACTGCATTTTTTTTTATTCAATTTGGATCATCCGGGATGGTGGCACAATCTCGAGGCAAAACACACATGCCAAGAAAAGAAGTATCGAGGCTGCCCAATTGACGTCTGATCGCAAAACAGATAGCACTGTTGCAACCGGGACACCAAGAATACCCTAAATACACTTCCAATTTGCCTAATTTTAATATTCGACAAATTTGACACGATTACCAAAACTATTGCACGTTAATCAAAGGGGTTCTTGAAATAATAGAATCTGTACTATTATTAAATCTGATTAATGATAATTATTGGTTCCAAATACCTGGTAATGTTATTATTAATTTGACAAAGAATTTAAAACTCAAAATGTAGATCAAATCAAGCATTAATACCTTACCTCGTCTGTGTCAAAAATCTCTGCTAAATCCCTGATTTTTCGCTGAGCCTCCATCATGTCACGTAAAATCTCATAGCTGGCCTCAAACGAATGCCTTAGTGTGTCGTTAAAATGAAGAAAATCAGACTTCTCTAGCTGGTTTGTTGACCCCTACAACAACCCTGGGAATCTTAAATTTGAGAAAGAAGGATCCAATTTAAATGTGAATTGCATTGGACTTTGTTTGTTATGTATTGATCGAGAAAGCAAATCAAATGACGGACACCAAGCTCCTATTAATGGAGCTAATTTGTATAGAAACATTTCTCTCCTATCAATCGTGGGCCATGGTGGTATGGGAAAGACAACTCTCTTGCAACATATTTATGAAGATGAAATGACAAAAGAATTTGATTTTAAAATGTGAGTTGGTGTTGTCAACAATTTGGATGTGAAAAAAGTCATTACAGATATGTTGGAATCTCTTAAGAAGGAAAGGCTTCATTTGGGGACACTTGAGACACTTCAAGATAATCTTTGGGCTGAGATCAGGTCCAAAAGTTCTTGCTCGTGCTAGATGACATTTGGTAGGATGATGAGAAGCAGGATAGAAGTAAATGGGAGAAGGTGCTCGTCCCTTTGGCTTGTGGGAGTTTTGGTAGTGAATTTTGGTAATAACTCGAATGAGCTCAGCTGTAATGATGATTACAACGGTTATTAAAAAGAAAGGCGAGGGGAGGCCGAGGCCTAATTTTTGGAGCCCACAGATTTATGGCGACTCCGTTGGGGAATTGTTTCTCTTTCCATCTTTGGCTAGTCTTTTAAGTTCTATAGTAGCAGAAACAACAATGATAATATTAAGCTCTGTACGGTGAACATCAGGATGTGACATTTAGTCTTTTTGTCCAAAAATCCATCACTGAAAGGTCCCGATAGAGGTACAAGCAACCATCTATTATGATGGTAAAACAAATAAAGAATCAAGATATGTACGGTGAGCATCGGGGTGTGACACTTGGAAGTATATCCAAGAATTCACAGTCGAAAGGTCCCGGCATAAGGAAAAATAAATATGAAGACCAACATCTCTAAAAAGTATGTTCAAAGAATGGTGTGACATCTAGTGTGTACCTCTAGAGATCCACCATTAAAGAAATTCATCAAAGTGGGTCCTAAAGAGGAACCTTACAGATAAAATTCTCGATGGTCGACATCTTAAGGAATTCTCTAAGAAATCCCATCGCCCTTTTTTAAATATATCCTTTCAAACTGAAGAAGATCCTCACCAAGAATAAAAGAGAGCGGCACACTAAAATGGAGGCATTATGGGAATACCGTACAACATACAAGACGCCAACCAAAGCCACTCCTTATTCATTAGTGTTTGGTGTTGAGGTTGTGTTATCATTGGAGATTAAGCTACCGTCACTTCGGGTAGCAATTCAGAATGATCTCACTGAAAAACAGAGTGCCCGCCACAAAAGGAAGAGCTCAACACACTTGATGAACTCAGGTTACAAGCTCAACAAAACTTAGAAATTTATCGAGCAAGGATGATAAAATCCTTTGATCGTATGGTGCATCCTCGAGCATTCCAAGAAGGAGAATTAGTCTGGTGCTGAGAAGACCAATCATTCCACACAGGAAAAATCGGTGTCAAATTTGTATCAAACTAGAAAGGCTCATTCGTCATCGAGAAAGTGTACCAAGGAGGAGCATATCAATTGATCGATCTAAACGGTCAGAGACCTATGCCGCCTATCAACGGCCGACATTTAAAGAAGTATAATGCATGAGAATTTCATGACTAATGTACTTTATAATTATCAAAGTTTTATGTATATAGTTATCAGTGCATGCTTACATCTATATTTTAAAATTCTCTTGTATAGCAAGAATGCAATTCAAAATCCCCCATCAGAGTGGGAGCATTTTAAATATTTATTCGGGTTGACATCGTACCGCGTGTCAAGATCCCCGAATAAATATTTATAATCTCAAAGATATAAAACCTATCCAAAATGTCCCTACGAGATAGGGGACATTTTAAATATTCATTTGGGTCGACATCGTGCTACACACCGAGATCCCCAAATGAATATTTAAAATCTCGAAATTCCAAATTTATTCCATTCTAAAATGTCCCTGACAGACAGAGGGCATTTTAAATATTTATTTGGGTCGACATCGCGCTGCATGCCGAGATATCCGAATAAATATTTAAAATTATCAATTAAAATGTTATTTTGTGCTAATGAATACAAAGATTTCTTTTCCAAAGTACATGCAGGTGATATTTCAAAAGATCGAGACAACACCTTCTACAATAAACTAAGACTCAAAAGTTAAGAAAGAGACTTTTGTGGCTACAAACTCCTACAAAATTGAGCTGGAGAAGCTTGAAGTCTTTCGACAGCCTGAAGCTTAAGATTCGAATGGGTGTAAAAGGTCGGATCCAACATGCCTAAATATGGCGTGATCGCTGGCAGCTCCGTCTACTCAATAATCTATAAGAAAGGCCGCTGTAGCGGAACCCCTACTTTGTCAACCTGTTAGTAGGGACTGTAGGAAGAATGAAAGCCAATTTGACTCGATAAGTTCAAGTGATCATAGTCCACAAAGTTTCTTCTAAATGACTGGAGAATCAAAGTTCCAGTGAGAAAATGAGTCTCGAACAACCACCGAATGTTCGTAGGCTCCAAAATCTTCAACCACAAAGGAGGACTCCAAATCTGCCAACTTCAGTAAAGTCATGCATTGGGGAGCGCAATTCCCATAGCTAAAGTATGAAGCCTGAATGGGTGTAAAAGGTCGGATCCAACATGCTCAAATATGGTCGGATCGCTGACAGCTCCATCTACTCAACACGCCATAAGAAAGGCCGTAGTAGTGGAACCCCCATCTCAGCAACTAGAGGACAAAGAGCTATCAAATTCTAGCTCTCCTGACCTGATGAACTCAAGTGATTCAGATTAAAGTCTTCTCAAGTGGTTAAGGATTAAGATACTACCTACGTTCGATATTATCAACTGAATCCAGAACCTGTAAATCCTTCAATAAATTCATAAAGCACAAAGTGAGGATCGAAGGAATTTTTCTTCAACAAGTCCGTCAAAGCACAAACCAAAGGACCGAAGAAAATTATCCCAAAGTTCACACAAAGCATAAGGCTGAACTAAGTGGATTCTGTCATCAACAAGTCCGCTATGCACAAAGCTCTGGACCGATGACTTTTTGCCATTGACCTAATATGAACCTAAGGGTTTAGGTCATCAGCATCTACTCCTTCATCAAGCCCGCCAAAGCTAGAAGCATAGGGCTGAAGGTACAAAAATCTCCTAACAAGTTAGTAAAAGATAAATCAAGTGATTATCCATCAATGTCCGCAGCACAAAATACAGGACGGAAGAATCAAAATTTCAGGACTCAAGTCAAAGCTATGAAAAGAGTATCCTGGATGACATTTACAAAAGTCCCTATAGACTGAGGACATTTTAAATATTTATTTGAGTCGACATCATATTGCATGCCAAAATCCTCAAATAAATATTTAAAATTTTGTCAAAATAAAATCAGATGATAGAAGATTGTTGGGCATATACAGAAAGATTATAAACTAAAGTGATCGTGACGATAAAAGAGAACAAATGATGGTGATGATATGTGCTAGCATCGATCTACCAAGTAACACTCAAGGGATCTGAGTATGAAGTACTTTATCGCTATCCCATGGATCTCTACTTGACGCCAAGAGAAAATATGTCAACTATACTGAAGATTCCAAATGCATTAAAAAGATCTACAAAGGCACAAAGATTGACTCTTGAAGATATAAAGAATGTGAATCTTAGTGTGACATCAAAATAAATTTTTGGAGATCCACATGTTAAGTCAACAAACAACAAACGTGATTCGCTCTAGGCACGTACCACATTGGTTGGAGGGCATTTGTTAACCCCTATACCTCAAACCATGTGAGAAAGGACCCAAATCAGTGAATAAAGAGATAAATGTCTTAGCGTCACACGTCACTTGAAGGGTCAAACGACATTCGATTGCTAAGTGGACGGCGTCATTGCGATCAGAATGTCGAGTTCTGCTTGGTCGAGGTCCCTCGCAGTCGAACCGGATGAGATCGATTAAAAGGGACGACCGACACCCGAAAATAAAGTGTAAGAATGATCAAACGATCTCGGATCGACGAACAGACTTCATCATTACATCTGGAATGTTTCCAATCTATGAAAATTTCATTTTGTTTATTCCATTTGGAGTATCTAGATTGGTAGCACAAATCCCAATATAATGCAAAGATGCGCATGTCGAGGAAACGAGGCCTCAAAGATGCTCGGACGACATCCGATCGACAAACGAACATCGCCATTGCATCCGGAACGTCGTCGACATTCATGATATATATTTTATTTAATAAATTTGGATCATCCGAGATGGTGGTGAATTTCTAGGCGATGCAAATATGATGTGAAGGTATGCACTACAAAAGAAACGAGACCTCGACGATGCTCGAACGACCTCCGATTGACAAACGGACAACGACATTGCGTCCGGAACGTCGTCGACATTCAGGATATACATTTTATTGAATAAAATTGGATCATCCAAGATGGTGGTGAATTTCTAGGCAATGCAAATATGTTATAAAGGCCTGCATTACAACGGAAACGAGGCTCTGAAGATGCTCGGACGACATCGGATCAACAAATGAAGAGTGCCATTGCGTCCGGAACGTCGTCGACATTAAGAGTCTACATTTTATTTGATCAAATTGGATCGTTTGAGGTGACGTCATAAACTTCAAAGGCGGTCTAAATATGATGTGAAGGTGCGCATATCAAGGAATTTTGCCTATTCGGAGACGACATGACGTCCGATCATAAAACGGACTGTGTCATTGCATTTGGAACGTCGTCGACAATAAGAGTCTAAATTTTATTTGATCAAATTTGATCGTTTGAGGAGGTGTCGCAATTTTCAAAGGCGATTCAAATATATTGCGAAGGAATGCATTACAAGAGAAATTAGCCTTGTCGGAGACCAAACGATGTCAGATTGACAAACGGGCAGCGCTATTGTGTCCAGAATGTTGCTAACCTCTAAAAACTACATTTTTTTATATTCAATTTGGATCATCCGGAATGGTGGCACAATCTCGAGGCAAAACACACATGCCAAGGAAAGAAGTATCGAGGCTGCCCGATTGACGTCTGATCGCAAAAAAGATAGAATCTGTACTATTATTACATCTGATTAATGATAATTATTGGTTCCAAATACCTGCTAATGTTATTATTAATTTGACAAAGAATTTAAAAATCAAAATGGAGATCAAATCAAGCATTAATACCTTACCTCGTCTGTGTCAAAAATCTCTGCTAAATCCCTGATTTTTCGCTGAGCCTCCATCATGTCACGTAAAATCTCATAGCTGGCCTCAAACGAATGCCTTAGTGTGTCGTTAAAATGAAGAAAATCAGGCTTCTCTAGCTGGTTTGTTGATCCCTACAACAACCCCGGGAATCTTAAATTTGAGAAAGAAGGATCCAATTTAAATGTGGATTGCATTGGACTTTGTTATTTATTGGTCGAGGAAGCAAATCAAATGACATACATCAAGCTCCTATTAATGGAGCTAATTTGTATAGAAACATTTCTCTCCTATCTGTTGTGGGCCATGGTGGTATGGGAAAGACAACTCTCTTACAACATATTTATGAAGATGAAATGACAAAAGAATTTGATTTTTAAATGTGAGTTGGTGTTGTCAACAATTTGGATGTGAAAAAAGTCATTACAGATATGTTGGAATCTCTTAAGAAGGAAAGGCTTCATTTGGGGACACTTGAGACACTTCAAGATAATCTTTGGGCTGAGATCAGGTCCAAAAGTTCTTTCTCGTGCTAGATGACATTTGGTAGGATGATGAGAAGCAGGATAGAAGTAAATGGGAGAAGGTGCTCGTCCCTTTGGCTTGTGGGAGTTTTGGTAGTGAATTTTGGTAATAACTCAA
Organism: Dendrobium nobile; assembly: GCA_022539455.1. NCBI lineage: Eukaryota > Viridiplantae > Streptophyta > Magnoliopsida > Asparagales > Orchidaceae > Dendrobium > Dendrobium nobile. Next base: position 65,742,572 of record CM039723.1, read on the forward strand.
ATGAGCTCAGCTACAATGATGATTACAACGGTTATTAAAAAGAAAGGCGAGGGGAGGCCGACGCCTAATTTTCGGAGCCCACAGATTTATGGCGACTCCGTTGGAGAATGGTTTCTCTTTCCATCTTTTTCTAGTCTTATAAGTGCTATAGTAGCAGAAACAACAATGATAATATTAAGCTCTGTACGGTGAACATCAGGATGTGACATTTAGTCTTTTTGTCCAAAAATCCATCTCTAAAAGGTCTCGATAGAGGTACAAGCAACCATCTATTATGATGGTAAAACAAATAAATAATCAAGATATGTACGGTGAGCATCGGGGTGTGACACTTGGAAGTATATCCAAGAATTCACAGTTGAAAGGCCCCGGCATAAGGAAAAATAAATATGAAGACCAACATCTCTAAAAAGTATGTTCAAAGAATGGTGTGACATCTAGTGTGTACCTCTAGAGATCCACCACTAAAGAAATTCATCGAAGTGGGTCCTAAAGAGGAACCTTACAGATAAAATTCTCGATGGTCGACATCTTAAGGAATTCTCTAAGAAATCCCATCGCCCTTTTTTAAATATATCCTTTCAAACTGAAGAAGATCCTCACCAAGAACAAAAGAGAGCGGCACACTAAAATGGAGGCATTATGGGAATACCGTACAACATACAAGATGCCAACCAAAGCCACTCCTTATTCATTAGTGTTTGGTGTTGAGGCTGTGTTATCATTGGAGATTGAGCTACCGTCACTTCGGGTAGCAATTTAGAATGATCTCACTGAAGAACAGAGTGCCCGCCACAAATGGAAGAGCTCAACACACTTGATGAACTCAGGTTACAAGCTCAACAAAACTTAGAAATTTATCGAGCAAGGATGATAAAATCCTTTAATCGTATGGTGCGTCCTCGAGCATTCCAAGAAGGAGAATTATTCTGGTGCTGAGAAGACCAATCATTCCACACAGAAAAATCAGTGGCAAATTTGTATCAAACTAGGAAGGCTCATTCGTCATCGAGAAAGTGTACCAAGGAGGAGAATATAAGTTGATCGATCTGAACGGTCAGAGACCCATGCCGCCTATCAACGGCCAACATTTAAAGAAGTATCATGCATGAGAATTTCATGACTAATGTACTTTATAATTATCAAAGTTTTATGTATATAGTTATCAGTGCATGCTTACATCTATATTTTAAAATTCTCTTGTATAGCAAGAATGCATTTCAAAATCCCCCATCAGAGTGTGAGCATTTTAAATATTTATTCGGGTTGACATCGTACCGCGTGTCGAGATCCCTGAATAAATATTTATAATTTCAAAGATATAAAACCTATCCAAAATATCCCTACGAGACAGGGGGCATTTTAAATATTCATTTGGGTCGACATCGTGCTATACGTCGAGATCCCCAAATGAATATTTAAAATCTCGAAATTCTAAATTTATTCCATTCTAAAATGTCCCTGACAGACAGAGGGCATTTTAAATATTTATTTGGGTCGACGTCGCGCTGCATGCCGAGATATCCGAATAAATGTTTAAAATTATCAATTCAAATGTTATTTTGTGCTAAAGAATACAAAGATTTCTTTTCCAAAGAACATGCAGGTGATATTTCAAAAGATCGAGACAACACCTTCTACAACAAACTAAGACTCAAAAGTTAAGAAAGAGACTTTTGTGGCTACAAACTCCTACAAAATTGAGCCGGAGAAGCTTGAAGTCTTTCGACAGCCTGATGCTTAAGGTTCGAATGGGTGTAAAAGGTCGGATCCAACACGCCTAAATATGGCCGAATCGGTGGCAGCTCCGTCTACTCAATAATCCATAAGAAAGGCCACAGTAGCGGAACCCCCACTTCGTCAACTTGTTAGTAGGGACGGTAGGAAGAATGAAGGCCAATTTGACTCGATAAGTTCAAGTGATCGTAGTCCACAAAGTTTCTTCTAAATGACTGGAGAATCAAAGTTCCAGTGAGAAAATGAGTCTCGAACAACCACCGAATGTTCGTAGGCTCCAAAATCTTCAACTACAAAGGAGGACTCCAAATCTGCCAACTTCAGTAAAGTTATGCATTGGGGAGCGCAATTCTCATAGCTCAAGTATGAAGCCTGAATGGGTGTAAAAGGTTGGATCCAACATGCCCAAATATGGCCGGATCGCTGACAGCTCCATCTACTCAACACGCCATAAGAAAGGTCGTAGTAGAGGAACCCCCATCTCAGAAACTAGAGGACAAAGAGCTATCAAATTCTAGCTCTCCCGATCTGATGAACTCAAGTGATTCAAATTAAAGTCTTCTCAAGTGGTTAAGGATTAAGATACTACCTACGTTCGGTATTATCAACTGAATCCAGAACCTGTAAATCCTTCAATAAATTCATAAAGCACAAAGTGAGGATCGAAGGAATTTTTCTTCAACAAGTCCGTCAAAGCACAAACCAAAGGACCGAAGAAAATTATCCCAAAGTTCACACAAAGCATAAGGCTGAACTAAGTGGATTCTGTCATCAACAAGTCCGCTATGCACAAAGCTCTGGACCGATGACTTTTTGCCATTGACCTAATATGAACCTAAGGGTTTAGGTCATCAGCATCTACTTCTTCATCAAGCCCGCCAAAGCTAGAAGCATAGAGCTAAAGGTACAAAAATCTCCTAACAAGTCAGTAAAAGATAAATCAAGTGATTCTCCATCAATGTCCGCAGCACAAAATACATGACGGAAGAATCAAAATTTCAGGACTCAAGTCAAAGCTATGAAAAGAGTATCCTGGATGACATCTACAAATGTCCCTATAGACTGAGGGCATTTTAAATATTTATTTGAGTCGACATCGTATTGCATGCCGAAATCCTCAAATAAATATTTAAATTTTTTTCAAAATAAAATTAGATGATAGAAGATTGTTGGGCATATACAGAAAGATTATAAACTAAAGTGATCGTGACGATAAAAGAGAACAAATGATGGTGATGATATGTGCTAGCATCGATCTACCAAGTAACACTCAAGGGATCTGAGTATGAAGTACTTTATCGCTATCACATGGATCTCTACTTGACGCCAAGAGAAAATATGTCAACTATACTGAATATTCCAAATGCATTAAGAAGATCTACAAAGGCACAAAGATTGACTCTTGAAGATATAAAGAATAGGAATCTTAGTGTGACATCAAAATAAATTTTTTGAGATCCACATGTTAAGTCAACAAACAACAAACGTGATTCTCTCTGGGCGCGTACCACATTGGTTGGGGGGCATTTGTTGACCCCTATACCTCAAACCATGTGAGAAAGGACCCAAATCAGTGAATAAAGAGATAAATGTCTTAGCGTCACATGTCACTTGAAGGATCAAACGACATTCGATTGCTAAGTGAACGGCGTCATTGCGATCAGAATGTCGAGTTCTGCTTGGTCGACGTCCCTCGCAGTCGAACCGGATGAGATCGATTAAAAGGGATGACCGACACCCAAAAATAAAGTGTAAGAATGATCAAACGATCTCGGATCGACGAACAGACTTCATCATTACATCTAGAATGTTGCCAATCTATGAAAATTGCATTTTGTTTATTCCATTTGGAGTATCTAGACTGGTAGCACAAATCCCAATATAATGCAAAGATGTGCACGTCGAGGAAACGAGGCCTCAAAGATGCTCGGACAACATCCGATCGACAAACAAACATTGCCATTGCATCCGGAACGTCGTCGACATTCAAGATATATATTTTATTTAATAAATTTGGATCATCCGAGATGGTGGTGAATTTCTAGGCGCATATCAAGGAATTTTGCCTATTCGGAGACGACATGACGTCCGATCATAAAGCGGACTATGTCATTGCGTTTGGAACGTCGTCGACATTAAGAGTCTAAATTTTATTTGATCAAATTTGATCGTTTGAGGAGGTGTCGCAATTTTCAAAGGCGATTCAAATATATTGCGAAGGAATGCATTACAAGGGAAATTAGCCTTGTCGGAGACCAAACGATGTCAGATTGACAAACGGGCAGCGCTATTGCGTCCGGAATGTTGCTAACCTCTAAAAACTACATTTTTTTTATTTAATTTGGATCATCCGGGATGGTGGCACAATCTCGAGGCAAAACACACATGCCAAGGAAAGAAGTATCGAGGCTGCCCGATTGACGTCTGATCGCAAAACAGATAGAATCTGTACTATTATTACATCTGATTAATGATAATTATTGGTTCCAAATACCTGCTAATGTTATTATTAATTTGACAAAGAATTTAAAAATCAAAATGAAGATCAAATCAAGCATTAATACCTTACCTCGTCTGTGTCAAAAATCTCTGCTAAATCCCTGATTTTTCGCTGAGCCTCCATCATGTCACGTAAAATCTCATAGCTGGCCTCAAACGAATGCCTTAGTGTGTCGTTAAAATGAAGAAAATCAGGCTTCTCTAGCTGGTTTGTTGACCCCTGCAACAACCCCGGGAATCTTAAATTTGAGAAAGAAGGATCCAATTTAAATGTGGATTGCATTGGACTTTGTTATTTATTGGTCGAGGAAGCAAATAATATGACGGACATCAAGCTCCTATTAATGGAGCTAATTTGTATAGAAACATTTCTCTCCTATCTGTAGTGGGCCATGGTGGTATGGGAAAGACAACTCTCTTGCAACATATTTATGAAGATGAAATGACAAAAGAATTTGATTTTTAAATGTGAGTTGGTGTAGTCAACAATTTGGATGTGAAAAAAGTCATTACAGATATGTTGGAATCTCTTAAGAAGGAAAGGCTTCATTTGGGGACACTTGAGACACTTCAAGATAATCTTTGGGCTGAGATCAGGTCCAAAAGTTCTTGCTCGTGCTAGATGACGTTTGGTAGGATGATGAGAAGCAGGATAGAAGTAAATGGGAGAAGGTGCTCGTCCCTTTGGCTTGTGGGAATTTTGGTAGTGAATTTTGGTAATAACTTGAATGAGCTCAGCTGCAATGATGATTACAACGGTTATTAAAAAGAAAGGCGAGGGGAGGCCGGGGCCAAATTTTCGGAGCCCACAAGGATCAAGGGCAAAGGTGGAGTGGTTCGGATGGATGGGCAATATTGAATCCCTTGATCGTGAACCGTTCGTCAATCATTTCAATGTCTTAATGATATCAAAATTTGGCAATCTTAGGCTCGTTGGATTCGTCTTGTAGAGCCGCTTGATTTGATTATAAGCATATAATATTTCAAAACCATTTGGTAATCAAAATTCAACTCAATCTGAGCCCAAATGGGTCCAAATCGAAGACCCGAAGCACTATTGTAAGGTTCAAACCAGAATTTGGATTACCAAATGGTTTCCAAATATGACATGCTTATAGTAGAATCAAGCGGATAACCAAGATAGATCCAATGAGCCTAAGATTGCCAAAATTTGATATGATTAAGACATTCAAATGTTTGACCAACGATCCACAATCAAGGGATCCAATATCGGTCGTTCATCCAAACCACTCCACCTTTACCCTTGATTATCCTCCTATTTACGGGTCTTGCCATCCTCAAAAAACTATAAATAGCCCCTCATTTCTCTTGATAAGGGGGCCCATGCAACAAGAAGGATCAAAGTAATAAGAGGAAAAGAGAAGAGTAGAAGGGAAGAAACTCCTTCTCGACCAACGCCGGAGTTCCGTCCGACTTTCAAGTGACGCTGGAATTCCGCCCGACTTCCAAGTGACGCCAGAATTTTGCCCAACCTCCAAGTAACATAGGAATTCTGTCCGACCTCCAGGTGATGCTGGAGTTTCACCCGAACTCCAAGTGACGCCGGAGTTCTTCCTGAATACCATTTAACGTTGGAATTCTCCTCGTCCGCCAACTGACGTCGGACTTCTACCTGACGCCAGGTTTCAACCCAACGTCGGACTTCTACCTATTGTCAAATTTTCATCGAACATCTATCTGATGCTGGATTTCTGTCAATTGCTAGACTTCTACCTGACATAGTCCTTCTGACCTTCCTCGCCCACTAACTACGGACCTTCTGACTTACGTCACCCACCAACTACGGTCCTTCCAACCTCCGATGCCCGCCGACTATGGTCCTTTTGACTTACATCGCCCATCGACTATAGTCTTTAAGACCTCCATCGCCCGTCGACTACGGCCCTTCTGACTTACGTTGCTTGCCGACTACAGTCCTTCAGACCAAACAAACACATCAACAGTGATTCTTCGTATTCATATCATGTAATGCACTCTATATGATGTACATCAAGCTAAGGCCTTCCCCAAAGGAAGGGTCTCATTTGTAATCAACTGCGAATACTAGTGGATTCATTCAAATTGGGCTAGGCCCCGTAGTTTTTCCCCCTTTTAAGTGGTTTTCCACGTAAAAATATTGGTGTTTATAGTGAATGACACACACTGTCTTTTTATCTGTGTGTGTTGAATCTTTATACAATGTTATGACATTAAACTTTATTTTTCTCTACCGACGCGAATACTCCAGGACGCAATAATGTTAATTCTCATTTCTGAGTGTGTGCATATTTCTTTAACCATTTTACCACTATAACAATAATTATTGTCAATCTTTTCTTTTGCGAATTTGAGCTCTATTTAATCTTCTTATCTCTTGTTGAACATTACTCAGCCCTGTATCTTTTACTGAAATTTTAGTATTAAGAAAATAATTTGTTCTCTAGACTAATATATGGATTAGCTTAACAAAGCATAATCCATAATATTTGTGATCATCAAAGCCTTAATGTACACCAGGTTAATATGGTTCAATAATCTCCTCCTCTTTTAAGATGAAAAATATTTTGGTTTATATTTTTTTTACATTTAATTAATTTATTCCATTACCTATTTCTCCCACTTACTCTATCCTTCCAATAATTTTAATAATAAATATTCTTTCACTTAATAATGTGATTATTTTTTTCCAATGATTTCAATAACACATATTCCTTTGCTTAAATATTTAACAAGACATGAGAGCATAAAAGGAATAATGGAATAATTAATGAAGCTCATGCCATTTTCTCCAAAGATATTGTTTAATCTCTTTGTTAGTGCAAGTAGATTGATTTGTGTCTTCCAAAGGCTGCTTTGCCTTATGCTTAATTGTGGTTGGCCTTGAGAGTTACATATTGAGTTCATATTGATAGTGTCCATAAATGTTGTTGAGGATGGTGAATGATGAATTTTGGGGCATAGCTATTAAAGTTAGCAATATACACCAGCCTTATAATTGATGACTTGCATTTATGGTTGTGGTGATGATAGTGATAAGTGTCAAGATTTATGTTGATGAAATGCATCGAATTTATGTGCGGTAGAAAATGTTGAGGTTTTTGGTTATAGTGGGGTCCACATACTAAAACCCTTATGTTTACAAAATGCATAAGTTTTTATAGGCATGTGCATACATCGATGCTATATGTGATGAAGAGCAATAAAAATTTATAGGCATTTATGTTGACAAATTGGTGGGACTCAGCATTTATATTCATGAGATATTTCATATTTATTAGCAACAAAGTCTATTAAATATTGGAATTGAACAATAAAGGTTTAGAAGAGTTAGTCAGGCAAGATTGTAATCAAACAACAAAAGTCAGGTGACAACATTTAAGAGATGTATGCCAGGTGAAAGCAAATATATGAAGATGGATGGGCGATGGCAATCGTTAGGGTGATCACTGGTATTGAATGCCGGGTAGCACTCTAAAGTTTTCTGATCACCAAGCTTTCTTGAATTTCAAATCAAGCTTAAAGCTCCAAGCTCCTTCAAGAGAAGAATGTGGGCCCATTTATAGTATTCTTGAGTAACATTTCAATAAATCAAGGTAAAATACGAAACATAAACTCCATTGATGACCAAGTTAATTTCTTAAACTATAAATTATTCCTTCATCATTTAAATTGATATTAAGTGTCATCGACAAATTGGATTCCTCTCCTGGAGAGGGTCATTTCAAATATACAACAACAACATCAAGCCTTTATCCCACTACGTGGGGTCGGCTACATGAATCCTTTTTCTCCATTGTGTCCTATTAAAGGTCAAATTCTCGTTTAAATCTAATAAAGAAAGGTCATTCCTAATATTTTCTAACCAAGTCTTTTTAGGCCTGCCTCTACCTTTCTTAATATAAGTCAAATCTAATACCTCTACTCTCCTAACCGAGTCATTGGAAGGCCACCGTTTTATGTGACCAAACCATCTAAGGCGACTCTCTCTAATATTAACTTCTACTGGAGCTACTCCAACCTTTTCACATATATGCTCATTTTGTATCCTATCTCTAAGGGTGAAGCCACTTATCCACCTAAGCATCCTCATCTCTGCCACACTTAACTTAGTATTATGCTTCTCTTTTAATGGCCAACATTCAGCACCATAAAGCATTGCAGGCCTCACTACCATCTTATAGAATTTTCCCTTAAGCTTGAGGGGTACTTTTCTATCACACAACAAGCCCGATGCATTCCTCCACTTCAACCATCCAACTTGAATTCTGCTGAGAATATCCCCATCTATTTCACCATCACTCTGAACAATAGATCCAAGATATCTAAAACGTGTACTCTTATTAGCTACTTGATCGCCCAAAGTTACAAACCCCACACTAGGTCTATTACTACTAAAATTACACTCCATATATTCCGTTTTAGATCTACTCAAGCGAAAACCTTTAGTCTCTAATGTTGACCTCCATAATTCAAGTTTACTTTCAACTCCCTCTCTAGTTTAATCAACAAGAAGAATATCATCAGCAAAAAGCATACACCAAGGTACATCCTCTTGCAAATGTCTAGTGAGAGCATCCATGACTAAAGCAAAAAGATATGGGCTTAAGGCTGATCCTTGATGTAACCCAACCAAAATAGGAAAATACTTGGTCAAACCACCTTGTGTTTGAACACAAGTAATAGCTCCTGCATACATATCTTTAATGATTTGAATATAAGCATTATTAACTCCTTTCTTTTCAAGAACCCTCCATAGCACTTCTCTTGGAACTTTATCATATGCTTTTTCTATATCAATAAATATCATATGTAGATCCTCCTTATTTTCTCTATATTTCTCCATCAAACCACTTAATAAATGTATGACTTCCATAGTCGACCTACCCGGCATGAATCCAAATTGATTTTGAGAAACATTAGTATCACGCCGCAACCTAGGCTCCATAACTCGCTCCCATAGTTTTAGAGTATGACTCATTAACTTAATTCCTCTATAATTCGCACAATCTTGTGCATCACCTTTATTCTTAAAAATAGGAATTAATACACTCATTCTCCACTCATCTGGCATCTTTTTAGTATTCAAAATAGTATTAAAAAGTTTAGTAAGCCAAGAAATTCCTTCATCTCCTAAATATTTCCACACTTCTATTGGAATATCATCAGGTCCAACAGCTTTTCCACCCTTCATTTTCTTTAAAACCTCTCTAACTTCGGTTTTACTAATATGCTGATAAAAACTGAAGTCTTTATTTTCATTTAGGGTGCTAAGGTCACTATAGTCAATCTTATTATCACAATTTTCATTAAAAAGTTTAGCAAAATATCTCATCCATCTTTGTTGAATATCATCTTCTAAGAAAAGTATTTTTTGATCTTCATCCTTAATACACTTCACTTGAACTAAATCCTTACTACTCATATCTCTTATTTTGGCTAACATATACATATATCTTTCTCCCTCCTTAGTATCTAATCTATTATATAAATCACTAAAAGCTAAGGTTTTTGCATCGCATATTGCTTTCTTCGATTCCTTACGAGCCTCTTTATATCTATCCCAATTATCAGAATTTTTAAAATTAAACCAATTTTTATAACAAATCTTCTTATTCTTAATCTTTTCTTGCACATTTGGATTCCACCACCAATTATTTTTACTATTAGGATCTTTTCCCTTTGATACTCCAAGCACATCTTTTACAAAATTCTTAATATCACTAGCCACATTTTCCCACATAACATTAGCATCTTCATGCATAGATAAAATCTTAAGCTCTAAAATTTTACTCTCAAAAATATTTCTGTTAATATTCTTTAAATGCCCCCATCTAATCTTAGAATATCGTTTTACTTTATTTTTTATTATCTGCCCTTTTATCTTAAGGTCCAAAACTAATAATCGATGTTGGGTACATAAATTTTCACTCGGAATAACTTTACAATCTTTGCAATCTAAATGATCTATTTTTCTTATAAGAAAATAGTCAATCTGGGTTGTATTATATCCATTTGTATAAGTGATGAGATGCTCATTCCTTTTCTTAAATAAGGTATTAGCAATTGAAAAATTATAAGCTAAACAAAAATCTAATATAGTCTTGACACCTTCATTTGTCGTTCCAAAACCATGGGCACCATGAATGCTTTTAAAATCATCTACCTCTCTACCAACATGTCCATTTAAATCTCCTCCAATAAAAACTCTTTCTTCAAGAGGTATCTTTTGTAATAATTCTTCTAAGTCATTCCAAAAATTTAATTTAGAACTCATATCCAAACCTACTTGAGGAGCATAAGCACTTATAATATTAACAATCTTATCATCAACAACAATCTTTAAAGCTATAATTCTATCTCCAATTCTATCAATTTTTATAACATTATTCTTCAAACTTATCTATAATAACACCTACACCATTTCTAGAACGACTCTTGCCCGAATACCAAAGTTTAAAACCTAAACTATCAATTTCCTTAGCTTTCTCTCCAACCCATTTAGTTTCTTGAATGTACAAAATATTTATCTTCCTATGAATCATAATATTTATTAATTCCATTAATTTACTAGTAAGGGAACCTATATTCCAAGATCCTATCCTAATTTTAGTTTCATGGACTAGCTTCTTTGCCCACATTCGTCCTTGATGTGGGAACCCTTGCCTATTTAACACTGCACCCGGGCGCCGGTGCAGCGGCCCTTGCACACTTGTCACTGTATTCAGGCCATACAGCGCGTCGCTTCCAGGGGACGCCCTAGCATTAACACAATTTCTTAAAGGATTCATGTCATTATTATTCGACAAATTTTACGCTGGCTGTCGACTACCTAACGCAACCCTCCACTTTTCTCATCCAGGACTTGGGACCTGGCAACGGTAGTGTTATCATTTCAAATATAACAATAAAAAAATCAAAAATATTGATTCTTTAAATAATATTCCAAACTTTTCTACCACATCTCTAGTACTGGATTTGGGCTTATTTTAACATGGATCATATAACTTTAGACTTTGCTCGGCTTGTATTATAGAGATATTCAATTCAACTATAAATTTGATCAAACTAATTCATGAAATTAATCACTTTTGGCCTGGTTAATTTACTTCATATGTATCTAAATTAAATTCCAAAAAATTTTAATTTTCAATGTGGCATCCAGATTCACACTTGATAAATTTTTTTTCTAATGACTTATATATATTTAATATTTTAAAATAATAATTTAGGATCAAAATCATTTTCAAATAGATTTAAATAAAAATATTTCTAAAATATTTCATGGCCGAAATAAATTAAAAATTATTCTTGACCAAAATATTATTAAAATACTCGATGACCAAATTCCTTTAAAACAAATTAAAAATAAAAACCCTGAACAAATCCATATCACATATAATCCACATCAATTTCTTTTCTACTATTCGATTATCATTTAAATAAAAAACGTTAAAATTTCAAACGGAATGGATCAAAGGCAACCATATCTTTAGCATTCATCAACAAATAAATAAAGTTAGATACACTCATTTCATAAATATATAAAATAAAAATAAAAATACGTATTTCTTACAAGCATCATTGTGGAGCTGTTCTTCAGGAATAGGCATGTAGAAGCATCGTTTTTCCATTTATCTCTCTCTAAGCTGTTCCTTATAAATCAATCGAAGAAGAATAGATACTCTTATCTCCCAAAATCTCAAATATTTTCCCATCAATTCGGAATCAATGAAACCCATTGGAAACCAATGGTATAAGAATCCCACCAAACAAGTCACCCTCCATCTTCTTTGCCACCTCCGATTAGCCAAAGCTGCCAGCGAATCGTAGCTGCTGTTTGTAAGCATAGATTGCATTTATGCTGGTAATGGGCTTAGCTTTGAGGTTTGCATTTATGGAGAGAAAGCTTTTAAAGGGAATTTTGGGCAAGAAGATCAGCCTTATTATGGATACCGAGACATGTGTTGTGACAGATAAAGGATTTCAGATAAGAGAGAAGGTGGGGCTAAAGAGAAATAGGATTTATCCTCAGCTGACATCAATATTAGAAGATGATGAAGTGGATAATGATGATGATAGGAAAGATGTGATGCTTGTGATGAAGGGATCAAATGATTCAGACTGTGCCAAAAACTGGAAAAGAAGGCTGAGATGGAGACGTGACGAAAGGGCTTAGTTGGGCTCTAAAGGCATCGACAGAAGCGGCGGCTTGCTCTCAAATGAGAATGACAACGGCGTTGTGGCCGATGTAGATCTCGGCAATTCACCGCCGCCACTGAGGCTGTTGTCCTCCTTAAAAGCAGGGAGGTTGAGATCCAAAGATATCACAATATTTTCCTTCTCATTCTTCGCTTCCTCCTTCGCCTCCACGTCTCGGGAAGGCTCGTCTGCATGTGCCCGCCGAGGGCCTGACCGGAGGAGAACACTGCGCCGCATATTACACATTCGTGGACTCTTGCGGCCTTGCCATTGTTTGAGTTGGAGAATGAATTCATTGTTAATTGAATCGAATCCTCTTCAATCTCCTCTGTTTTCTTTTCTTGAGCAGGCGTGGTAGGATGCTTCTTATGGCTTGTCCGATGGCCGCAGAACTCTTGGATGATTGGGAAGCATTTATTGCACGTCTTGCAAACCAAAATAATTACTTTGGCTTTGCCATTTGTCGTGGTTGCCTTGCTTTTTATCTTCTACGGCGGTGGCCGTGGGCGAGAAGTATGAGGCAATTGGCCATGTCCTTCTCCTCCGAGGAAGACAAAGAAGACGAAACCATACCATGGTGAAATGAAAAGTGTCTCTTCCGCTTGGTTCTCCTCCTCTTGATGGCGTGCGGGACAACTATGGCTTCTTCCCCAGCATCCATTGGAAGAAAGGGAATCCAGGGGAAGCAAGAGTGAATCACACAGGCCAAAGCGTCAGCCCTCATTTCAACTTGATGTATTACTGCATTAGCATTCTATTGCTGGTTCTTTCCAGACCACTATATTGCATCCATTAGTACATCCCACAGCAAGCATACAACCCCAATATCTGGCATATTAGAACCACTAACTTGCTTCTTCATGGCCTCTATAGCTTCAGAAATATCAGTCTCTTCTTCAATTTGTGTTTTCAATGCTCACTTCATCTCCTTTATCTTGACATCAAAAATTTTCTTTTGATTGTATTCCACAAGAGAAGCTAGTCCTTTCATAAAATGCGTACAAGTTTCTTGAAGTGATTAGTAAGATTGTGATTATCATGAGAGAATTTGTAACTTTTTATTTTTTATATTGTTGAATTTTTTAATTTAGAGGAGGATGATCCAATATGTACATATTTTCTTATGAAATTGATACGAACACCTTTAAATTTTTACCATAAGTTCTTTTTCCTGATTACTATTATAATGTCTTTATATTTACTTTTCATCTGCCATCCAATTTAATTTATCAATTCTTTCAAATTTTATGTTGTAAAATAATTATATCATAAACATATACATATATATATATATATATATATATATATATATATATATATATATATATATATATATATATATTATTATTATTATTTTAATATCATAAACATATATTTCTCCGTATATATGTAATTATGAATGCCCACTTTTGGAGATATATGATGTAAGCTAAATGATCTTGAATTTTGGTAAAAAGAAGTTTCTTCCTATTCATCCCCACATTTGGAGATATATGTGATGAGATCGATAATGATTTATTGTGAAGTTTAGGTGAATCTGTGCAACAAAAGTTTTTACATGTGGGATCTTCTCTCATATAAAATTAATAGAACAACTAAACTTTAATTAAGGTAGTTACAACTCCATGTATGCATTGAAAATAGTTTAATGCACATTGATCCGCTCTTGGAGGTAGAACTCAAATTGAACTCACAAAAAAATAAAGAAAGAAATGATTAAAAAAGTTCTAAAAGGTTTATATGTATACATATAAGATAGAGAGAGAGAGAGAGAGAGAGAGAGAGAGAGAGAGAGAGAGAGAGTGGGTGTATGTTTTGTTACCCACTCATATCTCTGAAGAAATCATGATGTATTATTGTTAAGGCGCCAATGATAAAACTTAATAATCTTATGTAAATGTATATAGAAAATGTCTTATGTTTTAAGGTCTATGAGTGGGACAGTGTAGCATTACTCCTTCAAAAAAACAAAAAAAAAATCAATATTGAAACTAAGAGTAGCATATAAATAAAAGGTTTTTTGAGCTAAAAATGAGTCTAGAATAATATTAAAAAGCACCCAATTGAATGAAAGAGAATGCAATAAAAGATATAACAAGATGATGAATTCTTACGTAGAATTGAGTTACCCAATATTTTATGGATGGAATATTCACCTACATATTTTTTTGGATATGAATGTCATTTTTTGAAATGGCCTATGCCATTTTTTAGAACCACAATAAGATATTATAAATAGTAGGAAATTAATACCCTGAAAAAAATTCGGCAAGCCAAAATCTAGCACCTTCATCTTTATCAAGCTCTCTCTAGATTGACTTTCTTTTTCTTTCTAGCATTGCTCCCTTCTAATCCACAATTTCTATGTGCCACAAAATAAGCAATAGTCACAATCCCACCCCCCGCGCACATAGACACACACACACACACAGACACCTTGGATGACTTTCCACACGTTATCTAATCTGCAACCACCACTCAATATCTATAGTTGTTCAATCCAATTATTATTTGCTTATTTTTAGATCAAAACTTTTCTTAGATTGATTTATATATATAAAAATTATAAAAAAGATTGTGCAATATTTAATTTTTTATTTGATTATATAATTTCTCTTAAAATGGAGAAATTATTAAATCCAAATAATATATGGAGCTCTGTGCACATTATGCATGTGAGTACACAAATTTACATAGCTCATCATGATCTGTTGGCTGGGAGCTTTGACTACCAACATAGAGATCTTGAGTTTGAGTCTTGCATATGTGATATGTGGAAAACTCAGAGTATCAATTTTTGCTTTATAATGACTTGATTGTGTTGTCATATGGTTTATCTGCATCAATTTTTTGTTTAATTTTTATTTTGTGCTTTTTAATGGATAGTGCATTGTTGGTTCGCGTATGGTTTATCTTTTACTTATTAACTCTATATTTGGTGGAAGCTATAAACATTTGGGCTTATGATGGGAATGTCCCTCTTGAGGTTCTCTCTTGTTGATATGAAATTTTGTTAACCCAAGATGTGGGTTATAGATGCTTGCTTGGCCCTTTTTGGTAAATTCAACACATTTATAGATGCTTGCTTGACCCTCAATAGTTTTATAATTACATTTTGAGGCTTTAGTATATTCTTTTCCTTTTTTAGCCAGTCATGATATTATATGTATTGTGGAAGCCTCTTTGACCATCATTAAAACATAATTAGCACTAAGACACTTAAAAAAAAAACTTCTAAACAAGTTCTTAAATGATGATAAGATTAATTGTTAAATGTCAAATGACTTGAAACTCAAAGAATTTATGAAAGCTTATCAGCAATCTTTTTTCTTGTTGGAGCATCTTGACCATGTTTTTATTAACAAAACTATTTTTTTTCTTATCTTTTGGTATTGAAAAATAATCAACTTATAATATATTTTTAAATTAAATTTATTAATTTTTAAAATAAAATTTTTTCTTATGCTTATATTTAATAAATTATAAAACATATTACATAGTCCATAATGATTAAAATTAATTTTCTTAGAATATCTTCACCTTTTTTTTTTTTTTTTTTGAAAATTTTACCAGTAAGATATTAGAAAAACAAATATATTGGTTGCAAGCCATTTAAATTTCTATATAGTTCGAAAATACAACCACTTTTTCATACATCCATCATGAAAAATTTGATTCATCTTTTAATGCAATCAAAGTATCAAACAAACAATCATAAAACTTCTTTGGAAATTTTTTGAGTTGGGATGATTTCTATAGATAATCTTATTTCTTTGAGAATAGTGTAATATAATTACTTTTGATTGATTAGTTATGTATTGAACCTATAATTGAAGTTGTGTTGTTCAATTTTTATTCAATGTTCGGCTAAACTCATAATTTTAGACTCATGATATGAAAACCTTTGAAATTCCTAATGTAGGCTCTTGTGTTTTAGAGGATGAATGGTTTTTTTAATATCTCTCTCTCTCTCTCTTCATTTAATTTATGCAGTGATCATGTATAAAATTAACATTTAGTGTGATAGATTACCTTGGTGGAGGAATGTTTGAATAATTAAGAGAATTGGGATGGAATGTTTGCATGCCTATACATAAGATGATTAGTCTATGTAGTTTTAATAATTATAAGAAGGCTATAAACCTTCCTTTATTTCCTTATGAGCTTGAAATAGATCTAATTATGCATATGCTCTAATTTACAACTAATGTAGAGGAGTTTGCTTAGGAAAACTTAGGATATTCACTGTTATTAATTAGTCCAAAATACTTTAATTAATTTTATATTTACTTTTTCTTCATTTATCATTAGAGATAAAGATTGTCCTTGATTTCATTTTTTAGGATAAATATCATAGTTTTAGTAGAGGATACAAGAACATTTGTGTGTAGCACAGTATTTTCTCATGGGATCGACACTCTCACATACACTTTATTAATTGATCAAAACGCACACTTGCATTTTTATTTGGGATATCTCCAAGCAAACCTAAAATAAACATAGTCCTTGTGATGCCCTATAATATAATTTAGAAGAACAAAGGTGATGCACAGGAGTGTGCAAATTATACTGGAATTAAGTTAATGTGTCATACTTTAAAATTGTTGTTGTTGTATTTTTTATCTTTTAATTTACACAATCAATATTATCTAATTTTTTCTATAAATTTAAATAGCACTAGAAATAAAACTAACTATCTAAACATTACTATAAACATATGTATTCATTTCTCAAAAATTATATAAACTACTCATGATTTATATAATTATACCACAACTACTCTATCATGAGTATAAATTAATAGCTAAAATAAAAAAAGAAATAGAACTTTAAAAATCTTGATCAATCTAACACTCATATTCATTTATCCTAACCTAAAAATATTTAACCACATATAATGAGCTCACAATCCGAGTAAGTAACCAAATCTTATAACTAAACTCAACATAAGACAAAGGGGTAATATACATGTTAGCAATCAAATCATAACAGTAGCATTCACATGATCATAGGACAATACAATAGAGAAATTGATAAGTACATGTGTCGAATCAGAATAAAAATCATCGTATCAATACTATAATTGTATAGAAATTATATAAAATATCAAATCAAAACATAGTTAAAGTCTTTAGAAATCATGTCAATGTAGTTAAATTCTATAAAAATAATTGTATCTCTTAAATTCACAAGCTAAGAAATATCATATCAGTGTTTACTCAGTATCAATGTCTAATGCGTATGCTCAATATATATTACATGATGAACATATTAATATTAGTAGAACAATAGTAACATTAGCAACTTTAGTACATCAAACATAAAAAATTGGTATATGATGCAGCTGAATTCCTAAAGGATTCGATCTCATACTTAATTCAAATAGGGGAGTATAAGTAAATTAATACATATGAAAGTTTACAAATGAATTTCAAAATTAAATAAGTTATAACTAATTTTAAGTGATACATTATTCATGTCTAGGATCAGTAGTCAACTTTGTTCTTACACTTGTAGTAGATGAGTTCAATTTGGATATTAATGATTTTTTAGGATGATTATTCATGATCGTTTCACTACATCTTGATTATTATAATTTACATCTAAATGGTAGAGTATTATCTTACATTTTAAGTAATTTTAAATTATAAAATTTTTATTTTAAGTAATGAAGCTATCTAAGGTGCAAACATAATTGTCTAAGTACAAATAAGAGCTTAACTTGCGGGGAATATGTTAAGTGAAAATTATGTTATACATATATGTATGTATATATATATATATATATATATATATATATATATATATATATATATATGTATATATATGTGTGTGTGTGTGTGTGTGTATTTTAGTTAATGTTGAGCCAAAATATCTTAGGAAAAAGAAAAAAAATTTAAAAAGTTTAGAATCAAGATCTTAACGCCATAACTATCAGTAAATAAATGTAATATAAGTTTAAGCTCCAATTTTCCACGCCAGAGTTTCAGTAAAATTATAAATAATTTAATTTCATACCTCAAAGCTATGAAACATTGCATGCTGTAAAGCACAGTCAAGCGCTACAACACTCATCTTTTGCAAAGCCACGACATAATTGTTAAGGAAAATAAGTGTCATGTTGACTCAACCAAAGTCACATCAATTCAATCAACAGCTAGTCAGGTCAGCCAAATGCCATAGTAAAGAAACTTAAGCACATCTAGGCACTATGTCATATTCAAACGTACTCTGCAGTGCAATCTTGTCGAGCGTGTAGCACCTGAGTCAATTTTTGTATTAGAATAAATAATTTTATATATATTTTTCTGCTAGAGCTTTTAAGATAAGTCTAGAGGAGAGTCTGAGAGAGACCAAGGAATGGTGAGATACATCATTTAAAGTGGCTGGTAAATATTAGATTGAGCAAACAGTCAATTAGAGAGTAATGGAGTGTGTAAAGAAAAGTTGTAAGATTAGATTCACTTTGGGAAGGGTCCATCCACATAATTTGTTTGTGATTCTTCATTCCAGGTAATATTTTCTTCATCTTCTCTACTTGAATTTTCCTTCTAGAGAAAGAAATGGATTTATGTTGTTCAATTTTTATTCTATGGCTGGCTAAACTCATAGTTTTGAAATGATGATATGAAAACTGTTATAATTCCTAATATAGACTCTTATGTTCTAGAGGATAAATGATCATTTTTAATATTTCCTACTCTTCATTTAATTTATGCACTGACCATGTATAAAATTAATATATAATGTGATACATTGCCTCAACGAAGGAATGTTTAAATAATTAGGAGAATTAAGATGAAATGCTTCCATGCCTAGACATAGATTATTTAGTATTCTTATGTCTATGGAGATTTAATAATTGTCAGAAGGCCATAAACATCTATTTACATCCTTATAAGATTGATATATATTTAAAAATATAAATGCTCTGATTCATAACTAATGTTGAGGATTCTGCTTAGGAAAACATAGGATAATCGCTATCATTAATCCAAATCACTTTAATTACTAGTATCTTCATTATTTTTTGCATTTCTCATTAGATATAGAGATTACCCGTGATTTCATTTTGTATAATAAATAGTAGTTTGGATAGACGGTACTAGAAAATTTTTGTGTAGCACATTATTTTTCGTGGATCAATAGTCTCCCAAACACTTTAGTACATGATCAACACATATACTTTCATTTTTATTGGGATTATATCCAAGAAAACCAAAAATAAATACAACCCGCAGCACATTCATGGGAAATATTTGACTTATTAAGAAAAAGTCAATTAGAGCTAGTAATTGAGTAATAAAGGTTGAAAGGACTTAGTTAGGTGATAATGATTGCATGATTTCTAGCTAATATTATAATGACATTATTTATATTCCTAGTTTTGTGAATCAAATTGATTGAAGTGGAATGGTAAAATTTATTTTAATTTAACCACGACAAAAGCTGCAATATTTATTGAATCCTTAAAATTGCTTATGCTAAATTCATTGGATTTAAGGAATATGCCCTTAAATTTTGTTTAATCACTAGGATGGCAGTGTTTGGAGGACTCAAATTTACTATTGTAGTATCTTTGTTAATTATATAAATGGCCTTTGTTAGCAACATTCCAAATTTCATTCTCACTTAGCCTTTTAATGTGGCTTAATGTATGAGATAAATTTATTGCCTTGCTCTTCATAATAATTAATTTCATTTTATCATGTAATTAATTACCAGCAATAGAACATAGCACCAGTTTATCCATTGATCAACAAAGGATGCTTACTTTGTTTCTAATTAATGCTTTAATGATCTATAACTTATGTTGGCCGGAAAGGAATGGAGCATTACATGAATCATACCACTCTTCTATCTACTTTTTGTGATAGAATCAAATATCAAGTGAGCTTTAAAATATAGAGTTGGAAGATCTCCTCCCACTAAACCCCCAAAGTTACATATTTTTTTAATTAAGTGGGTATGTCCACATTGACACATTAGCCACTCTTTACCATATATATTTAAATTTTTTTAATGCAATCAAGTGGTGATGGATGATTGGTCATGTATCTCTAGTTTTCATATATAATACACACTTGTATTATTATTTTATTTTCCCTCCCTTTGGTCATTGGTTTTGGAAATCTGGAGCTCATCTTGGTTCTCAACTACTAACTTATGGAATTTTGGTGCTTCACTTTGTCTATGTATAGTTCCTTTATTCTTTGAAGATCTCAATTTTATTATTGATGGGCTATGAACTACGATGCTCACCAAATTTTCTTTTCTTCTCATGTTTCAAAATTATAAGGAATCATGGCTTTGCAATTCACATAAAATCTAGAACCACTATCTACTTAACTTGTCCCTTTTTCTTTCCCTGGACTAAAATTAACACTTGCAAAAAGAGTAGATATAAGTAAACCAAATCTCAATAAACTTAACAAAACTTATTCAAATTCTTAATAATAAATAATAGATTGTTCTATCATTGTAAAAATTATAAAACAAATCACTTGCATGAAAATTTTCAACAAAAGGTTCAAAATAGTGTTATTAACTATATTGTCTCACTCATTAGATATTTGAAAAAAGCACAAGTTCTTCAATATAAAAATAAATATATTACATGAATCTCAGGTGACTCCTCATGTCAATCTTTTCTCATGCTTATATACCTCTCAAACATTTGAATATACTCACTTCTAGTATAAGACACTTATGACTCATTTTGCATAGCATATTAGTACTACGCCCATATGACTCTCAGTGCATAGCACAATATTATCAAGCCATTATGACTCCTAGTCCATAGCATAATAGAATTGGGCCATTATGACTTTTAGTGCATAACACCTTTATTTATTCAATAACGGGTCTTCATACCTCCACTTATATGCACATCAGTATTAGTAACCAACTTCTAGCATTTCCTTCTTTCACATAGTTCAATCAGTCCAGCACAAAAATATCACCACTTTTAATATGTACAAATAAATTAAAACACATCACATAAATATATATGATTTCATATTTTTGAAAAAGCACGTAGAAATTTGAGGTAAATTTATGCACTAACTTCTTCATAGTCACCAATCATAAAGTTATTCACAGGAAATGTTCACAAAGGTATTTTGGAACTTTCATCCTTCTATATCAACTTTTATCAGTATCAATATACCCCATCAAAATACTTAAAATGAATATCATACAGTCAAAAGACCTAGTGAAAATTCATAATAAATTTGTCAAAATATTTAGATAACGAGAACAAAATATATCAAAAGTTACATAATAAAAACATGATAAATATCAATTTCTCCTAATTTTTTGCATGGTCTGTTCAATTCAAAGCCAAAAATTTCATACAAACTCGTATTATTAAAAATAAATGTAGCATACCTCAATTCAGACCACTTTCCCAACTAGCATGAAGGATAAAATGGCCCAAAGACCTCCTAACTAATAAACTTTCTCTACAAAAATGTCCACCTCTTGCTCTCCCTAACTAGCAACCCAAATAAGACAAATGGTTTTTTATATTTTTATATCAGTTGATTTTGATATTTATATAAAAATTTATAATGCAGCATCACGATGCTCAAAGTCACAACATCATTGTGCTCCTAAGTAACCTTAAATATATTCAAAATACAGAGAATCTAATGCCCAGAACCCAAAGCTACAATGTTTCCAGTGAACCTTAATTCTACAAAAATACAAAAAAATTAACCACTAAAATGCTAAGAAGTTAGTACTGTAATGTTCTCAAGAAATTTTTTACGTACATATATTTTTTATTCCAATTAGAAAGGGACGTGACACAACTAAGAGGTGTGGGTGAATTTATTATTTTAAAACATTCATTTTAATAACAATAATTTTTGTTGAAGTCCAAAAAAACTCTTTGATAATAAAAACTAAATTTATTTTATATTTTCAAAAAATAACTAAAAATCACACAACAATTTTTTCAATAGAAAAATCAAATTCTAAAAAGTTAAAATATTTTTCATATTTTAAAGTTAAGTCCACTATACAAAAATAGAATTAGAAAATTAACAAAAATATTCAAGAAATAAAATTAATAAAAATAGAAAAAAATTAAACTTGTATTTTATAATGGTTCGATCTCTTGATCTATGTCCACTCTCCAAGGTTCGCCTACTGGACAGTTCCACGAAATCATTCTGTTTGCACCCAACAAGGTGTAGAAGTGCTTCTCCTTCCACAGATAGAGCAAAAATATAGTACACTGCTTCCCTTCACCATAAAGCTTCAAGGTAAAGCTTCAAGGTCCCTCTTTCTGCTTCGTAGCATGACGGAAATGTAGAAAAAAGACCTCTTAAGCTTTTCAACAAAGGCTTCATAGAGCTCTTTTCCAAAGCTCTTTAAACAAAAAATTTGGGAAATAAGGTGCAGAATTGAAAAAGCCACTTAAATCACCTCAAATTACTCTTTGAACTCTCTCAAGTAACCTTCTCTAAATCTCTCCCTCGCCTCCCAAATGTTAACATAAGCCCTAAAAAAAAGGCAGCCTCTCTCACTCGAAGGTCCTTATGAATATCTCTATGGCAACTGCTTGAACCAACTCTCTCTCTCTCTCTCTCTCTCTCTCTCTCTCTCTCTCTCTCTCTCTCTCTCTCTCTCTCTCTCTCTCTCTCTCTCTCTCATACTAAAGATTGGTTAAAAGGACCCAAATTTTCAATATATGTTGACTAGATTGTAAAGCTCAAATACCAATTCATATAGTGTGATAAGCAATAACGTTTTGAAAACCGGACCGGACCGGCCAGTTCAACCGGTTGAACCGGCACCCGGCCGGCCGGCCAGTTCTGTTGTTTGGCAAAACCGGGAAATCATCGGACCGGATTTGAACCGGACCGACCGGCGGTTGGACCGCGAACCCGGCGAATCGGAACCAGGAGAGAACCGCCCGTCTCTGATTTCCACCGTCTGATTGAATCATACGGTATTAGTTAAAACAGTAAAACATGTAAAGTAAACCTAAATTCATTTTCTACTCCCGTAACTCCCGAAGCCGCCCGTCGCCCGTCTCCGATTTTTTCCTTCGTCTGATCGCTGCAGCTCTTCCTTCATCCGTTCGTCGCTGGTCGCCGGTCGATGCAGCTCCTCCTTCGTCGTTCGTCGTTGCAGCTCCTTCGTCCGTGCTTGGATCATTGACGAACTGGCCAACCCGGTTAATCGACGCTGCAACTCCTGGAGTTCTTAATCGTCGCTGGCTCGCTGCACCTCCTCCTTCGTCGTCGGTGCTTGAAACATTGTAAGGTGAGGAGATTGTATACGCTGAACTTGTGTTTTACTCTTACCTGTGCAAACTGAGAAGTGAAAACCGAAAATTTTATGTTTAGTTTGATTGTATTTCTTTAATGTTTGTGAAGTTGTAGATGATTTTAATGTTTGGAATACCATGAATCAGGATTTTATTGTCACCAGCATTTGTATTTCAAACGCCCCAGTTAATGCTTGTGAAGTTGTATTTCATTGTCACCAGCATTTCAATTAGGTATGCTAGGAGTTTTGGAATACCATGAATCAGGATTTTAAATTTACCAGAAACCAATTAATTTCAAGTTGGTTTCAGCCAGCTTTAAAGCAAGATCAGGTTATTTCCTTAGATGCCACAATTTGGATAGATTTTTCAAAATACTAGAATTCTGAACGTAAGAACTTTGAACTTAAATAACGGGTTTTAACAAGCTGATATTTAGTTGATAATGCTTGAAATCTCCTCTTATTTTTTGTTAATAATAGTTGAATCCAACTAGCACCCAGGCATTAAGTATACACTACTAGAAGATTTAGCATGTGACAGCTTAGTTTAGTTCTATTTTATGAAGTGTGTATTTAATGAGGAACATCGATTCACAATATGATATGGCACAAAGTATTAAAAAAATGGCTTGTTAGATGTGAAGCTCTCATTGTGGTTTCTTGGAGTGCTGATGCAAAATTTAACTAGTCTTGAAAAGATAATTTCTGCACCTAGAACAAAACTAAATCTGTGGACACAAGTACACTAGGTGAAGAGAAGAATGATTTGAATTATGTTTGTATTTCATTGAGGACCTTACACTCTTATTTATATAGAAGAATTCTAGATTATACAAGATAATTTCTGCATATGTAACTGCCAGTTACATGGTTATTATATCATTATATGGCCATATTCCTAGGATAGAAATATACAATATGGAAGTATTTAACCATATTTCCTTATCCACGTTTATGAAAATGAAGGAAGATATTCTTCATCTTGCAAGCATTTACTTCACCTAAATCCTAAGATGGATTTCCTCCCAGGTCTATGAATGGTTGTCATTTTTTATGTGTTTAGTTTGATAATATATTGTTGTTTAATATTAACAACATAGAGTTCACTTTTCAGGCAAATATTGATCCATTGTTGTTTAATACTACCAATGGATCAACAAAACAATCAATCTGCACATTCAACTCAAAGCATTCGTGAGAAAGTAGATATCGCTTGGAACCATTTTGCTGAGTGTAAAACCACTGACGGTAAGAAGCAATATAAATGTCTTCATTGTGGAATAATTTATAAGGGAGGAGGCATTCATAGGATGAAGCAACATCTAGCGGGGATTAAAGGGAACATTGCTTCTTGTAAGAAGGTGCCACATGACATACGACATCAGATGCAACAAAATTTGAATGAGATATCAAAGAAAAAACAACAAGCACAACAAGACTTGTCGCAGATTGATGATTTACTTGGTGAATATCCAGTTGAAGAAGAGAGGGGCTCATGTTCAGTCATTAAATCACAAAGTTCAGATATACATGGTAAAGGAATGGATAAAAGAAAGAGAAAAATTGATGAAATTGATAATTTTTTTGCACCTAGAACAAAACCGGGATCTCAACCTTCCTTAAAAAGTGTGATGGCATCTAAGGAGGCAGTGCACCGTGCAGATTTAGCAATTGCTAGATGGTTTTATGATAGTTGCATTCCATTCAATGCCATCAACTCACCTTTTGCACAAAAGGCTATAGATGCAGTTGCTGCAATAGGACCTGGATATAAATTACCGTCTTACCACAGATTAAGAGTGAATCTGTTACGGGATGCGAAAGAGGAATGTAAATTGCTAATTGAATCTTATAGAAAAACATGGAAAGACACTGGTTGTACATTGATGGCTGACGGTTGGACAGATACAAGAAATAGAACATTAATAAATTTTCTTGTTTATTGTCCTCGAGGAGTTTCATTTTTAAAATCAGTAGATACATCTGATGTCATCAAAGATGCCACAACATTGTGCTCATTATTCACTGATATCGTTGAATGGGTTGGTCCGGAGAATATAGTTCATTTTATAACAGATAATGCAGCAAATTATAAGAAAGCTGGTGAGTTATTGCATGAAAAATATGGAAATATCTATTGGTCACCTTATGCAGCTCATTGCATTAATCTCATTCTGAAAGATATTGGAAGCATGCCTTATATTACAGAAATAGCTAGAAAAGCTTCAAAGGTTACAATTTTTATTTATAACCATTCTTTTATATTGGCCTGGTTAAGAAAAGGAAAGGTTGGACTGAAATTGTAAGGCCAGGAATAACTAGATTTGCAATAACATTCATTACCTTAAGAAGTGTCCATGATCATAAACATGATTTGCAAGCATTCATCACCAACAAGGCTTACATTGATTCAAAGCTAAGTAAGGCAATGAAGGGGAAAGAGGCAGTCTCAATTATTTTGGATGCAAAATTTTGTAATGACAGCTTCATAATTTCTAAATTATTAGGGCCCCTAATTAGGTTGTTAAGAATTGTTGATGCAGATGAAAAGCCATCTCTTGGATACCTTTATGACGGTATGTTCAGAGCTAGAAAAGCAATGAAGACTATGTTTAGAAATAATAAAAGAATGTACAAGCCTTTCACTAGTATCATCAAGAGAAGATGGGATAATCAACTAAGACAAGGGATACATTCAACAGCTTATTTTCTGAACCCTCATTTTCATTATGATAGAGAAAATTATTGCAACAAGTCTGGAGTTTTGCAATGTCTAGTAGAATTGATTGGCAATAAAGATGTATGTCCAAAATCAACTTTGGCAATGAATGAGGTAAGATTTCTTTGTGATAGTTTAGGAAGTTTTGGTAAGCCCATTGCATCAACATTAGCAAAAGAAATGCAACTAGGTAAGATGACAAAATTTTGAGATTTCATTTTAATATATATTTGAACAAATTAATGTATGTTTGTTAATTTATAGATGAATGGTGGAGGATGTTCGGCTCTAGTGCACCAAACTTACAGAAAATGGCTATTAGAATTCTTAGTCAGACATCATCTTCATCAGGTTGTGAGAGAAACTGGAGTGTGTTTGAGCAGATTCATACAAAAAAAAAGGAATCATCTTGAGCACCAAAGGCTAAATGATCTTGTCTATGTTCGTTACAATCTCAATTTAAGAAAGAGGTACTATTTGAAACTTCTTTAAATATTTTTTTAAATAATGATGCACATTTTATTATTATTTTTTTATAATAATTATGTAGGTTGCAGTTTAGAAAAAGAAATTATGATCCTTTAGATTATGCAAGTATTGAACTTGTTGATTTCTAGATCCTTGATGATGAACCAACTCCAGAATTGCATTTAGAAGACTTGGAGTCAGAAATTTACAAAGATGATGCAATTCCTATAAATGTAGAACCAAACTTAACATCATCTACACCAACCCCAAGTAAGATTGTTGATTAATTTATATCATTTGAGTATAATATTAAATATAGACTTATTATTTCATATTAATAATTTGCAGATGAAGACAACTTATCTAATATATGTGATGAAGATGACATACCTTGTGAGGATGCAGAAGTATTTGGGATGCAAGATTTTGGTGAAGAAGAGTTTGAGAATCCATCATTCGATCACACAAATTTAGTGGATGATTATTAAATTCACTATGAGTGTTTTGAGTTTTTTATATGTAAACTGATATAAACTGATTACTTTTTTGTCTCTATGGTATTAAGTTAAAACTTTTATATTTATGAATTTTGAGTTTGTCTTATCAATAAAGTGCTATAATTTTGCTAAAAGTTATGAAGAGGTATGTTATATGTTGCCAATTTAATATTTTTTAATGTCTATTTGTTATATATTTTACTTCGTTTTCTTTTGCTCATTTCATTTTGTAATAATTTCATATGATAGAGAAGGAGAATTGAAGATGGTTGCATTCATCAACTTCCAACACACAAAGAGCTCAACAAAAGGTATGTTATTTACTTATTTGCTTATGTTTTATAAACTTCATTGATGCCATATTTATATTATTTGATTAGTTTGATATGAAAATGAAATGCATAGTGAATGTATTAGAGGAAATTTTTTCATTTATTTTATAATTTTAATAATATTATTATTTATTACGTCATCCGGTTCGACCCCGGTTCGACCGGTCGAATCGGTCAAACCATGAACCTCTCCTTCTTCCGGTCAGTTGTCCGATCCGGTTTTCAAAATGTTGGTGATAAGTTCAAATTGATTTGTTTTTTTTTTAAAAATCCTTCTCTATTTGATCTAATGATTTGATCAAGATCATACAGTATGATCGGTAGAAGGATCAATGGTTCATCCTGTCTGAACTGAAGTCATACGAACATGCTCTCTATTTTTGTAATATATGATATGTATCATACTATAGAAATATTCAAGTTGACTTGATCTAGATTCAATTCCTGAATTTTTAGATCCACAATAGGTACAGACATTATGATCATTTAAAATTTACCTTTTCTATGGGAATTCAGAATAACCAATGGTTTTTATGTGGAACAACCTATCATCCACTATGATTAGTTTTCTTTTAATCTCTTACTTTCTATTTAATAAAAATCATTTGATTATTATTAATATTATAAATAACTACACAATATGAATAAGATTATATAGTATGACTTTTAAAGAAATAAAGTAGAGTTAAATAATTTTAAATTCTTATTATTTAATTTTCATTTGTGAATGCGTACTTAGTTTTTTTTTTTTTTTTTTTTTTTAGAACAAGGAATTATATTAATCAAACAACAGAAACGATTACAAGTGAAGAACCAAAGCCAAAAGAAACAAAAAAAGGGAGGATACAATGAGAAAAAGGACTCAGTACTCAGCCTAGGCTCCCAGCATCTCCAAGGCCTTGAACGGGCCGTTCAGTAATGAAAGGTTGCCACCACAAGGCCACGAGGACACGAGCCCCAGCCACATCATAGTCCGGATCCAAACCAGCAACCAACAGGCAATAGAACAATTCAGTTATCAGAAAAAAAGAGCATAACACCAAAAACAATGAGTCCAATTATCTCCTTCGACGGCCCCTCCCACGAGAACGACCACGGGAGGCAACCGAGAGTACCGGCCTACCCCGAACCAAAGAAAAATCGTTCCCTGGGTCTGAACCACCATAAAATTTAGGAGAAGCCACATCACATTCCGAAAATTCGGATTCAGACTCAGCTTCAGAAGAAACATGTAGCCAATCTACATGATTCCGAACATCTAACCCAGGTCTGACACCTAAAATATTGACCATATTGATAGTATCAACCACGTTTACAGGGACGTCCACCAGATTATTAGCACTAATCGCAAGTCCATTCAAATTGTCCACCTGCAATGAATCAGCATTTATAACCACATTAACAGCAGGTGAAACCGGAGCTTCACCAGGAAAAATTCCATGGCACTCATTCACAGGCGAGCGCACCAATACTTCACCCACCACAGGCGACGAATCAACCACTTTATCCAGCTCAACCACACCTGTATTTCCAGGAACAAAATTTCCCCCATAAAGAGCACCAAGCTCACCCAAAGAAACAGAGGGAGAACCCTCAATCACCACCACATTATCATTAATATCACACTCAACGTTAGCCGACACAGAGCCAGGAGGGAGAGAGTTCGAAACAGCAGGATCATTAGGCACCAGAGAACTCAACTTCACAGAAGGGGGGACAAAGGGTAGCGCATTCGGAGATAACAAAGTAGTAGCAACATCAGGATCCTTATCGACAACAGCCAGCACAGTATTAAAATCCTTAGAGCTACCATTAATCACTTTCGATTTCCCAGACATAGCAACCACAGGTTTAGCAATAGGATGTAAAACAGGGCAGGCATCCTTAGAATGACCTAAGGAATGACAATGCATGCAAAACAAAGGAATGTCATCAAAAGTAACCGATTGAACATAGCCTGTTTTCACAGATCCAACCCAAATTTTATCAGGGTAATTCTTCGTGACATCCAATTCAACCAGGATACGAGCCATGGATGGACGAGAGCCCAACGCAGTCGCCATATCCGACTTGAGAGGACGACCAAAAAGAGAACCAAGAGCAGAGAGGATTCTAGGGGAGAATAAATGAGGTCTCAAAAGGGGGAAAGAGACCCAAATCGGCACAATAGGAGAGTCCACCTCAACATCCAAATCAGGAGACCATTTCACCACGTTCATGAAGCAATTTTGAACAAAGTAGGATCTATGAGAGAACATACGGCAATAATCAAAATCATTCACTAACTTGATCAAAACATTCCGGTGATTAAGAACAGTGACCGAGAATTCACCTATTAACTTTAAGTTAAAACAGAAATTTCGAATCGCATCAACAGACGGACGCCTACCCGGAAAACGGCCAACCAAAGCGAAATCAAAAGGTGCTGCAAGGGACCGAATTTCTTCCTCAGAAATCAACAAAGCCGGTAAACCTCGATGAGAAGATACGCATAACTCAGGAAAATTAGACGAAGAGCCAGCTAAAGCATCTTTAAACGAAAGAGGCGAAGAAGCCCTCTTCAGGAAACCAGGATCACGAAGGCGGACGGAAGCCATGAAAAAAATAGAAGATACCTGAGGTAAAACAAGAAGGAGCAACCTCCAAAACGACAACAATCATCGCGGCGGAGAAGACAGCGGAAACCCTAGCAGAGCAAATGAAAGGCGTGCCATGGTATTTTTGCAGAATGCATGCTTAGTTGTTTTACCATTTTACACCTATAACATAAATTGTACCAAAAAGATAGAAAATTAGACACACACCAATAATCTTTGAAATCTTTTCTATTTGAATTTTTAGCCTGATTTAAACTTCTTATCTCTTGTTGAACATTACTCTACATCGTATCTTTTATTTGAAATGTCAGTATAAATAAAATAATTTGCACATAAGATCAAAATAAAGAATAGCTTATCCAATAATATTTGTGATCATCAAAGCCTTAGTGTACACTTGGCTCATGAAATCCAACAATCTCCCCCTTTTTGATAATGACAAATATTTTGCTTCAATTTTTTTTTAAGAATTTAATTATATTAGCCCATTACCTATTTCTCCCACTTACTATATGCTTCTAATATATAATTTCAATAACAAATATTACCTCACATAATCATATGATTGTTTCTTGCCAATGATTTCAATAACACATATTTCCTCACCTAATAATTTAGTAGGACATGGGAGCATAAAAGGAATAATGAAATAATTAATGAAGCTCAAATCAATTTTTCAAGAGATATCTACTAACCTATTTTAGAGTAGGTGGATTCTCTAACCAATTTGTTTGTTCCATAGGTTGCTTTGTCTCGTGCTTAATCATTGTTGTATTTTAGAGTCACATATTGTGTTCATATTGATGGAATCCATTAATATTGTTGGAGATAGTAAGTGATAAAGTTGGGGCAAAGATGTTAAAGTTAACAATGTACATAAGCCTTAAAATTGTTGACATTCCTTATTGGTGGTGGCAATTAAAGTAATAGGGGTTAACATTTGTGTTGATGAAATGCATCAACCTTATGAGCGGTGGACAAACTTGAGGTTTTAGGTTATAGTGGGAGATAAAATCGATAGACTTCAGCCCATATGTCGACAAAATGCACAAGCTTTATAGGCATTTGCATACATCGATGTTGCATGTGATGATGGGCAATAAAATTGGCAGGTTTCGGCATTTATGCCGACAATATGCACTACCCATAAAGGTAATATTATTTGCTAACATCAATGGTGATAATGAGCAACAAATTGGTGGGACTCGACATTTATATTAATGAGCTATATCAAACTTATTAGAAACAAAGTTTATTAAAGAAGTTAATTTAGCGATAAAGGTTTAGAGAACTGGCAAGCACGATTGTAATCAAATGATGAAAGTCAAGTGACAACATTCAAGATATGTATGTCAAGTGAAAGAAAATTGATGCCAATGGACGGGCGAGGGCAATCATTAAGGTGATCCATTGAATGTTGGCGAGAAATATAATTTTTTTTATATCCATGCTCTTGAATTTCAAATCAAGTTTTAAGATCCAAGCACCTTCAAGAGAAGAATGATGTCCATTTTTAGCTTTCTTGAGTAACATTTCAATAAATCAAGCTATTGTTCAAAACATAAACTACTTTGAAGGCCCAAGTTAATTTCTTTAACTATAAATTATTTTTTTATCATTAAAATTGATATCAAGTGTTGTGGTTTCAATGGTTTCCTCTCGTCGAGAAAGTCATTTTGATTAGAAAA
Source organism: Dendrobium nobile (assembly GCA_022539455.1). Classification (NCBI taxonomy): domain Eukaryota; kingdom Viridiplantae; phylum Streptophyta; class Magnoliopsida; order Asparagales; family Orchidaceae; genus Dendrobium; species Dendrobium nobile. The sequence continues at coordinate 65,774,591 of CM039723.1, forward strand.
ACGCAAAAATCCAAAATAATTAGTCCTTTAAATAACGTTCCAAAATTTCCAACCACACATCAACTGTTGGATTTGGGTTTATTTTAACATGGATCATATCAATTTTGGGTTAGTTCATCTTGTTTAATGGAGACATTGAATTCGACTAAAAAATTAATAACTTTCATCGTGATTTATTTCATGAGTTCCTAAATTAAATTCCATAAATTTTAATTTCCAATTTGACATGAATATTGGTACATGATCAAACCAATTTTCTATTGACTTATTATATGTTTGTATATTTAGTACATAATAATTTTGGATCAAAATCATTTCCAAATAGCTTTAAATTATAATATTTCTAAAATATTTCATGGCCATATAATTTAAAACTTATTCTTAACCTATATATTATAAAAATACATGATGACCAAATTCCTTTAAAACAAATAAAAAACAAATATCCTGAACGGAATGGGTCAAAGCCCACCATACTTCTAGCATTCATCAACAAATAAATAAACTTTACATGCATCCATTTCACAAATATTAAAAATAAAAATAAAAATATGTATCTCTTACAACTTTACAAGCTTTAGTGTGGAACTGGTCTTCAGGGATGGGTATGTAGAAGCCTTATTCCCATTTATTTCTCTCTAAGCTGTCCCTTATAAATATCTCGAAGGAGAACCACTCTCTCCAAAGAAATTAGAGTCGTAATAGGAACAAGCAAACAAAATTGTAATCCATTCTTCAAAATGGATCACAATATTCCTCTTAAACTTCAAAATTAGATCTGCATTCGTGGAGAGAAAGCTCTTAGAATGGATTTTTCAGCAGGGAGTGCGGTGGGGTGTAGAGTGCAAGGTGATCAATCTTATGTTGGTGATGAAGATAAGTGTAATAACAGAATAAAGATTTCTAATAAGAGAGAAGGTGAGGTTAAGAAGAAATAGATTTTATCCCAAGTTGACATTTTTGAGAGAGTTGCTACTTAGCTTTGCATGTTTTACATTCTTACAACTTATATGTTTTGATGATTCCAAATATTATATTTTGATTATTATTTTCTCCTAACACATTTTGGAAGATTTGTTTTTGGCTCTTGTGTGTACTAACATTTCAGGAAATTACACTCAAAACTATTGAAGACTTCAAATCAAGATCTGCTTAGAATGTTCTGTAACTTGGAGTTTGTATTTTTCTTTTATTTGAGTCTGAGAGAGTGTGATTGTAATTGAGTAACTTAGCACACACACATCGGGGGAAAGCTCTAAAATTCATAATTTTTAATACTGATCGTATATTATGAACCATGTTAGTATGGGACGATCAGGTCAGTTATACTCCCTAAAGAGCAATGGAACGAACAGAGCGGGTGAAAATTTTTCTAAGTCCGGATCATCCAGACAATTTTAACCCGTTCGTCCCTGGACGATGTCCTCTGGACTCTTGCTTTGAATTATTCATTCAGACCATTTAACCTGTTCATCCCCGGACGATGTCCTCTGGACACTTGCTTTGAACTGTTCATCCAGATGATTTATCCTGTTCATCCCAGGACGATGTCCTTTGGACTTCTTCTTTGAACTATTCATCCAGATGAATTAATCCCTTCATCCCAGGATGATGTCCTCTAAACTCTTGCTTTGAACTGTTCGTCCAGATGATTTAACTTGTTCATCCCAGGATGATGTCCTCTGGACTTCTTCTTTGAACTATTCATCCAGATGAATTAATCCCTTCATCCTAGGATGATGACCTTTGGACTCTTGCTTTGAACTATTCGTCTAGATGATTTAACCAATTGGTCCCAGGATAATGTCCTCTGGACTTATGTTCTTAACTGATCATCTAGACGATGATACCAATTCGTCCTAAGACGATGTCCTCTATTCTTGGAACTTGTGATGCATCATGCATTTTCGTTCCAATGAACCTTGGGAATAACTGTTCGTATCGGACGAACCATGTTCGGAAGGGACGATGATCGGGTATAAAGGCAAGTCGTACCAATGTACATTGAGTTCATACGCTACATTTTTTACACTATGTTGCAAATCTTTTTTTCATGTCTTATGTTTTGATGATTGACAAACACTGCTTTTCTTGGACAGCTTGTTGCTTCTAACTTTTCAGGAATCGACGATCGGACAATCAAAAAGGAGCCAAGTTCAGGAATGCGTAGGGTTAGGGTTGAGTCAGTCTGTACTTTTATTTTTACCTTTTGAGTCCACTTGTAATAGTCAAAAAGACTGATACTTTGTAACCCTTCACACACACACTTGAGAGAATTAGAAATTCTGTTTTTACTCATATCGGCCAGGACGATATATTATATCGTCCTGGACGATCAGCTTAAAACAGAAAGTCTAATTAAGGGTTCTTGATTAAAGCAGCCAACGTTAACCGATCGGCCTGGACGATACGTGTATCGGCCAGGACGATAAGCTCAAAACAGAAAGAAGTAGCCGCCATAGACAGGTATGGTATAGCATATCTTTAAATTATCGGCCAGAACGATCCTCGGATCGGCCTGGACGATATTAACAGATTATGCCATAATTGTTCAGGAAATCAAGGAAGTAATTAAGGATGATTGATACGATCATATCGTCCTGGACGATCGCAGGATCGGCCAGGACGATCTAGTCAAAAACCTTAAGTTACTTCAGGACGATCAATATCGGCCAGCCCATATTCAGAGCTATTGTCAGGACGATTTTCGTCTGATTTGAACTGATCGGCCAGGACGATCGTGAGATCGGCCTGGACGATCAAGCTAATTTTCAATCGTCCAATCTGGCATCCAGGGCTATGCTCTGGCCGATCTTCATTAATTTGTACTGATCGGCCAGGCCGATGTCCATATCGGCCTGGACGATAAAGTCGGCAACTTGCAATTAATGAGCTCTTTTGAAGCTCTTCTATTTAAAGAGCTCTTGTTCAACGTTTTTCAATGACCTTTTGGCTGCTGCCTTGACCTAAGAAGACCTTGAGGAGAGAAAGAGAGAGAGAAGAGAGAGAGAGGATCTTGTGAGGGGGAGCTTGTGAGGGGTTTCACAAGGGTTGCTTCAAGGATCTCTCTGCGTCGTCTTCGTCTAGAGTTTCTCGTCCGTGGAAGGGTCGGTAGAGGTAAGGAGTTGTGCTTTTGGTTCTGGTTCTCTGCCAGCTTCAGGAGGAAGCAAAAGGAGAGAGGTTCTCTGCCTTGCCGGGGTGGCAAAAAGGAGGTTCTTGTAAGGGTTTCTCCACCTAGCCGTGGGGGCTAAAGGAGAGTCACTTTTTGTGTAGTGCAATACTTGGAGGGTGCCTCCAAGGAGTGGACGTAGGTCGAGTCGACCGAACCACTATAAATCTCTGTGTTTCTTTTCTTGCTTCCGCACGTTTAAAATTCCGCATTATTTCCGTTGTGTGATTTGGTTTATGCAACTTTATTTCTTTGTTTAAAAAATGAAGTTTTTAAAATACCAATTCACCCCCCCTCTTGGTTAGTTTGGGACTAAGTTCATAGGGCTTAACATCCCCATCGAACTTTCAAGTGGTATCAGAGCGCCTGATTCGAAAATTAAAGTTTAAAAACTTTTTGAATTTGATCCATGTCTAACTTTGGGAATCGCAACACTACGGAAGGGTATTCTATTACCCGACCTCCTCTGTTCGATAACCTACCTTTTGATTTCTGGAAAACTCGCATGTCAACTTGTTTACAATCTACTGATTATCGCATGTGGATGCTTATACAAGAAGGGTATTCTCCACCTTCTCGTGAAATTAACGGTTTTAAAACGGAAGTTGCTTTTACCGAATGGACTTTTGATGAACGAGATTTAGCTCAACTAAATGCTAAATGTTTGAATTGTTTTTTCTGTGCATTAAAATCTGAGGATTACATGCGTGTTTCAACTTGCAAAACTGGTAAAGAAATTTGGGATAAATTGTGCATTACTTATGAAGGCACTAATGAAGTCAAACAATCCCGTTTAAACATTCTCTTGCATGACTACGAACTTTTTCGTATGAAACCTCATGAATCGATTTCTGACATGTACACTAGGTTTACTCAGATTGCTACCTCATTACATGCACTAGGAAAAGAGCTTTCGAACTATGAAAAAGTTAACAAGATTTTGAGATGCTTGCCTTCAACCTATGATGCAAAAATTACTGCAATTACTGAATCTAAAGATTTAAACACCTATTCTATTGACAACTTGCTTGGCTCACTCATTGCTTACGAGCAAGGGGTGAATCAAAGAAATCTTGATACAGGTGAAAAGAAAAAGGAGAAAACAATTGCATTGAAGGCACACAAATCGGATTCTGAATCTTCTGGGTCTGAAAGCGATGGAGTTGCCTTCATCACAAGGCAATTCAAAAGCTTTCTAAGGAAGAAACAAAAGCATCATCAAAGTTGGAGAAAAGGTAAGGATCATAAACATATTAAAGGATCTTCTGATGTTGTTTGTTTTGAATGCAGGAAACCTGGACATGTAAGAGCCGATTGTCCTACACTTCAAGATCATTCAAGCAAAGAAAAGGAAAAAGGTGAGGAGAAAGCTAAGTCTAGGAAGGACAAGAAGAAAATCCAAAGAAGCTTCTGGGCAGAATCTGGCACTGATTCCTCTGAGATTGAACCAGAGGAAGAAACAACAAACTTGTGTTTCATGGGAGAAAACCAAAGTGATGAGGAAGAGGTATGTAAACCAACATATGATGAATTGTTTGAAATATGTGAAAAAATCCATACATCATACAAAAACCTTAAGAAAACTCATGCTAGCTTGAAATTAGAACTTTTTAATCTACAAAAAGAGCATGAAGTTTTTCTCAAAGATCATGCAACGATTGATTCAAATCACATGGCTCTACTCGATGAATTTGATGAATTAAACAAGACGCATTTGGAATTAATTGATAAAAGTAATGCATTAAAAGCTTCACACACCTCACTTAATGATGATCTTAAGAAATCTAAAGAGATTGAGAAAAATCTGAGGATTGAGAATGATGCATTAAAGAGAACTAACTTGAGAATTCAAAATAATTTGGAAACATGTAAGAAAGCTAGGATGACACCAATGTTTAATCAAAGGCCAGAACCTAGGAAGAGGCATTTTTACTCAAACCATTTAAGAAAACCTTTTCCTGGAATTCAATGTTTTTCTTGTGGCATGTTAGGACACATCTCACACACTTGCACAGTTCACCGCAGTACACATTGGGTATGGAGACCTAAGATGCATGATTCAATACATACCACATCTGCATTGCACTCTACATTTCCTAAGAAGGAGCCCAAATCTGTTTGGGTTCCTAAAACTAACTGTTGTTGAATTTTGCAGGAGTGCTCTCACCAAAGACCTCGTGGGAACATAGGATAACTGAACATAAGGAGGCTTACAGCTCAATTGCTAAAATCTGTTGTTTTATCACTTGCTTGATATCTTTAGTTTTCTTGTGTGACTTTTATTTTTTGTGTTTATTTTTTTTTTTTTTGTTGTCTTTAGTTTGCTTATTGTTTGTTTTTGTTTTTCATTTTGGTCTTTATTTATTTTTTTTGGGCTTCCATATGATAAAACTTCTCAAGCTTTTAAATATTAGAGTTTTTTGTTTTGATAGGGTTTAGCTTTTCTAAATTGGTTAAAGAGAGTAAACTGGTGATGTTTTTCCTCTTCTGACTTTGTTTAGTGGCATGATTTTTCTTTTATAAAACAAAAAGTCTAAACTCAGTTTAACCAATGGCTTTTTAAGATATCCTTCTAATCTTGCTACATTAAGTCATCTTATGCATAATAGTCAAAATTCTTTGATATCATTCAAGCTTTTGAAATCTTACCATTGCTGTCATCACGTGATCTTGATTTTGTGTTGTGGATTGTTCTTCCCTATGTTAGAGAGAGAGCCCCTATTCTCTAATATTTGGAGGATATACTCACAACTAAGTATTTTCCTTAAGGGTATATTAAAAGAGTTATTAGCTTGCAAAAGATAAAAAGGAAAGAGGCCAATGAAGCCAAATTGAAAAGAAAAATACACAAAAGTGTATTAAAAATCAAAAGATGCTCAAAGAGCCAATAAAAGTGAAAATAGGCATAAAATTAGCCCACTAATTGCAAGCTATCATCTCTTTGATAAAACTCTTAAAACTTAGAAAACTCATTGATTAGGTGATACGTTCAAAGATTTGATTTCAAATTCCATGATTGAGAAAAACTATTTTGGTTTATTTATAAGATTCTTTAGTTGTTAACAAGTCTTGATTGGATCTTCTTAAAACCTCTTGTGTTATTTCATGTTAGGACTCTGTTGTTTTTAAAAGATTTTTTGTACCCTGAAGAATGTCCGATCTAGGGTTAATAGAATCAGTTTTTCAATCTTCTTCTAATTAGATTTTGTTAAACCTCTTGATCTCCTAAAAACCTTAAATGTTTAAATTCATGAAAAGAATTCTCATATGATGCCTTCATAAAACAAAAAAAAAATGTAGAAAAATTAAAATCCAAAAATATTCGATGTTTGTTTTATTTTTTCTTTTTGTGTCTTTGACTGTCTTTTCTTTTGTTTTATTTTTGAGGGTCTTGATCATCACCATTCCTTTCTTGATTTCAATTTCAAGTCACATCGGCCTGGCCGATATTTCTATCGTCCTGGCCGATAGGACAAATTCTTTCCAAAATCCATCTGCTGACCTTTTTATGTGCTTAATGAAAATCATCGTCCTGGACGATACATTATCGTCCTGGACGATTTGATCAAAACTCATGATAATAGTCCTGGCCGATAGTATATTTGTCTGGCCGATGCATTCTATGTACATCGTCCTGGCCGATACACTGGACCGTCCCGGACGATCCACGTGTCAGTACGTTTTGATCTTTAAATTCGGCCCCGGACGATCCATTATTGGACCATCGGCCGGGCCGATCCACTGTTCGTCCCGGACGATACACGTGGCAAGCATTTAAAACGTTTTAACTTCGGCCGGTACGATCAATTATTGTGCATCGTCCTGGACGATACACCTAATCGGCCCGGACGATCTGCTTTTTCAACGGTCGTCCAGACTGACTCCTCGGGCCGATAGCCTGTGTCTAATCGGCCTGGCCGATATCTGATCGGCCCGGACGATTGGACCGCCTTTTTGACCAATCAGCCTGTACGTAATTATTGACACATATCGGCCTGGACGATTCTGCGATCGCCCAGGACGATATGAACGTTTCTTTAAATTCAGGCCGATCCAGCCATGTTTTCTCACACCTTATCCTTTCTCTTTTGATTTTCTGCTTAAAGTTCTCTCATATGGCTGGTGGGAAGCGCGTCCGTCAGACCTCTGGAAGTTCCTCGAGGGCAAGGGTTGACCCTCGGTTCCGTGAAGCAGAAGATGAAGCTGCTTATCATCGCTATAAAGATTGTGGAATTACGGTCTCCAGAATTATCAATCCGACCCACATTTCCTACCCGGTAATGGATCTCTTCGCACACACTTCCTTTTGTTTCATTCTATCACTTGTTTTTCCTTTCAATTCTGAGTTCCTGTTAGAATTCTTTGCAAACCTCCGCATAAACTCTACCTTCACAGCCCTGTCCTCCTATGTGAATCGACGCCCTGTCGAAATCACATATCAGGACTGTGTTGAACTTTTACAGCTATCCACCACCGGAGATAAGCTGCACCTTATTGCCTCTGACCCTGATTTTGACTGGTCCACGGCAAACCACTTTCTTCGCCAGACCAATGCCCGTTACCATGTTGGAGAGACTAGCTCTTTAGTCAGAGATGCTAGGACAATCCAACATGTCCTTCGCACATCTGTCATTCCAAAAGCCGGCGACCATGTCCACATTACCCCTCTACTTTCCCTCACTACCTTCTACATCATGGCACATAGGGAATTTAACACTGCAGATCTATTTTTTCGTTACATTGATCACCTCACAACAATTCGCGACCCAGGCCACAGAAGAAAGCCAAATCTAGCCTTAGGACATATCATAGCCTATGTTCTAGAAACCAAATACCAAATTCAATATCCCAATCCACCAGATCTCCCTACTCTCTTCTACTCAAACAATTCCTTCAGCACCCTGCACAGTACTCGTCTCCACCCGGATGAACCACGGGAGGCTAGAGAGGAGGAGGCTCCCGCTCCAGCTCCCTTTCCTGACCCTGTCCCTCTTCACCAACATTCACCGGTAGATCAGTTGATTGCAAGATTTGATCGTTGGGAGACCAGGTTTGATGCATATGTTGCTGCCCAAGAGCAACAACACTCTGAGGACATCGCCCGCTACGAGCATCACCGCGCTGAGGACCTAGCTCATTTTGACAGTTTTCTTACTCACCAGCAGCAGCAGCATGACCAGGACATCGCCTGGTTCAATGCTCAGTTTACTACCCTTGCCAGTTACTCTCAGCAGCCACCTCCACCTCCTCCATCTGATGATCAGGATCCCTCGTCCTTTTAGTTTGTACTTTGAGTTATTGTTTCTTGTCTTTCTGTAGTAGTCTTTCGTGATGTTTGTTGTTCTTTTTTTACTGTTTCTGGACTCTTTTTTGTGATGACAAAAAGGGGGAGTAGGATAGGATGTGGTAAGGAAAAGTTGATGTTGTAACCTTTTTTTTTGTGTTTTGTCATCATCAAAAAGGGGGAGATTGTTGCAAATCTTTTTTTCATGTCTTATGTTTTGATGATTGACAAACACTGCTTTTCTTGGACAGCTTGTTGCTTCTAACTTTTCAGGAATCGACGATCGGACAATCAAAAAGGAGCCAAGTTCAGGAATGCGTAGGGTTAGGGTTGAGTCAGTCTGTACTTTTATTTTTACCTTTTGAGTCCACTTGTAATAGTCAAAAAGACTGATACTTTGTAACCCTTCACACACACACTTGAGAGAATTAGAAATTCTGTTTTTACTCATATCGGCCAGGACGATATATTATATCGTCCTGGACGATCAGCTTAAAACAGAAAGTCTAATTAAGGGTTCTTGATTAAAGCAGCCAACGTTAACCGATCGGCCTGGACGATACGTGTATCGGCCAGGACGATAAGCTCAAAACAGAAAGAAGTAGCCGCCATAGACAGGTATGGTATAGCATATCTTTAAATTATCGGCCAGAACGATCCTCGGATCGGCCTGGACGATATTAACAGATTATGCCATAATTGTTCAGGAAATCAAGAAAGTAATTAAGGATGATTGATACGATCATATCGTCCTGGACGATCGCAGGATCGGCCAGGACGATCTAGTCAAAAACCTTAAGTTACTTCAGGACGATCAATATCGGCCAGCCCATATTCAGAGCTATTGTCAGGACGATTTTCGTCTAATTTGAACTGATCGGCCAGGACGATCGTGAGATCGGCCTGGACGATCAAGCTAATTTTCAATCGTCCAATCTGGCATCCAGGGCTATGCTCTGGCCGATCTTCATTAATTTGTACTGATCGGCCAGGCCGATGTCCATATCGGCCTGGACGATAAAGTCGGCAACTTGCAATTAATGAGCTCTTTTGAAGCTCTTCTATTTAAAGAGCTCTTGTTCAATGTTTTTCAATAACCTTTTGGCTGCTGCCTTGACCTAAGAAGACCTTGAGGAGAGAAAGAGAGAGAGAAGAGAGAGAGAGGATCTTGTGAGGGGGAGCTTGTGAGGGGTTTCACAAGGGTTGCTTCAAGGATCTCTCTGCGTCGTCTTCGTCTAGAGTTTCTCGTCCGTGGAAGGGTCGGTAGAGGTAAGGAGTTGTGCTTTTGGTTCTGGTTCTCTGCCAGCTTCAGGAGGAAGCAAAAGGAGAGAGGTTCTCTGCCTTGCCGGGGTGGCAAAAAGGAGGTTCTTGTAAGGGTTTCTCCACCTAGCCGTGGGGGCTAAAGGAGAGTCACTTTTTGTGTAGTGCAATACTTGGAGGGTGCCTCCAAGGAGTGGACGTAGGTCGAGTCGACCGAACCACTATAAATCTCTGTGTTTCTTTTCTTGCTTCCGCACGTTTAAAATTCCGCATTATTTCCGTTGTGTGATTTGGTTTATGCAACTTTATTTCTTTGTTTAAAAAACGAAGTTTTTAAAATACCAATTCACCCCCCCTCTTGGTTAGTTTGGGACTAAGTTCATAGGGCTTAACATCCCCATCGAACTTTCACACTATTCATATGTATGAAATTAGATCATACGGGATGATCGTGGATGATCATAATTTGGAAATTACAGTTTTTGGATGATTTTTCGTGTCTTTCTTATAAAAGGTCCACTTAAGACTGTCATGCAATCTTTTTGAATTGGGAGACTTCAGGGAGCGGATGTAGGTCGTGTTTGACCGACCACTATAAATCTTGTGTCTTTTATTTTTCGCTATTTTTTCTTTCTATTTTTTGTGTTTATTTGTGATTGAAAATTTGTTTCTAAAAAAATTCACTAAATTTAAATTGATTTAAGAGGAAATTTTTAAATTACCAATTCACCCCCCCTCTAGTTAGCCGTTGGGACATAAGCTTAGGTCTAACAACCTAATTCATAATTAACAAGTTTCAACAAGTGGTATCAGAGCTTTGTTTCAAAATCATAAGTTTAGACTAATTTTTGATTAACGACTATGGTTACATTCGGAAATTGAAATACACCTGAAGGATATTTGATCACAAGACCTCCTTTGTTTGATAATATCCATTTTGATTTTTTAGAAAACACGCATGTCTATATTTATACAGTCACTTGATTATTGCATGTGGATTTTAATACAAGAAGGATATACAAAACCAACTAGACTAGTTGTTGGCATCAGAGTAGAGACACCCTTTGTAGATTGAACTATAGAAGAATGTGACTTAGCACAACTAAATTATAAAAGTTTAAATAGCTTCTTTTGTTCACTTAAGTCAGAAGATTACATGCAGGTTTTCACTTGCAAGAGTGGAAATGACATATGGGATAGGCTTTGTATAACTTATGAAGGGACTAATAAAGTTAAACAATCCAGACTTAATATCTTATTGCATGACTATGAATTATTTCGCATGAAACATAATAAATCCATTTCTAACATGTACACAACATTCACACAAATAGTCACCTTTTTATATGCATTGGGTAGGGAACTAATGAACGCTGAAATGGTTAATAAGATACTTCATTGTTTGCCTACTACATATGATGCTAAAATAACTATGATTATAGTATCTAAAGATTTAAATATTTACTCTATTGACAATCTTCTCGGATCACTAATTGCTTACGAGCAAGGAGTGAGTAAAGAAAGATTGATGCAGGTGAACTACGAAGAGAGAAGAACATAGCACTGAAAGTGGAGGAGTCAGAGAGTGGTCTATCACAACCTGAGGATAAAGACGACATCGCACTGATGACTAGAAAGTTCAGAAGCTTTCTGAAGAGGAAGCAAAAGAGATGCCAATAATAGAATCGAGGTAAGTTTAATAGAAATGTTAAGGTTTCAAATGATGTTACTTTCTATGAGTGCAGGAAACCTGGACACATTAAGTTAGAATGCCCAAAACTCAAAGCCACTCCTAGTAAGGAGAAGGTAGAGGAGAAACCAATGGTGAAGAAGGGAAAGAAGAAATTCCAAAGAGCTTTTTGGGCAGACTTAGCTTCAGACTCATGAGAGATAGATAAGGAAGAGGAAGTCACCAATCTATGCTTAATGGCCGATAATCTTAATTAGTTAGATCAAGAAGAGGTATATGACTTGACTTACAATAAACTCTTAGAAGTCTCTGAACACATATATGTTGCATAGAAGAAGTTAAAAAAATGCATGCTAGTCTGAACTTAAAGTTACAAGAATTGCAAAGAGAATAAGAGATCCTTAGGAAAGATCATACTTTAATTGATAACAACCACATGAAATTACTTGATGAGTTCGATGATTTGAATAAGAACCATGTAAATTTAAAATCATTCTATACAAAATTTGAAAATAAATTTAAAGATTTTAAGGATGATTCAGAGAGCAAAATTTTTGGATAAATTATACAAATCGTATATTGGAAGATATGAACTCCTTTTACAAACTAAAGATAAAAGCTCTTGAGAATAATAGGATACCCCCAAGACTTGAAGATTTCATAAATTCTATTTTGTATCCAAAATTTATATAATCCATGAATAGACAGAATAATTATTGAAGATTAAGAAACCCATTTCCTGGACTCAAATACTTTAATTATGGATTGTTTGGACATATAGCACACACATGTACATTAAATAGAAAAACTTATTTGGTGTGGAAGCCTAAGATGTATAAACCTAGATATAACATATATGTATCTGTTTATAATTTGCAAAAAAAAAGAAACCAAACTTGTTTGGATTCCTAGGTCCAACGTTTGATGATTTTGCAAGATTGCTCTCACACAAGGCCTCGTCAGAGCAAATGGTATCTAGACAGTAATTGCTCAAAGCATATGACTGGAGATACTGCACGTACAATTCATATCACTGGAAGCTAGGAGTGGAAGCAGGGTTACACTTGGAGATAATACCATAAGAAAGGTGGTAGGATCAGGCATGATTAGAAATCTTAAAAAAAAAATTATTAAAAATGTACTGCTTGTAGAATGCTTAAAACATAATCTGTTAAGTATTAGCAAGCTATGTGATAAAGGATACTATGCTAAATTTTTTCCAACTAGTTGTATATTAAGCCTGAATAATAATAATGTTTTGCATGGTATACGGGTAAATAATTTGTATATACTAGACTTAAATTGTTTCAAAATTCCTACCACTTTTTGTTTAAAAACTATTTTTGATGAGTCATGGCTTTGGCATAGGAGACTTTGTCACTCTAGTATAAAAAATCTTAAGAGGATTACCCAAAAGAACTTAGTGAGAGGTATACCAAAATTAGACTTTACAAAAGATCCATGTCAATTAGGAAAATAGGTGAAGTAATCTTTTCAGTTCAATAAGGATCTTAGAATTAGTAAACCAATGGAGATTTTGCATATGAATCTTTTTAGATCAGTTGAAACTGAAAGTCTAGGAGGGAATGTATATAGATTTATGATTGTGGATAATTTCTCAATATTCACATGGGTTAGATTTATATATCATAAGAGTGAATCATTTGAGGATTTTAAAGATTTTTTAACTTGGATTCAAAGAAAATTAGGATGTGGGATTTTGATAATTCAAAGTGATCATGGAGGAGAATTTGAAAAATAAAAATTTTGAGAATTTTTATAAGAAGAAAGGAATTGATCATAATTTTTCTGCACCTAGAACCCCTTAGTAGAATCTGGTAGTCGAAAGGAAAAACAAAACATTAATAGAAGCCGCTCAAGCCATGTTGGTAGAATATTCACTTCCTAAATATTTTTGGGCTGATGCGGTTAGCACAACATGTTATGTTCTAAATAGGGTGAATGTAAGGTCAAACTTGAATAAAACACCCTATAAGTTACTTAAGGGGAGATCACCTAATTAATCATATTTGTATGTTTTTGGATGTAAGGTATTCAAACATAATAATGGAAAATCTGTCTAAAGAAAATTTGATCCAAAATCAGATGAAGGAATTTTTATAGGATACTCAAGTGTTGGAAAATCTTATAGAGTATTCAATAAAAGAACTTTGATAATTGAGGAGACCACACATATTATATTTGATGAATCTGGAATTTTGGAAGAGCTAATTATTGAAGAGGATGAGATAGAGATTAACTCCCAAAAGATTGAGAAAATAAAATTGGATGAAAATTTGGAGATAGAAAACCCGTTGCCTAGAGATTTGAGATTTTCTAAAAACCACCTAAAAGAATTGATTATATGTGAACTTAATGAGGGTGTTAGGACTAGGCGTGGACTGAACAAAGAAGTCAATCATTCGGCCTTTATTTTAATAATAGAACCCATAAGTATTGATCAAGCACTTTTGGATGAATTTTGAATATTGGCTATGCAAGAAGAATTAAATCAATTTGTAAGAAATGAAGATTGGGAATTAACTGAAAGGCCAAAGGATCAAAGTGTAGTTGGAACTAAGTGGGTATTCAAGAACAAAATGAATGACTCAGGAGTAGTCATTAGAAATAAGGCTAAATTGGTGGCTAAGAAATATAATCAGATTGAAGGGATTTATTTTGAGGAGACTTTTGCCCCTGTAGCTAGACTTGAAGTAATTAGGATTTTGTTAGCCTTTGCCTATTTTAGAGGATTTAAATTGTATCAAATGGATGTTAAAAGTGCATTTTTAAATGGGATAATTTAAGAGGATGTTTATGTGGAACAACCTCTAGGACTTGAAAATTCTAAACACCTAAATTATATTTTCAAATTGAAAAATGCATTATACGGATTGAAACATGCACCTAGGGCTTGGTATAAGAGGTTGAGCTCCTTCTTACTTGAGAGATCTTTTGAAAAAGAAAGTGTGGACACAACTCACTTTTTGAAAAAATTTGGAGAGGATATACTCATTGTACAAATTTATGTTGATGATGTCTTCTTTAGATTTACAAATAAAAATCTTTGTGATTATTTTTCAAAAATAATAAATAGTGAATTTGAGATGAGTCTAATAGGAGATTTGAGTTACTTTCAGGCTTTAGCATTAAGCAACATTTTTTAGTCAGTCAAAATATGTTAAGGATATCCTGAAAAAGTATGAAATGGATAATACTAAACCTGTTAGTACACCTATGAGTTCCTCAGTTTAATTGGATAAGGACCCTAAGGGAAAATCTATTGATTAAAAGAAATTTAGGAGGATAATTGGATCTTTGCTTTACTTGATAGCTAGCCAACTCGATATCATGTTTAGTGTTTATTTATATGCTAGATTTTAATCATATCCAAAAGAATCACATTTGACAGCAATAAAAAGAATTTTAAGATATCTCTTGGAAACTCAGAACTTAGGAATTTTGTATCCTAAGTTTAGCTCTTCATTTGAAATAATTGGATATTCAAATTCAGACTTTATAGGAAGTTAGGTTGATAGAAAAAACACTTCTGGAATATGTCAATTTACTGAAAATTCTTTAGTCTCTTGGTCCAGTAGAAAATAGAATTCCATAGTCCTATCTATTGTTGAAGCTGAATGCATTGCCTTAGGAAGTTGTGTGGCATAAGTACTTTGGTTGAAATAAAAGTTGATTGATTTAGAATTAACTATAGACACTATTCCTATTTATTGTGATAACACTAGTGCCATTTATATTTCTAAAAATCCTATTCAACATTCAAGAACCAAACATATAGACATTAGACATCATTTCATAAGGGATCATGTATCCAAAGGAGAAATTGAACTCAATCATGTTTCAACTAAAAATTAACTTGCAGACATTTTTACAAAACTACTAGCCTTTGATACTTTCAGTACATTAAGAATAAGGTTTGGGGTGATTGATTTAAAAACTTAAACAAATATTTCTACAACATAGATATGTGTTTTGTTAGTGTGTTTTTTTTTTTGGTTTTGTGATTTTTCGTATGTGTTTTTCAATTTTTGTTAGTGTTTGATTTGCAATTTCTTATCTGTTTGTTTTATGTATTTTCACATCAAAATTCGTGTTTTTAAAGAATCATATAGAAATTTTTAAGTATGACATTCATCTGTATGAAAATATCTTCATTCGGGGCGAATCCTGTAGCGTATTGATTGTTGAGTTGAACAATTTACATGCAGTTTTTTAGTTTTTATTAATGTTAGTCTGTACGATCCACAGATCATCCGGACGATGTATAAGCATTCATATGCACGCATGTAGACAGTTATACAGATAAGATCGATTTTTTATTTCAGATCGTACGTACAAACATTCAGATTGTATATACGATATGAGTTGGGTTAGAGGACAAATTGAATCAGTCAACACGAATATAACTATGATGAATAGCTATTTTAATTTATTCAACCAACCACCTCCTCCAGATCAAGCCCCCTCAGAATGATGACTGTACTTATTTTATGATTCTCTCTACCAGATGTGATGTGATGTGATTATTAATTTTTATGTTTTTATGTTTTATGTGATGTGATGTGATGTTAGGTGATTATTAGTTTTTGATGTTTAATGTGTTAAAAAATATTTTTGTATTGATATTATTTATACTCAATGTATTATTTTTAAACATGATATTAATAAAAATTATCCTGTCTTATTTTTAGTGTTTTTGATCTTATTCAAAAATATTTGTTAGCCTATATGATTATCCTTAAAATATTGATTCAAGAAGTGCTATATTTTGAAATGCAATACAAAATTGAATTCAATAGAAAATCAAATTTTTCAAAAATTTAAGTTGTGTTACAACTCGATCTAGTTAAGGATATCAATCTCATGTCTCTTGTTAGACTAACATAATTTTAATATTATTATTATTATTTTGATGTTTTCTTATCTTTTATTTCTCTTTTTAATATAAATATTATTGTACTTAGAGAAATTTGAGATTTTAGATTATCGATTTTGGAAAGATCAAGTAAACACTTAAAAATATACAAATGTATACAAATCAAAAAAACATGCAATAGTTTGCAAATTGAAAAAGAGGCACAAAATTATCCCACAAATAAAAAGATGCACAAAAGTGTGCCACAAATATTGAAATGATGAGTAAAGCGCCACAAGTATATGTTCTTTCCTCAATTTTTTAATCTTTAAATTCAAATTAATCTTCTGTTTAATTTTATTTTGTTTTGAAATTTGAAATATACAAATTTTATATTCATCTACTTTGTAATAATTTTGCTTATCTCATTGTCTAAATAGATTCATATTTTTGATATTTTTTTTCTTATCTATATTATATCTATACTTAAATCATTTGAATCTTTTTTTTTCTCTAATGACATTTATTTTTATTTTTTTTGCAAATATAACTCAATCTCTTTAAGGATCAATTATCAAAGGCTTTTCATATGACTTCTTATATTTTTGTATTTATTTATTTCTTCTTATCTTTTTATTGTTGTCAAAAAGGAGGAGAAGTATTATTTGACATTTAATTATGTTGTTTGTGTTTTTTATGTATTGTTTATTATTTTTTGTGTTTTGGTTCGTATTTTTTGTTTGTTTTGACGATTCAGTGTGGTTGTTTTTGTGTATGTGAGTGTAGTTGTTTTCGTGTGTGTGAAAAACTTTAAAAAAAATAAAAAAATGTGATTAGTTCAATAATAATACCTCTTATTCTCATATGCTTATTCATTCAAGGGGAGTTTAGGAGAAACTTAGGACTTCTAAATTTATAAAAATAATAATTATTTTGCCATCATAAAAAAGGAGAAGTTTGTTGAGAGAGTTGCTACTTAGTTGTGCATGTTTTACATTCTTGCAACTTTTATATTTTGATGATTTCAAATATTATTATTTTGATTATTATTTTCTCCTAACACATTTTGGAAGATTTATTTTTGCCTCTTGTGTGTACTAACATTTCAGGGAAATGACATTCAAAATTATTGAAGACTTTAAATCAAGATATGCTTAGAATGTTTTGTAACTTTGAGTTTGCATTTTTCTTTTATTTGAGTCTGAGAGAGTGTGATTGTAATTAAGTAACTTAGCACACACACCGGGGGAGAGCTATAAAATTCATAATTTTTTAATACTGATCATACAGTATGAACTATGTTAGTACGAGACAATCAGGTTAGTTATACTCCCTAAAGAGAAACTGAACAAACAGAGCAGGTGAAAATTTTTCAAAGTCCGGATCGTCCAGATGATTTTAACCCGTTCGTCCTCGGATGATGTCCTCTAGACTCTTGCTTTGAACTATTTGTCTAGACAATTTAACTTATTCGTCCCCGAATGATGTCCTCTGGACTCTTGCTTTGAACTGTTCACCTAGACGGTTTAAGCTATTCGTCCCAGGATGATGTCCTCTGGACTCCTTCTTTGAATTATTCATCCAGACGAATTAATCCCTTCATCCCAGGATGATGTCCTCCGGACTCTTGATTTGAATTGTTCGTCTAGACGATTTATTCTGTTTGTCCCTGGACGATGTCCTCTAGACTCCTTCTTTGAACTATTTATCCATATGAATTAATCCCTTCATCCCAAGACGATGAACTTTGGACTCTTGCTTTGAACTATTCGTCTAGATGATTTAACTAATTCGTCTAAGGATGATGTCCTCTGGACTTGGGTTCTGAACTAATCGTCCAGACGATGATACTAATTCATCCAAGGATGATGTCCTCTATTCCTTAAACTTGTGATCCATCCTACATTTTCATTCCAACGAACCTTGGGAATAATTATTCATACCGGACGAACCATGTTCGTATGGGATGATGATTTGGTATGAAGGCAATTAGTACCAATGTACATTGAGTTTGTATGCAATAGTTTTTATACTATTCATACATATAAAATTAGATCGTACTGGATGATCGTGAATGATAATAATTTGAAAATTATAGTTTTTGGATGATTTTTTGTGTCTTTCTTATAAAAGGTACAATTAAGACTATTATGCAATCTTTTTGTCTATTGGTCTTCGTGCATACTGAAGTGAAATTGAAGGAGAGAGTAAGAGAGAGTGTTTAAAGGAAAATTTTTACTACTGGAGCATGAAGGGTTCACTTGGTTACTCAAAGGTAAGGATCTCTGTTTCTAATTTGTGATTACTTTATTCTTTTTTCTTGTCCTTCTAGATTTCTCGTGAGAAGATCTTTCAAGAAGATCCAATTCTCTGCCGACACTCGAGGAGGGTGAACAACAAAGGTTCTCTGCCTACAATTGGAGAGTGTGAACAGCAAAAGGTTCTCTGCCTACACTTGTAAAGTGTGAACGGTGGAAGGTTCTCTGCCTACACTTGGAGGATGTAAAAGGATGAAGGTACTCTGCCTACACTTGGAGGATGTAAATGGATGACGGTTCTCTGTCGCATTGGGTATTGGTGGAAGAGAGTTTTTTTGAAGGATTCTCTGCCTTGCTGTGGGGCCAAAAGGAGAGACACTAGTGGTAATAGTGCAATACCTGAATTGGGAGACTTAAGGGAGTGGATGTAGGTCGTATTTGACCGAACCATTATAAATCTTGTGTCTTTTATTTTTCACTGCTTTTTCTTTCTATTTTTTATGTTTATCTGTGGTTGAAAATTCATTTCTAAAAAAAAATTCACTAAATTTAAATTAGTTTAAGAGGAAAATTTTAAATTACCAATTCACCCCCCCCCCCCCCCCCCCCCCCCCCCCCCCTCTCTTGGTTAGTCATTAGGACATAAGCTTAAGTCTAACAACCTAATTCATAATTAACAAGTTTCAACAGACATCAATGTTGAAAGATGATTAAGAGGATGTTGAACATGATGATGAAGAAGATGTGAAGCAAGAGATGACAGGATCGGATGATTTAGGATTCGTTTGGGATGGTTTTCTTATGGCTTCTTAAAGTAGTTTTTTAGTACAAAAAATAAACGTTTTGTAGTGTTGACCTCATTTTTGTATGAGGTCACTTGGACCAATCCTGACCCTAAATTAATTTAATCTCCAGACCAATCTAAACTCTAGAATCCACCCAGAATCAAAATCCTAGGATCTACTCTAGACCTTAGGATTCCCAGACAAATCTAGACCTTAGGATCTATTCTAGGTCCTAGGATCCTTCTAGACTCCAGGCCTTAGGATCTACTCTAGACCCTAGGACTCTTCTAGACTCCAAACCTTAGGATCTACCTAGATCTTAGATTAATCCTGACCCTATGATAATATCCATACTTTTAAACACAAAACCCAAGGCTAAAGGCTCCACCTTGAAAGCCTTTTTCAAGGATTTTTCAAACATTTCAAAATCTATCCAAATGACCTTCGATTTAGAGTCTATCACTTGAAAAGTGATAAAACATATTTCTAGAGGTAACCCTCTAAATTTGAGCCCATTATGAGGTCTCTAACCTCAGAAATTGAATTGAAATCCAAAGGCTATAAAACCTTCAAATATTTACAACCTATGCCACTAGACTTGCCACCTAATGGATCTTAACCTTGGAGACATCTTCAAACCTTCTAATCACGCCCA
Organism: Dendrobium nobile; assembly: GCA_022539455.1. Lineage (NCBI taxonomy): Eukaryota > Viridiplantae > Streptophyta > Magnoliopsida > Asparagales > Orchidaceae > Dendrobium > Dendrobium nobile. Next base: position 65,794,568 of record CM039723.1, read on the forward strand.
AACCCTTGATTATGATTTATTAAGCCTTAAACTGCACTTTTTTGGACCCATTTTGACCCCCAGTTGACAAGGGGTCAAAATGACAAAAATACCCCTTAAGTGTGCAAACATCAATTTCAAACCAAATGAGTTCTAAATTGTTTGGAACCTTGTCCAACAATTTTCAAATATCAAACCAAACCTGTTGGACCCAAACCCAAACCTTGGGTCAACCTGGTTGACCAAGTTAACCTAGGTTGACCAAATAGGCCCATAAGGGTCAAAATAGACATTTTGACCAAATTAACCTCCCCAGACCTTAGGACCACCTTCATTAGCCTCCAAATATCATTTCAAATGTATTGAACCCATTTCCAGACCCTGAACCCACCTGGTTGCCCAAGTCAACCAGGGTCGACCTAATGGCCCATTAAGGGGCTAGATAGGTGTTTTGATCTAATTGACCTCCTCAAACATTCAAAACACCTCCAACAAACTCAAAACAACATTTCAAACCCGTTGAACCTAAAATTAGACCTTTGACCCAATCACTAGTTGACTTGGTCAACTAAGCCCGAGTCTGGTCAACTCAAGCTAATTTGGTTCAATCCCTTAAATTCAATCAAAACAACATCTTCAAATCTTCCATTTCATTCCAAGATATGTTTCAAAAATATCTAAATCAATTTGAAATCAAGCCATGATCCATTTAACCAATTCAAGTCATTTTGACTTGGTCAAACCGATTCAAAACCCCTTATATTTCCTCAAACTCCAACCTCATGGCTTAACCTTCATTCCATCCAATGTGTGGTGCCACCTTGCATGCCGCATCAGCCACCTTGACCCATTGACTAGTCAAACAGTCAATGGAGGGTCAAATGAGTCTCCAAATCATTTAAACCTTTGATTAAACCCCTTTAACTCAAATATCATTTAACCCCAGTCATTCTAGCAGACTTATAGACCGTATAGAATGTTCTTAAGCTATGATTAAGCCTTGGATTAGGTCCAAGCCATCCCTAATCAGCCCCATGTGCAAATAAGGGCAAAATCCACTTTCCACCAAAGTGTCCTTGTGTTGTCCTTGTTCTCAGCCTTTTAACCACTTCCTTGCCACTTGGCATGCATCTAGCGATTGTTCCATTCAATTCCAACTGACCATTTGAGTATAGCACGTTTCAATAGGGCAAAACCTCTCAAATGGAACTCATTCTTCAAACCCTACTCTCTCTAGATTCAAGCCCCCCAACTAAGCTCTCTGCTCATTCAATCCTTCAAGAACTTCCCACACATTTCCCAAGTCAAAATCAGCCGGTCAAAGTGGCTGCCAGCGAGCTTTCCGGCGAGCAAAATGTCAAATCCGTCCTAGGCTTGAAGCCCTCAATCGGAGGCGTTTCAGGCCAGGGTTTCTTCTACAAAATGGATCGTGGACAGTCTACAAATGCAATAAATATTTAAATATTTTAATCCATCCATAAATAGAGGTGAAAATTCAAACCCTAGATTAGATCACACTAGTCTAAATAGCTCCTTTTGTTGTTCATTTTAAGCCGTGATTTTAAATCCCCATGAATGCTCTTCAATCATACAATGCCTGTTTAAAATTTCATTGAAATTAACTTAGCCATTTTTGAGAACTAGTCTAATAATCATTTCTAAGGCTTGGTTCGTAACGTGCATGGTCTGCGCATTTTCTGGAATGTTGATCGCTCGATCAACGGTCCTAGTTTAGTCAGCCAGCAATTTTGATCAAACGCATATTAGATCCCATGATTAGTCTCCATCCAGCGCAATCATAATCGTCCATTAGAAACCACAGGATAGGCTCTCTTCCGTCTGATCTTTCTTAACTGAGATCAAACAGCGGGATTTGATCTCTACCGTTGGATAAAACCCGTGCGGATCTTACGGCCGTTACAATCCGCTGATGCGGATAAGTTAAAATCGCATTGCCTAAATGATTGCACGCTGTAATCATGGCCACATGTAAAGCTGCTGCCTCATTTTTGATCGAATGAACAAGGGATTGCCACGCGTCCAACTGCGCCATCGATCGGAATAGTTGATTTTAAAATTAATTTTAATTAATTTTAAAACTAGAAATTTAATTAAATCATAATAAATTAGTTATTAAGCCAAAAAATCAATATAATATATCAACTTAATTATATTTTAAGTTTCTTTCATTTAAAATTAAAATCATTTTAAAATGTTTATTATATTTTAAAAGTATTTTAAATAATTAAATATTAAGGTTTTAATTAATAATTAATTAAATATTACATTAAATAATTGTAAAAATATTAATGATATTTATTTTAAAATTATTTAAAATTTTAAAAAACATTTAATATTTAATTCAACTTGATTTAAAAAGTTTTTTAATTATTAATTAATTTTTAATTAATTTAAATATCTTAATTAACTTAAAACTTGAAAAATTCCAAATAAATTCATATTAATTCACAAAAATATAAATAATATATCAAAATTTTTGAAATTCAAAATACCTTAAATTAAAATTAATTTTAAAATTTAAATATTGATTTATTTTAAATAATTTAAATTTTTTTAATATCTTATTATTTAAATAATATTTGATTAAATATTATAATAATTATTTTAAAATTTAAAAATTATTTTCAAATCACTTAAAAAAAATTAGTGGATCTCTCAAACCATTAAAAATTATTTTAATAATATTTTTAAATTATTCTATTTTAAAACTTAAGTATAGGTTTCTATATATAATTATATATTTTAAAACTATATTAAAATTATATATATATATATATATATATATATATATTATATATAATTTTAAGAGATCCCTTTGAAATCTTAAATATAGATTGAATGTGTGAATGGAATTTGTTGGGGAATAATTAGTGAATGATTATGTTCTAATCATTCACTAATCAAAATATTATCACCTTAATTAGTGTTAATCCTTGCATGCTTAGGACACACACACTTGCACCTAGTCTTAGGAATTTAATGTGCTTGTGTATGTATAACATGTTATTAGTCCAAGGGTTAGAGAGAATAATTGATTTAAACCTAGCTAACCTAGTGACATTAAGGACAATAATTAAGGACATGTTTAAAAAACTTAGAGAAATTCTAGAAATTGGAGTATACATCTTTTTTACTCAAAATTTGAACACCTGAACTTAGTGACATGTCCAGCCTTGAGAAAAATTTTCACTGGTTTTAAAAGTCATTAAGCCATTTAATTAACCTAATTAAGTTCAGACCCTTAATTAATCATTCAAACTTTTATAAATTGTAATAAATCAAATTTAAATCTAAAAATTAAACATAATATCTTAAACTGATCAGATATTAAACCTTAATCAATGAAAAATAAAATCATTTTGATTTAACGACAAACCTAAACTTAATATAATTTTAAGTGAAATTTAATATTTAATTAATTTAATTAATTAATAATAATTAAAAATTCCAAAAAAATTCTCAAACACTTAAGAATCTCTTTTTAAGTCATTCTTAACCTTTGAAAATTATTTAAAGGAGTTTGGAATTCATTTGGAGTAAAATCATAAAAAGCCCCTTTATTAAACAATTTTAAAAATTCAAATTAATTCATCAAATTTTGAAAAATCTAACTAATTCCAAAAAATTCCAAATTGAACAAACTTAAAGGCATTAAACTCATAAGAAAATCTTATATTTATTAAAAATATAAAACTTTTAGAAATCATTCAAATTCAAAAAAGTCAACAATTCGATCAAACTTAAGTCAAATCTAATTCAAACTTCAAACCTACATAACTAAATGTAGAAAAATCCAAATCCAGCAAACTTAATGTCTAACAACTCATCTTAAGGTCTAATATTTTAATAAAATATTAACTTTTTAAAATTTAATCTTAATTTAAAAGTCAATTTTTGACCCCTTAATTAAATGATTAAAATAATCCAAAAAATTCTTAAAACTCAAATCCTTAAGACTTAATCTTTAACCAAAATCCCCCCTTAAGCCTTTCAACCAACCAGGACTACAAATAACTTGAAATACTTATCCTATATAAGACATATCAAAACCACACAGCTTTTGCACCCACTTTAGATATATAATTTTTTAGGATAACCAACTCTAGCTTGAGGCTAGGTCGATGTTTACTTTTCTGCAGTTGTGTGCCATATTTTTTGTGATTTTCAATGCATGATGTTTGCTAGCTTAGAATTGATATGCTTGTTTACTTACTTTTCTGCACTCTGTATTGTGAGTAATTAAACATTTTAAATTTTGAATATTAATTGCTTGAGATTAAATATAACAGCTTGGAATGTTAATTAACTGCTGATTATTAGGATAACCCTATAGGATCGAGTTTAGATTTTTCAATTTTGATTAATATAAATTTGATTTGCTTTGAGTTATAATGTTAAGTGATTTGAGAATTGGGATTATAAGCATCCAATTTGGGATCCAAAGAGGAAGAAACATCCCTTAGGGGAGAGTTCCTTTCCATTTGGAGATCTAAATTAGGGTAACTTTAAATATCCAAAGAGAAAAGATAACACCCCATTCAAGGGGGAGTTTCTTTACATTTGGATATCCAGAACCGACAGATCAAGAAGCTAGTGAGAAGAAAAAGAAGTGGAAGTCGAGAATAATCCCAATTCTCAAAGTCACTTGTCTTTTGGGACTTAGAATCCGGGTTATTGTCAGTGGTGCCCGGCCACTTTACTTTTCTGCAATTCTGAGATGTAATATTAAAAGGCACTTGCCTATGGACTTTCAATTTGAATAAATAATTTAGTTGATTTGTTTACTTGATTGCGCAGTAGAAACTGTATGTTTTTCTAGTCTTTTTATTTGCATGCCGTATTTGCTTTAGCATGAAGTACGATTGTAGGCTCATAAGGATCGATCTAAAATTTTTCTACATTAATTAAAGTTAAAAATTTTAAGAAAAGATAGAAACTCTAATGATTTTAAGATGTAAGCTCGGACTCACTGAGGGTTTTTCATGCATTATATTATACCTTGCTAGGCACCTCCCTACCTGCAGGTTCTAGCAAATCACATGGCCTATGAAGGAGATGATCTATCAAGGGGAAGTTGTGCAATCTCTAGGAAAAAACCTATTTTTAAGCCAAATTTTTAAACTGCTTCATTTTGATTTATGCATTCAATCGAGTCGACTAGTATATATCGCATTAGTAATAAATTAAATCTCTAAAACTTTAATTATATTTTTAGCTTAAGCATCAAACACCCAACATAAGTTAAAAGGCTAAGGATCTGCTCTAGATGTTGGCCTATTCTCAAAAACCTATCTTAAATAACATCCTTACCACTCAACATTAAAAGACCGGATATATGATTTTAAAGTGCCTAGGTGGTTTAACTTACTCCCCAATCTAGGCTGGGGTAAGTCCAGATTTGCATTGCATTAGTTAGGTTCGAGTTACTTTTTAGTACCCAATTTATAGGTTCTAAGGCTGGCTTGGGCTATAATACATCAACCTCAAGGAATTGAATCCCAATTTTCTAATCAAATTGATCACTCAAACTTAAAATCTCTTTTAATCAAATTCGAGCCCAACACTTAGGATTGGCTGGGGTATTTCTAAAGTGATTCAGAATCTCATAACACTTCCTACTCCTCTTCCTCTAACTCTAAAAATAAGTATTCAAACTTGATCCAATCCCTGATCAAATTCTAAACCTTACCTTCCTTTGACATCAAACTTTGAAATCTTAAATAAAATTTCTATCGCTATTTTAATCGAGAGTATTCTTAGGAAACTCTAGTTTCCTATGATATAATTAACTACGAGGGCTTGCGCTCGTAGGATATTTAAAAACCCAGACCAGATTTTTAAAATCAATTTTTCAAAAACTTTAATTAATTATCTTTGAAAAATTCAAAATTAAACGATCGTTATCTCCATTTTTGAATGATCAATAGTGATTGATAATTTCTTTCCTCGGAGAGATATATCAATTTCTATTGTGATTTTGATTATAAAATTAACGATCTCTTATCCGTATTATTATAGTTAAATAATTGATTAAACATCATTTTGATCCTCCAGGATCATATGTTGTCTTCCCTTGAGTTTGACTATGATAATTAAGATAAATTCAAAGCTTTGAAATTTGAACCCATTAGGTAATGATATGTTCACCTCCTGAGGTGATATATTATTTATAATGTCGTGTTCAATTTCAAAATTCCAGAAACTAAATCTTTCCCAAAGAAAATTAATATTTTTCAAAATTATATTTTTTCAATCAAACATGTATTCAAAAGCTTCTTTAAGAAGCAGTAAAAATGCCGTCCCAACAAAGCCTTAAATTTTGTTGAAAAAGGGAAAGGAAGGTCGAGATGGAGAGGTTATGAAAGTATTTTGTTGGGCTGTAAAGGTTGGAGGAGTTGGTTTATTTGTTTATAGAACTTCCTTGAAGTGGGGAAGTGATTAGTAAGATTGTGATTATCATGTGAGAATTTGTAATCTTTTATTGTTTATAATGTTGACTTCTTTTTATTTAGAAGAAGTAATTCTACGTTCGATGGAGTCAGTAAACATTTGGGCTTATGAAACGAATGCCTCTCTTGATATTTTCTCTAGTTGATGATGAAATTTTCTCAACCCAAGGAGTGTGTAGGTTTTCCCTTATAGATGCCTGCTTGACCTTCAATAGTTGTCTAATTACAATTTGAGGCATCGCCTTTAGAATGGTTTTTATTATACTATTTTCAATGAAACTTTGTTGTTCTTTTCCCATCTTTTTTCTTAGCCAGACTTAGAATTATATGAATTCTAGAAGCCTCTCTAACCAACATTAACACTTAATTAGCTTTGAGACACTTAAAAAAAACTTCTAATCAAGTTGTTAAATGATCATGAGATTAATTTTTAATGTCAAATGGTTGGAAACTCGAAGAATATAGAAACCTAATCGACAACTTTTTTAAAACTTATCTTTTGTTTTTAAAGCTTCTTCACAATGTTTTTACTAACAAAATTATTTTTTTGTTGATTTCTATCTTTTGGAATTGAGAAATAATCAGCTTGGGATAACTTTTAAGTTAAGTTTAATTTGTTCTTATATAGATATTTAATAAATTATATAATGTATTACATAGTCACTACTAATGAATTGGGCTTTCACCACACTATTGTTGACCTATTGCAGTAGTTAAAACACTTGTAAAATTCCTCGCAGCTGTTTAAGAATCGATGCACATCCGCCGTATTTGTGATCGCTGGAAATGAATACTATAGCGCTCTCAAAACCACTATAGTAGATTAGTTTTTTGGTAGCATTAGTTTTGTACACGATTTTAATCATTGCACAACAGTAGCAGAATTTTTGCTATAGTGGCAGATTTAACACCTACAAATCTAGGAAGTTTAGGTATAGCAGCTATTTTAACAACTGCAAATCTCAGAAGTTTGGCTATCACAACAATTTTAACACCTATAAATTTGGATTATTTGGATATACCAGTGGTTTTTGCAGCTTCAAAACTAGATGACGAGTCAATATCAATGGTTGAAACAACTACAATTTTTTTGAAAATTGTCTTTACACTAGACTAAAATATAGATTAGTTTAATCAATAATGTTTGTGAATATCATAGCCTAAGAGTACACCAGGCTCATGAGGTTCAATAATCTCCCCATTTTTTATGATGACTAATATTTTGGTTGACATTTTTTAGCATTTAATTAATTTAGCACATTGCATATTTCTCCCCCTTACTCTATGCTTTTAGTAATTTTAATAACAATTATCTTTTCACTTAGACAAGTAATTCTTTCTTTCCAACGATTTCAATAACACATATTCCCTCACTTACATATTTAACAAGACATGAGAGCATGAAAGGAATAATGGAATAATTAATGAAGCTCATGCCTTTTTTTTTTTTCTAGAGATATTGATTAACCTCTTTGTTAGTGCAGGTAAATTCTCTAACATATTTGTGTCTTCAATAGGTTTCTTTGTCTCATACTTAATTGTGGTTGGCCTTGAGAGACCATATTGAATTCATATTGATGGCGTCCATTAATATTGGTGGGGACGGAGAATGACAAAGGTTGGGGCATAGCTATTAAAGTTAAAAATGTTCATAAGCCTTATAATTTATGACATGCATTAATGGTAGTAGGGATGAAAGTGATAGGAGGCAACATTTATGTTGACGAAATGCATCGAAGTTATGCGTGGTGGCCAATGTTGAGGCTTTTAGTTATAATGGGAGATAAAGTCCACAGACTTTAACCCTTATGTTGATATAATGCAAAAGCTTTATAGGCATTTGCATACAACGATGTTGACAATATGCATCAACCATATAGGTGATATTGTTCATCAATATCAATAGTGTTAATGGGCGACAAATTGCTGAGGTTAGGCACTTATATTCATGAGATATTTCATACTTATTAGCAACTAAGTCAATTTAAGATGGGAAATGAGCGATAATGGTTGAGAGGACTTTGTCAAACACAATTGTAATCTAACTACGAAAGTCGGGTGACAACATTCAAGAGATGTATGTCAGGTGAAAGCAATTAGATGCCGATAGATAAGAGATGGCAATCATTAGGGTGACTGCTAGTATTGAATTAATGCTAGGTATAACTCTAAAGTTTTATGATTTCCAAGCTCTCTTGAATTTCATATCAAGCTTCAAGCTCCAAGCTCCTTCAAGTGAAGAATGTGGGTCCATTTATGACTTTCTTGAATAACATTTCAATAAATAAATCTAGCAAAAGTTCAAAACATGAACTCCATTGAAGGTCCAAATTAATTTCTTTAACTATAAATTGACTTTTCATCATTTAAATTAATATTAAGTGTCATGGGCTCATTAGATTCCTCTCCTCGAGAGAGACATTTTGACTATAAGAATGAAAGAATAAGAAATAATTGGTCCTTTAAATAATGTTCCAAACTTTCCAACCACACCTCAACGATGAGATTTGAGCTTATTTTAACATAGATTGTATCACTTTTGACTTTGTTCAGCTCTTTTTATAGAGAAGTTCAATTCAGCTATAAGTTTGCTCAAATTAAATTATGAATTTAAACACTTTCAGTGTTGTTAATTTACTTCATGTGTATCTAAATTAAATTAAAAAAAATTAATTTTCAATTTGACATCGAGATTCTTACTTGATCAAACAAATTTTCTAATGACATATATATATTTGAATATTTAGAAAAAATGGATCAAAATCATTTCCAAATAGCTTTAAATCAAAATATTTCATGGCCAAAATAATTTAAAATTTGTTCTTAACCAAAATTTTATTAAAATACTCGATGTCCAAATATCTTTAAAACAAATTAAAAATAAAAATCCTAAACAAATCCTTCTCACAATGAATCCACATCAAATTCCTTTCTACTATTCGGTTATCATTTTAAATAAAAAAAATGTTAAAATTTCAAATAGAATGAGTCAAATCCAACCATATATCTAGCATCCATGAACAAATAAATAAAGTTAGAAACAACCATTTTTTAAAAATAAAATAAAAATAAAAATACGTACTTCTTACAAGTATCATTATGGAACTGTTCTTCAGGGATCAGCATGTAGAAGCATAATTTTTCCATTTATCTCTCACTTTCTAAGCTGTTTCTTATAAATCAATGGAAAGAGATCACCTTCCTGAAATCCAACAAGAAAATTTCTTCCTCAAAGAAATCAGAAGCGAAAATGGAACAAAGAAGGGTTTTAATTATCTCTTGCTGGGGTCACTATTTCTGGGTTTGCCATGTTTTGGTTGCCTTGTTAGATTTCTTTATTAGGATAACATTATTCTCATTTTGGTTGATTTTGATTTTGCTCTCTTGGCTGGTTGGGGTTTTTTTTACTTTGGTCTTTTCTGTCTAAGTCATGTTATTGTTATTTTTAATTTAAGCCTTTTTGGCTTTTCGGTGGGTGGTCTGCCTATTTATGGGGTGTGTTGTATTTATTTTCATTATCTAGAATTTCCTCTTTGGTTGCTCTAGGATTCTATATATCTGTTATGTGGGAGTATGATTGTGGAGAGATTATTATGTGCGGATGTCAAATGCAGTCACCGTCCGGAGATCAATAAAATTGCGCTACGTCAGCGGTATCGAGCCACGGTACTGAGCCATACCGAGCAGAGGTGACGTGGCGCATTCTGGTTGGTCTTCGGATGGCGTTCGGCGTCAGCACAAAATAATTTTTCATGACTATGAATGGCTAGCCTCTATGCAAGTTGGTTGATTTTCTCCGGGGACTTTCTGTTTCTTCAAAAGGAAATAACTGGCATGCATAGAAGCTCTCATTCAAGATGGCTAATATGTTTGATTTCGTTCATGCTTTAACTTATGTGTTTACTGCTATTATGTTATTGTTAGTATGTTTTACCAGTTCCTCTGCAGTTCTCCTTAGGAGGTTCGTGGAGACCTTCTTCCTTTTTGTGCAGGATCGTTTTGGGGTTAAAAAGACACAGCTGAATGGATTAATCTGCCTATTTTCTTTTGGGTGCTAGCTTGTGGCCTCCCTAGCTAGATTGTTATTAAGTTGTTTTGTAATTTTGCTTAGTGGGGAACTCCGGCTTATAGGTAATTTTTTTTTTTTTTGGATTTTGTTGTAACTCGTTCGAGCAATAGAGAGCTGGAGGTCTCCTTAATGACCTTGTACTATTTTTTCTATATTAACACGTAAGCCCCTAGGTGGATTTTGAAGAAATCGAACATCCAGAGAGTAGGCATTGGTGAACGAGTGGAGAAGATGATGAACAGTAAATTCATTGATTTCACATGTATTACTAAAGCATATTACAAGTGTATTTATAAGTAAAACATTTGCCTTAGTTAAATACAAAACTACCCTTGGCAATTATTAACAGTCGTCAGATGGCAGAAGTAAGTGGCGACAACTGGATAATGGATCAGATAATTAAGTTGGACGCCGGCGAGCTCTGCTCCACTCCGGCGCATGATTCCGGTTCTATTTTTTGCGTAGAATCCTTGTCACCGTCCCTCAAGCTGATGGGCGGTAAGACAATGAGCTTGTCTCTTAAAGTATCGAGACAAGAGGAGGAGAGGGATTTGGTGAAAATGTCAGCTAGTTGATCGAGAGTAGAAATATGTCGAACAGTAATGTGATGAGATTGAATGCAATCGCGGATGAAGTGGTGATCTACTTCGACGTGTTTAGTACAGGCGTGGAAAATTGGGTTGCAGGCAATCGACATCGCTGAAACATTATCGCAGAAGAGCTCAGTAGGAGGAAGCTCAATGAGAAAATCTTCGCAGAGGCGCCTTGTCCAGATAATGTCGGCAGCAGCGGCGGCCATGGAACGATACTCTGCTTCAATGGAGGATCTGGCAACAGTTGTTTGTGTTTTAACTGACCAAGAGAGTAGAGTGGCGCCTAAGAACAAACAATAGCCAGTGGTAGATTTACGATCCAATTGATCTCCGGGCCAGTCGGAGTCGGAGTAAGCAGATAGAGATAACTCTGTTTTGGGAAGAACTAGGCAATAGTCGGAAGTTCCTTTTAAGTAATGCAGAAAGCGTTTGAGAGAAGCTGGAAGTGTAGTTGAAGGGGATTGTGCATATGTTGGCACAACTTGTTGACTGCAAATGCAATGTCGGGGCGGGTGTTAGTGAGATACTGTAGAGAACCCGCAAGAGTGCGAAAGAGCTCTGGTTGAGCAAACGGCAATTGAAGTAGGGAATCAGTAGGGTATTTGGAAGGAAGTGGCGTAAGAAGAGGTTTATAATTGGACATAGACGATATGCTGTGGTGGAGCGTTGAAAATCAATGCCAAGAAATTTGGAAAGATGACCAAGATTTCGTGTTTGAAATTTGGTTTACAAATTAGAGATGAGCTGAAGTATATATGAAGAATTACTACCAATGATGAGAATGTCATCAACATAAACAAGGATATATACATGGAGATCATTGTGATGGTAGTGAAAGAAGGAGGGGTCAGCCGAACTAGTGGTGAAGTTATGTTGCTTAAGGTATGTAGATAAAGTGGCAAACTAGAGGCGAGGAGCTTGTTTGAGGCCGTAAATGGCCTTGTGGAGCAAACAAACGTGATTGGGATAATGGTGATCCTCGAAACCTTGTGGTTGAGACATATAGACGGGTTGATCTAATTTGCCGTGAAGGAAGGCATTCATCACATCAAGCTGATGAACGGGCCAGGCATGATGAAGGGCAACAATGAGAAAGAGGCGAATGGTGGTAAATTTCACAACTGGACTGAATGTCTCAAAATAATCAATGTCGTATTGCTGTTTAAAACCCTGAGTGACGAGACACGCTTTGTGTCGAGCCACTGTACCATCAGCTAAGAACTTAAGCTTATAGATCCACCGGCAACCAATGATCTGATGATTAACTGGTGGAGGAACCAGAGACCAGGTACCCTGAGCCTGGAGAGCGTGAAATTCAGCTAACATTTCTTGGCGCCAGTGAGAATCTTTGTTGGCAATGGTGAAGCAAGAAGGGGTTGGTTGGATAGTGTGAGAGAGATCAAGTATAGTTCGTGGTTTAAGACTGCCGGTTTGAAAACGGGTGATCATATGGTGTTTTGAGGAGGTATAACAGGGACTGAGGCTGAGGAGGAGGATATTATGGTGGGAGTAGATATAATGGGTTGAGGTGTAGAAGATTGGGAAGTAGAAATGAATGGTGAGGAGGTAGTAGAATTGAGAGGGGAAGTATCATCTAATGATGTAGGTTGGTTTTGATAAGGAGGAAAGTAAGGAAGATTGGGTGCGGGAGGAGTCGGATTGTTGGTAGTAACAATAATGGAGGGAAAAGAATTTTCATCAAAAAGGACGTGGCGGGAGGAGAGGATTTTAGAAGTGGCGGGATCAAAACATTTGAAGCCTTTTTTTATTTTCGGTGTAACATAGGAAAATGCAGGGAATTGAGCGGGGGGCTAATTTAATTATGTGGAGCTATAGATTTCGTCCATGGATAACAGTGGCATCCGAAAGGACGAAGTATAGAGTAGTCGGGTGGAGTGTTATAGAGAAGATGATAGAGAGATTTGGAGGAAGTATTAGAAGAAGGTAGTCTGTTAATTAGAAATGCAGCAGTGAAGATCGCATCAGACCAGAAGGTGGAGGGTAAGGCAGTGTTGAGAAGAAGAGCCCGAGCTGTGTCAAGTAAATAACAATTTTTGCGCTCGGATACGCCATTTTGCTGTGGGGTATAAGGACATGTGAATTGATGAGTGATACCACGATTATTTGTAAAGTTGAAGCATTTTGTTTCGGAATTCACCACCGCTGTCACTACGAATCGTGCGAACAGAAGAATTCAAGTATTTTTCGATTTTAGTTATGAACTGAATGAGATGAGTAAGAACGTCAGATTTTTGTTTAAGCAAAAACAGCCAGGAGAACTTAGTGTAATCATCAATAATCAGTAGAAAATAGCGAAATCCATCGTAAGATAAAATAGGGGAAGGACCCCAGATGTCCATATGCATTAATTCTAATGGTTGCTGAGATACATGGTCGGAGGGAGAGAAAGGGATCCTGTGACTCTTAGCAAGAGCACAAGAATTACAGACTGATTTAAAAGACGAAATACAAAGAGACGGAAAAGCTTTGGAGATAGTCGCCATGGTTTTGGTGTTAGGATGTCCCAGCCAACAATGCCAAGAGAGAGCAGATCTTGGAGGAGCAACCGTAGTAGAAGCAGCAACGATGGAAGGTTGGAATGGGACGGGGTAGAGGCCGTTATGGCAATGTCCTCGAAGAAGAGGTTGTTTGGTCGTCGTATCCTTAACAGGAAAACTAGATTTGTCAAAAGTTATAGAACATTTGTTATCATTAGTAAGCTTGGAGATGGAGATTAACCAATGTGTTAATTGGGGAACATGAAAAGATGGTTGAGATGAAGCTTACGAGTCGGCGTCGGCAGCAGACCATTGCCAACGTGATGTATATGAAGGGAGGTTCCATTACCAACAAAGTCCTGATCACGTCCAGAATAGGGCGCTGGTTGCTGAATGGGAAGAGGATCCGGTGTCAAGTGAGCAGAAGCGCCGCTATCAAGGTACCAGGGAGCATACTCAGATTTGGCCATAAGAGCTACGCTGGAGGAGGAAGATGGTGAGCTGTAGTTGAAATTTCCGCGGTGCCAGCAGTGAGCCGCAGAATGACCCCTCTTGCCACAAATTTGGCAATCACCATCAAACCGAGGAGCACGAGGTAGATTTCGGGTAGAAGTGGTAGAGGAGAACCGTCCACGACCCCTTGTGGACGAAGAACGTCCGCGGGATCTACCTCTGGTGGATAACAGAGCAAGATGATTGTCTGAGGGGTTGGTGTTCGAAAAAGAAAGCTCACGACGAGCATCAGTAGTCTGATGGACTTCCTCACTGCGAAGAAGAGAATACAGATCATCTAAAAAGATAGGATGAAGGGAGCTCCGTATAGTAGTCTTGAACGACTGGTAGGAGGGTGGTAGCCCATTAAGGATGTAATGAAGAATATCTTCATTATCAACAGTGCCTCCGGCAGCGCGAATATTGTCGACTGTGCTTTTGACGGAGGCAAGGTAGTCCGTCATAGTTTTGTTCTTCATAGAGAGAGACTGCAGCTCATTCTTGAGTTGTATAACTCTAGAGCGATTAGTGGAGTAAAAACGTTGCTCTAACGTTTTCCAAATGGAGGCAGAGGTCTCCAAGGTGAGGATATATGGCAGAATAGGTGGGGATATGGTGGAAAACAATGCCACTGAGAGATTTTGATCAATCAGTGACCAACTTGAGAACTGGGGATTGAGAGTGAGCTGGCCTGTAGCAGCGAAGGTGCTTAGCTGGCGAGAGAACGGATCCATATAAGTAGCCAAAAAAATTGTTTGCGGCAAACAATTTGTAGATTGCAGAGCGCCAGGTAGGATAATTTTTGGGAAGAAGTTGAACGTTAATGACGTTCTTGATGTTGGCAAGGAGAAACTTGAGTGTAGCTGGAATCGCGACATCAGAAGAGGTTGAGGGAGCTTCAGAAGTAATGACAGCAGCAGGGGGTGTGCTGGGAGTTGATGCAGTGGAATCCCCCATGGAGAAGAAAAGCCGTTAGGCGCAGTGCTCTGATACCATGAAGAAATCGAACATCCAGAGAGTAGGCATTGGCAAACGAGTGGAGAAAATGATGAACAGTAAATTCATTGATTTCACATGTATTACTAAAGCATATTACAAGTGTATTTATAAGTAAAACATTTTCCATAGTTAAATACAAAACTACCCTTGGCAGTTATTAACAGTCATCAGATGGCAGAAGTAAGTGGCGACAATTGGATAATGGATCAGGTAATTCGGTTGGACGCTGGCGAGCTCTGCTCCACTCCGGCGCATGATTCCGGTTCTGTTTTTTGTTCAGAATCCTTGTCAGATTTTAACAAAAAAAAATGATAAATTTGTAATCCATTCTTCAATATGGATCACAATATTCTTCTTCAACTCTGATATTTTAAACTCCACCTCACCATCCCCACAAATAGATACACTTATCTTCAAAAATATCAAAAAATTTTCTATCTATCCGGAATCAATGAAACCCCATTAGAAATCAATGGTGCAAGAATCCCACCAAACAAGTCAACCTCAATCCTTCTTCATCGCCTCCCATTAGCCAAAGCTACCACTGAATCGGTGGTAGTGTTCATAAGCATAGATTGCATTTTCACTAGTGGTTGGCTCAACTTTCAGGTCTGCATTTATGGAGAGAAATCCCTTAAAGTGATTTTTGGTTAATGGGTGAGGTCAAGTCAAGATATCAAGTCGATTAGTCTTATGATGGAGACCGAGATATGTGTTGTAGCAGACAAAGCATTTCAGATAAGAGAGAGGGAGGAGCTAAAGAGAAATAGATTTTATCCCAAGCTAACATCAATATTATAAGAAGATGAAGAGGATGATGATGATGATGATGAGAAGAAGAAAGATGTGATGCATTTGATGAAGGGATCACATGATTCAGACTATGCTAAAAAATGGGAAGTATGGCCGAGATGGAGACGTGATGAAAGAGTTTAGTTGAGCTCTAAAGGCCAGAATTTGGGTAGCAGTTAAAATATGTAAAAAAGCATGTACTAAAAATTAGAAATACTTAACTGTCATAGGCAACTATATTCGACTTTGAATACAATTCCAAATAAGGATCCCCGTAATACTGCAATACTCTTCTCTAATAATACGAGTCTTCTATGGTTTCCACTGGCAAGCTCACTGATCTATTCTTCTTTTTCAGCTTCTTCAAGGCATTTAACAAATGGTTCAAGAGATTTAACAAAATTTTGCCTTCCCTTTGATTTTGAACCTTTGCAAAACCAAAGAAGAATTGTATCCTCAGCTAGTACATCTTGATCATAATGCATCTAATGATTTCTGGGTATATCTCCAATAGTTTGGCATCCTCATAACTTTGGACCTGAACACTTATATGCATTTAAAAGTTCAGCCCACGTTCCACGTTTCAACCCTACTTATTGTGGCATTAGCATTCAGTTGATGGTTCTTTCTGGACCACTAACATGCATCCATTATTAAGTCCCACAACAAGCATACAACCCTAATATCAGGCATATTAGAATCACTAACTTGCTGTGCTTCGTGGCCTCTATAACTTCAAAAATATTAGTCTCCACTTCAATTTATGCTTTCAAAGCTGACTTCATCTCCTTTAGCTTGACCTCAAAATTTTTCTTTTAATTGTATTCAACAAGAGAAGCCAGCCCTTCTTTCCTAAAATACTCGAAAGTTACTTGAAGTGATTAGTATGATTGTTATTATGATGAGAAAATTTGTTATATTTACTTTTTTATAATGTCAACTTTATTTTTTACTTAGAGGAGGATGATCCAATATGTACATATTTTCTTATGAAATTGATTTGGGTACCTTTTAATTTTTACCATAAGTTCTTTTTCCTAATTACTATTATAATATCTTTATATTTACTTGTCATTTGCCATCCAATTTAATTTATCAATTCGTTGAAATTTTATGTTCTAAGCTAAATGATATCATAAAATATGTGTAAACACATATTTCTCTTAATTTATATCTTCATATCATAAAAATTTTATGATATCTTATATATATATAAGAATGTTGCCGGCAACTATTAATTAATGTTCAAGTATTGATGATCAAATGGAACTTCATATTATTTGTTAACGTGATCAAAGGAAGTTTATAGAATAACCCAACTTTAGCTAAGCTAATATTATTTAGATAGGTTAGTATGCCTTGATAGCCACTTGTCAAGCTTAAATTATTCAAACATGCATAGTAGTGTTCAAGGATAGGTTCCATCACAAGACATCATCTCGTTTTGTCAATGATCTTGAATTTTGATAAAAGGAAGTTTCTTCCTTTTCATCCCCACATTTGGAGATATATGTGATCAAATCGAAATGATTTATTGTAAAGTTTTGGTGAATCTGTGCAACCAAAGTTTTTACATGTTGAATCTTCTCTCATATAAATTTTTTAGAATAACCAAACTTTAATTAAGCTAGTTACAACTCCATGTATGCATTAAAAAAAAATTTATTCCATATTGATGCTCTCTTAATTAGAGTAGAACTCAAATTGAACTCACAAAAATAAACAAAGAAATGATTAAAAAATGTTTTAAAAGGTTTATATGTATACATTTGATATATATATATATATATATATATATATATATATATATATATATATATATATATATATATATAGAGAGAGAGAGAGAGAGAGAGAGAGAGAGAGAGAGAGAGAGAGTGTGTGTGTGTGTGTGTGTGCTGTAATAGACCACATTTTAACTCTACCAAATATCTTTTTTGGAGTCAATATAAGTCTAAGGCTTCGTTTGGGACGGCTTTTTTATTGCTTTCTAAAACGGAATTTTAGTACAAAAAATTTTATTTTTGTACTAAAACTCCGTTTTAGAAAGCAATAAAAAAGCCGTCCCAAATGAAGCCTAAATCACAAAGAGTCTTGGCCATAGTATTGATTTTATAGTATTTTAATTATACAATTTTTTTCATACTTTTTTTTGCACGGTTGAAAATTCTTATAAGATTGACAAATTTTGTTACAAGTAAAGATTTTGAGACTATTATATGTCCATTTTACAAACCGATTTTATCAATATTTTCTAAATAAAATAATTTATTTTATAAATATTTTTTAATAATTTTAAAGTCCCAAAAGATTTTATTTGAATTTTATATTAAAAAATTGATTAAATTAAATATTATATAATTATTCTAAAACTAAGTTCACTCAAAAAAATTTTAATAGAGAGCATTTAAGAGATTAATAGAGAAAATAAGAGAAAAGGGAAAAAGAAATTATGGATTGGACGTCGCAGAGCTATTTTCATCCATCGAGTCTACTAGAAATCTGCCCATCTCATTGTAAGAAACCTTTACACTATTCTGATTTAAAAAAAAAAAATTGTTTATGGTATTTTTTTTATCAAATTTGTATTTTCATTATAAAAAAATAAGAATAATTTTGTATTGGTAAAACTTTTACTGTGTAACTTTTTATATGTTATAGAGATTGAGATTATAAAGCTTTGAGTATTTATTTGACATTTTTTCAGGTGATTTTGAAAATGTAGTATTTTTTGTGTGTGAGGAAATAAGTAAAGATTGATTATTCACTGATGTTGGCTATAGGCTGATTGTCTAGTACTAGATGGTGGGCCGACAATCTTTTTTTGTAATAATATGGTTTGGTGTTACCTCTAATGATTCACATGATACTAATTGGGAGTTATAACGAGATGATTACTATGTTGACGTGTGGATAATAAGTGACGACTATGTTTACTAAGCCAACGGGTTACTAATACTCACACTGATATTGGAAAAACTTCATTGTAGCTAGGACATTTACTTAATTAATATGATTATTAGAATGCATACTAGTGAATGACTACCACTATACAACTTTATTGCTACTACCACCATGATGCTAATGTTACTTATGTTCTACTATTATATTATTACTATTATATTGTTATTGATATGTTGATCATATGATATGTATTGAGCATGTGTACTAGACACCAACACTATGTTGACACTAATATAATATTTCTTAGCATGTGTTACATGGATACAATTATTTTTATATGATTCTATTACGTTGATATGATTTCAATAATCTTTACCGATGTTTTGATTTGATGTTTTATATGATTTGTCTATCAATTGTAGTATTGATATGATGATTGCCTTAGCAATCTGACTCTAGCTTGTACTGATTTACCGATTTCTCTATTATATTTTTCTATGATTATGTGAATGCTACTATTATGATTTGACTACTAATATGCATATTTCTCCTTTGCCTTGAATTAAGTTCAGTTATAGGATTTGGTTTCTTGATGGGCTTATGAGCTCATTATATGTGATTAAATATTTTTAGGTTAGGGCATCAAATTAGGAGTGTGAGGTTGGTCACGAATCTTCATGTTCTATTCCTTTTTATTTAAGTTATTCTTTTGTACTCATGATAGAATAGTGATTGTATGTTTTGAGTTCTAAAATTATTTTTGTTATTTATTTATGATAAATGAAATAAGATAGCTATTGTGTATTTTATTAAAAGATAAAAGAATAATTCTTCCAAATTAAATTCTGGGGCATCATACATAGAGAAAAAGAGGGAGGGAAGAGAGAGAGAGAGAGAGAGAGAGAGAGAGAGAGAGAGAGAGAGAGAGTGTGTGTGTGTGTGTGTGTATGAGAGAGAGAGAGAGTGTGTGTGTGTGTGTGTGTGTTATTTTCCAATCATTTCTCCATGGAAATCTTGATGCATTGCTGCAAAGACACAAAGGGATATGGCCAACAATAAAAATAAATAATCTCATGAGAATGTTTATAGTAAATGTCTCATGTTTTAAGGGTTATGAGTGGGATAGTGTAGACTTCATTTTTAATGTTTCTACCATGCATCTTCAGGAGAGAGAACGTCTAGGTTTTTGAAGATTTTCAAAAATCCTTCGTTTGCGAATCTCCCGCCGTAGCTGTTGATGGTGGAAGAGGGCCGTCGGCCATCCCCTGATGAACAGAAAACCTCAAACTTAGTTTCTGCCGTGCGTCCATCTCTATTGGATACAAAAGGTAGATTTTCTCTTAATTGCAGCAGTTCTCGTAACTCTTATTACAAGTTTACTCCTCTATTTATTAGAGAAGGTTGCTCTTGTTTTAATCTAAAACTATTACCTAATGGATTGAAAGGGAAAGAAATGGTTTCATATTTCTGTTTGGATCGTAATTCCTTATTTTCTAAATAGAATTTTCAAAAAAAAAATTTCTGGTTTGAATGCTGGTTTGAATTTTCCTCCTTTAGCAAATGATTTTGAGGCATCTTCTTCTTCCTTTTCGGGTATTACTTTGAAAGGGAAAAATTGTTTGGAGAAAGGGAATGATGGTGTGGAAAATTTTGCTGTTGATGGAGTTAATATAAATCATAATTCCAATTTGATTGGAGGAAAAAATTCATCTCCTGATTTGGAAAATGTCAATGTGTAGGTTAAGAATCTGCATATTAAAATAAATTTGAAGGAAGTTGTTGTTGTTAATATGGATGTGGATGTGGTTAAACTTGATATGGAGAAAGTTAATGCAAATGTTGAAGTTTTAAGGAACTCCTTAGTTGTTAAAGTTCTTAGTAAAAAATTGCCATTTTCCATTTAATTTGTAGCCTTGAATTAAGACGACAATGGAGTAAATTTGGTGGTTTTCATATAACCTCACCTGGGTTAGATTGGCTTTTGTGCTCGTTTCATTCATCTGAAGCTATGGAGGAAGTTCTTAATGGAGGTCCCTAGTATGTTGGGGGTTTCATCGTTGGAATAGACAAATGGTCACCTGATTTTTCTCCTATTTCTATGGATGGAATTTTTTTACCAATTTGGGTTCGACTTCCGCATTTACCTCTTCATTGTTGAAATGAAGTTAATATTTCTAAAATCATTTCTAAAATTGGAACCCCATTGTTATTAGATGGCAACATGTTCAAATGGGGTAGAAGGGAATTTGCTAGAGCTTGTGTTCGGGTAAAATTGAATACTGAGCTGCATTGTGGAATTTGGATTGAAGGTTTGGGTGGTAAATTTTTTCAAAAGTTTGAATATGAAAATTTATCGGTTCTTTGCTTCAAGTGTGGAAGGATTGGACATAAAGACTCTATGTGTCCTAATGTTTCATCTTGTTTGATTTCTGATAAGTAAATTCCTAAGCCGTTACATGTTAATGAGACTTCGTATGGTCCTTGGATGCATGTAAAGTTCAGAAATAAGAAGAAGCAAAAATTCGTTTTTCAAAATAAATTGAATAATGAGAAGAAGCTGAATTCTCAAACAAATAGAGTTGAAGGAAAGATTGATAAAGATTCTGAAGATAATATGGATGGCTTATCTGATAAGTTAATATCAGATATTGGGAAGAATAACAAGTTTAATGTATTATTTCTTGAAGAAGAAGGTAAAGAAGATGCTGAATTTCATGCTGAAGACATCAGTGAGGAAGTTCCGGTTAATGAAGAATCTTTTAAGGAAGCTTTGTATCAAGACAAGTTAATTGGTATAAAACCTGGCAGCAATAATTTCCAGGTTGATTTATCAGTTAATAATGATATCAACATTATAGATAGCTTAATGGAAAAGATTTCGGATAAAATGGAGTATTTGGCTGTGGAAAGTACTGCCGAAATTACTATTGTTGCTGTGAAAAAATTCAAAGATAGCGGAGGGTTATGTGGAGTAATTTCTGATTATGATCCGTAGGTTGTTACTCCATCTGATGTTAATTTGAATTTTAAAAAGTCTATGGTTCTGAAGGATAAAGCTATTTTTATTAAGGATGGCAATTCTTCAAATTTTAAACATAAGTTGTTTAAAGAACTTCAATCATTGGGTCCATTGGAAGATATACCTAGAAGAAGGAATGCAGATTCCAGATTTAAGAATCATAAGGGGGGCTTTTCCCCTACAGCTTGTTGATATGCTTGTTTTTTTATTTTTTTGGCAAGTTGGCAAGAAGCAGGAGAGAGATTTCTTTGTGGAGCTTGATGGTTGAGCTTTTGTTCAGGGAGTATTTCAAAGCTCTCAATAGGAGTATTGTCCTCAACAGTCGGAATTGGTATATCTCTATTTCAGTGGATGAAATAATTATTCAGACGGATTCAATGGATGGCATTTATTTATTTTAGAGAAGCCTATTTGAAGATTTATTAGGTGATTTTTGGACTTCTGATGTTCTATTTATTTTCTTTCTAGTTTTTTTTTTCTTTCTAGTTTACTTATGTAGTTGTTTTTTTTTTATATTTGTTTTATGAAATTATTCTAATTAGTTATGGGATCGGTACTAGTTCCTATTTTTTAACCGGTTGGGAATTCTGGGATGCTAACCAACCTTTTAGGTTGTTTAATATTTAGTATCACCTCCACCCCAAGGGTTTCAAAATTGGAAGTAGTGGGTCTCATTTCAATTATGATAGTTTTATTTTAACAAATATTCTCATCAATAATGTTCCTTTCCTTTTTGGATTAGGAACTCTTAGTTTTATTTTCTTTCTAGTTTGTATTAGGGGTTTCTTTTCTTCTGTTTAATGCAATTTGCATTTCTCCAAAAAAAGAGTGGGATAGTGTAGCATTACCCTTTCAAAAAAAAATGATCATATTAATACTAAGAGGTGTAGCTTATAAACAAATACTTTTTGCTCTAAAAATGAGTTTAGAATAATATAAAGAATCACCAAATTGAATGCAAGAGAAAACATATTTTATTAACAAAATTTATACCTATGATACTACTTGCAATAAAAGATATGACAAGTTGATTAATTTTTACAGAGATTGAGATACCCAATATTTCATGCATGAAATATTCACCTACATAATTTTTTTTCGACATTAAAGAAGAATCTCTGATTGTTCCTGTTTGGATCTCTTTCCCAAATCTTCGTCTTCATTTCTTTAATCAAAAAGTTCTGCATGCTTTGGGTTTAATTTTCGGAAGGCTTCTTCAGAAGGATCAAGCGACTGCATCCCGTACCAGGCCTTCCGTAGCTCGTATTCTTGTTGAGGTCGATATTTCCAAGAAACATCCCAAAGAGATATGGGTTGGATCTAAAACTTTTGGGTATTTTCAAAAAGTTGAATTCGAAAATGTTCCGGATTTCTGTTCTCATTGCAAAATGCATGGTCATACTCAAGCTGAATGTTTTAAACTACATCCTGATTTAAAAAATCTAAAGTTACAGAAAATGGGAAGCTTGGCTCCACCGAAACTAAAAAGGTTTTTGTGCCAGTTAGTGACAATTCGATAAAAAATACCGAAAACATTGAGAAAGAGGTGGAACCGCAACCTATTTCTAATAACTTAGATAACACGGGTATAAATTCTGCTGATGGCAACTCAGAAAATTTAGATTGTTCGGTTGATACTTTACAGTTACCTGATGTTCCTGTTTCAAATGATAAGAATGTGAATGATATTACTATTAATGGTAGCAATTCCTTAGTTGAACCTTCTTTCTTTGTCTCTATTGCTTCTATGTTTAATGAAGTTGAAAATGTTAATATGGTTGAGAATATTTTGCCTTCTACTGCTCTTGAAAACCAAACTCTTATGTTAAATAGCAATGACAGTGAGGAATGTGAAGATGGGAATTTATTCCTCCTTCTTCTTCTAATGTTACTTCAAATGATCATACTGAGATAAACAAGTCTGATCCTAATAGAGTTGACTCTCATTGTTCTAATGAGGAAAATTTCAAAGTGGTGTTGAGGAAAAAAAGTAAACAAAATAAGAATGTCATACCGGCTACACCTAGATCCACAAGAGCTCAAACTTCTTCAAAGGATTGTAATGATTAAAGCCCTTTTATGGAATGTTAGAGGTATCGGTGGCAAGGACTCTAAGCTTAGAGTCTGTAATTTGTGTAGAGTTCATAATATCCATTTACTTGTCTTAATTGAGCCTTTAGTTAATCGTAGTAAAATTGATTCTACTGCTAAATTTTTGGGCTTTCCTTATTTTTTTGCTAATTGCTCCAATAAAATTTGGATTATGTGGAAAAGTGCTTTTACCTTAAATATTATTGATGATTTACCTCAAGTATGCCATTGCTACATTTCTCTTTTTAATGTTAACTATTATGCATCTTTTGTTTATGCGGCTTGCACTAGAACTAATCGTATTTCTCTTTGGAATCAATTGAGACAATTTGCTTTGATTGTTAATGGCCCTTGGTGTGTTGGCGGTGATTTCAACATTATTTCCAACATTTCTGAAAGAATTGGGGTAATCCTCCTAACTCTAATGCCATTGAGGATTTTAATTCTATGATTAGTGATTGTCACTTAAATGATATTGGTTACTTTGGTAGTCCTTTCACTTGGAATAGAGCTAATTTGTGGTAAAGATTATACAGATTTCTTTTTAATGATGATTGGATTGCTGATTTCCCTACTTCTAATATTGAGCATCTTAGTAGAACGCTTTCTGATCATTCTCCTTTAGTTCTGAGCATTAACAACAATTTGCATCACACTTCTCATTCTTTTAGATTCCAAAATATGTGGATGTTGCATGCTGAGTTCTCTAATATTCTTTCTCACAATTGGAATGCTCCTATTCATCCTGACAACAATATAACTGGCATGTTAAGATTATGGTCTAAGCTTTCTAGATTAAAATAATGTTTGAATTATTGGAATAAAAATGTTTTCAAAAACTTATTTTCTAATATTAAAGAAGCTGAGTCTAATGTTTCTTCTTTGGATACTATTTATATTCAAAATCCGATTCATGATAACTTGATTTCCCTCAACAAAGCCAAAGATTCTCTTTTTCAACTTCAGCGTCAAGAAGAGTGTTTTTGGAACCAAAAGTCTAATGCTAAATTCATTTTGGAAAGTGACAGAAACACTAAATTTTTTCATGCTTTAGCCAACAAGAAGAAGACTAGAAGTCTTATTCACAAGATTATTGATGCTAATGGTAATGTTTTTATTTCTGATGAATCTATTTGCAATTATGGTGTGGATTACTTTAAGAACATCTTTAATAGCTCTTCTACTTGTTTGCCTATTAGCAACCCTCAAATTATTCCCAACATTATCAGTGAGGTTGATAATAATATGCTTTGCCAAATTCCTTCTGAAGATGAAATTTTTAAGGTTATCAAAGATCGTAACATTAATGCTGTTGCGGGCCCTGATGGTTTCACCACTAAATTCTTTCAAGATAATTGGGATATCATCAAGAATGATGTTATTAATGCTGTGGAAGATTTCTTTTCTGGTAATCCCTATCCTAAATTTTTTTCTTCCACTTATATTGTTCTCATTCCTAAAAAAGATGGTCCCAATCATTGGAATGACTTTAGGCCAATTAGTTTGTGTACTTTTCTCAATAAGCTGAATTCCAAGATTATTGCTAATAGATTAATTAGCATTCTGCCCAACATCATCTCTTTGAATCAGACTGGTTATGTTAAAGGTAGAAGCATATTTGATAATGTCCTTTTAGCCCAAGAGATCACTCATGATATCAATGTCAAAGTTAAAGGTGGCAATGTTATTTTTAAGCTTGATATTTCAAAAGCTTATGACAATATTGACTGGAATTTCCTCTACAAAGTTTTATATCTTTTTGGTTTTAATTCTAACTTTATATCTCTTATCAAGAACAGTATTGAGAATTGCTACTTCTCGGTGATCATTAATGGTAAGAATAATGGTTTTTTCAAGTCATCCAAAGGTTTAAGACAAGGTGACACCATGTCTCCTACTCTCTTTATTATTGCTATGGAATATCTTTCTAGAGGCTTAAATGACTTATTTTTGAGACACCCTAATTTGAATTTTCGTACGATTAAGGGCATTCCTATTTCTCATCTTAGCTTTGCTGATGACTTTATTTTATTCACTAATGGTTCTATTAACAATGTTACTTTATTGCTTAATTTCCTTAATAGTTTTTATAGTCAAAGTGGTTATCTATCAACAAAGACAAAAGTTCTTTTATTGTGAGCAAGACTGTCAATCACAATAGAACTCTTGCTATTCAAAGAATTTTTGGATTTCATCCCAGAAATTTGCCTATTACTTATTTGGGTACTCCCATCTATAAAGGTAAAAAGAGAAATTTTTTATTTGATGATATTTTTGCCAAGATTGAGAAGAAGCTTAACAATTGGTCCTCTAATTTTTTATCTTACGGTGGTAGGCTTATTCTGATTAAATCATTTTAAACTCTATGCCTATTTATCTTTTTCATACTTTACTTCCCTCTAAATCTATTTGCTCTAAATTAGAGAGAATTTTTAACAATTTTTTTTGGGGGACAAAATTTAATAGCAATGGCATTCACTGGTCTACTTGGGAGAAAAGCTGTGGTATGCTTAATGAAGGTGGTCTTGGCTGTAAATCCCTTGATGATACTGCTAGATCTTTCTCTCATAAGTTATGGTTTTCCTTTAGATCTAACGTTAGTTTATGGGCGCGCTTTATAAATGGGAAGCTGAACAGTACATTCAATAGGGTCTTGGTAAAGGTGATATATTTTTCTGGCAAGACAATTGGCTTGGTTTTTCTTCTATTGATTCTCTGCTTAATACTCACTCTTTAAGCTGTATTAAAGTTTCTTATTTCATTAACAATGACTGTTGGGACACTTCAAAACTTTTGGAGATGGTTCCTCCTTTCATTGTTGAAAAAATTTTAGATGTCCCTTTACTGTTGCATGATAAAGACTTAATTTTATGCTCTCTTACTTCCTCTGGTAATTTTATTCTTAAAGATATCTGGAATGCTTTTAGAGTAAGGAAGGAAAGTTCTATTTTGTTTTCTGCTATTTGGCATCATAACTTTCCTATATCTTACTCCTTGTTACTTTGGAGATGTATCAAAGGCTACATTCCTGTTGATTATAGGCTTCAAATGAAAGGTTTTCATCTTGCTTCTAAATGCTTTTGTTGCTCCGACATTGAGAATGTTGACCATCTTTTTGCTTCTGGTGTTATTGCCCGCAAGGTGTGGTGTTTTTTCGATAATATCGCCAATAAACCTATGCTTACTATGTATAATAATCTTATTTCTGTTCTCAAAAGTTGGACTCAAAGCTCCAAAGGTCACATTTTTAATCTCATTCCCATTCTCATTGTTTGGTATATTTGGAAAGCTCGCAATGAAGCTAAGCACAATGGTATTAAGATGGATTCGTCTATCATTATTTCCAATGTGAAGCATAAAATTCTTTAGCTGCATTCCTACAGTTTATTATCTAGGAAGAATTTTAAAAATTGTCTTAATTTTGCTAAGAATTTGGGCCTCAATTTCTCTGATATTAATGTGAATTCTACTGATAAAATTGTTTATTGGATCAAACCCAAACCTCTTACATTAAACTCAATACTGATGGATCTATGGGTCCGAATGGTGCTGGTGCCGGTGGTATCATAAGAGATAGTTTGGGTAATGTTTTAGCTGCTTTCTCTGCCCCTATTCATTGTACTACTTCTATTTCTGCTGAGCTTACTGCTCTTTTATTTGGTCTGAATATCTGTTCCAATATGGGCTTTGGTTTTATTTGGATTGAGGTTGATGCCATGCTTATTATCCAAATTATTAACAATATTTTTCCTGGCAATCCAAACAATTTTTTATCTGGTCAGGAAGATTAAGCTTCATCTTGCCAATATTTCTTATTGCATTTCTCATATTTATCGTGAAGCGAATATGTGTGCCGATTGGCTAGCGAAAAGAGGTTGCAATATTACTAACTATGAAGAGTTAGATCCTAGATGTTTGCATCCGTTGTTACAAGGTATGATCAATTTAGACAAAACTGGTTTACCTTATTTTAGAAATGATTAATTTTTTGATTTCTATGATCGGTTGGGTTGTTGTGTGGTCTGTCTTTACTGCTTCTGTTCAAGTCAGTGCTCTCTCTAATTCTTATTTTTCTACTGCTGCTTCTTCCGTTTGCATTTTGTTTAGCTGGCTGATCCTTGAGTTGCTTACCTATATTAATCTTTTGTTTTCTCTATCTTTGACCAAGCTTATCTGTACTACTCTTCATTTGGTTTCGGCTTCTTTTGTTACCCAGACTTGCGTTTATATTAAGCAGTATCTTATCGTTTGCAACTGGAAGCCTTCTCTTTATCTTCGGTCTTGTGTTACTAGTTTTATTTTGATGAACTACTGGATGCGGGATACTTGTTGGATTTCCTGCATCTTGTATTCCAATTCTGAAGTTAGGTTTTCAGGCTATCATTGTAGACTCGTTTACATCATGCTTTTGCATTTCTGTTTCACTAATTTTGTTTTTTGGAGGGTACCTTGCAGGGTTCACTACATTTTGGATTACATGATAATCTCTGTGATCAAGGTACTTCTTTTTTGGGTTCTTTTTTTGCTTTCCTTTTTCCTCCTCCAATTTTGCAGGAAGATTGATCTGAACGTTGATATGCGGATCTTCCTTTTTTGGGTGCTGATTGCTCACAGCCCTTATAGTTTTTTCTGCATTTCTTGTACTCTTAGGATAAGGAACCACAGGCTCGTATGTCTTTTTTTCCTTTTTGATTGTAGCTCTTTCGAGCACTAGTGAGCTAGTGGATGCTTTTAAGAACTATGTAATCTCTTTTTTGCTATTAACAAGTAGGCCCCTGTGCGGGTTTTAACCAAAAAAAAAAACCTACATAATTTTTTTTAATATGAATCTCATTTTTTTAAATGACCTATGGAATTTTTCATAATCATTAAGAAGTTCTAAATAAATTTTATAAATAGGAACAAGAAAATACCCAGGAAAAAAATTCCCCAAGCCAAAATCTTGCACCTTCATCTTTCTCAAGCTCTCTCTCACTCACTTACCCTCTCTCTCTCTCTCTCTCTCT
Organism: Dendrobium nobile; assembly: GCA_022539455.1. Taxonomy (NCBI): domain Eukaryota; kingdom Viridiplantae; phylum Streptophyta; class Magnoliopsida; order Asparagales; family Orchidaceae; genus Dendrobium; species Dendrobium nobile. The sequence continues at coordinate 65,823,480 of CM039723.1, forward strand.
CTCTCTCTCTCTCTCTCTCTCTCTCTCTCTCTAGATCTCTATGGAATAACTTTCTCTCTCTCTTTCTAGCATTGCTACCATCTAAGCCACAACTTTTATATGCCACAAACCAAGCAATAGTCACCACCCACCATACCTTGGTTGTCTTTCCAAACATTATCTAATATGCAACCACCACTGAATGTCTAGAACATTACAGTCCGATTATTATTTGCTTAGTTTTAGATAATAACTTTTCTTGGATTGATTTATATATGTAAAATTCATTAAAAAAATTAAGTAATTTTTTATTTTTTATTTTGACATATAATTGCTTCTAAATTGGAGAAATTGTTAGGTCTGAAGAATATATATGGAGCTCTATGCACATTCTAGGTACGAGTAAACAAATTTATGTAGCTCACCTTGATCTGTTGGATGAGATCTTTGACTATCAAAAAATTAATCTTGAGTTTAAGTCTTTCATATCTGATGCATGTAAAACACATAGCTTAAATATTGCAACTTGATTGTGCTGTCTTATTGTTTATGCACATAAATTTTTTGTTAGTTTTTCTTTATGTTATTTTTTTTGGATAGTGCATTTTTGGTTCCTCATTTTTTATCTTCTACTTATTAACTCGACATTCAGTGAAAGCTGTAAATATTTGGGCTTATGACAATAATGATTCTCTTGAGATTTTCTCTAGTTGATGATGAAATTTTCTCAACCCAAGTAGGGTGTGAGTTTTCCCTTATGGGTAAGATTCAACACATTTATAGATGCTTGTTTGGCCCTCAATTATTTTCTTTCTACTTTTTGGGGCTTTAGTATATTCTTTAACAATTTATTTTTAAGCCAGTCTTGATATTATATGTATTATGGAAAGCTCTTTGACCATCAATAGCACATAATTAGCTCTGAGACACTTAAAAAAAAACTTCTTAGTAAGTTATTAGATGATCATAAGATTAATTGTTAAATGTCAAATGACTCAAAATTCAAATAATATATGAAAGCTTATAAGCTATTTTTTTTCCCTTATGATTTTACAGCAACATAACCATGTTTATGATAACAAAATTATTTTTTGTTGATTTATATCTTTTTGGTTTGACAAATAATCAACTTGTAATAACTTCTAAATTAAGTTTTATTTAATTTTATTTCTTATGTTCAAATTTATTAAATTACAAAATGTATTACATAGTCCATCATGATTAAAATTAATTTACTAAGAATATCTTCACCTTTTATTTATTTATTTATTTAAAAGTTTACCAATAAGATATTAAGAAAAACACATAAATGACTGCGACCAATTTGAAACTCTATATAGTTCAAAAACACGACAACTTTTTCATTCATCCTTCAAGAAAAAATTGATTTGTTTTCTGATACAATAGAAAAAAAAAACAATCATAAAACTTTTTTGGAAATTATTTTTGTGTTGGGATCATTTCTATATCTAATGTTTTTTCTTTGAGAATAATGTAATATAATTACTTTTGATTGATATGTCATTTATTGAAGTCATCAAGGAATTTGTGTTGTTTAATTTTTAGTCAATGGTCATCTAAACTCATATTTTTAGACTGATGATATGAAAACCTTTGCTATCCCTAATGTAGGCTCTAGTGTTTTAGAGGATGAATAGTTTTTTTCAATATCTCCTTCTCTTCATTTAATTTATGCAGTGGTCATGTATAAAATTAACATCTAGTATGATACATTGCCTTGGTTGAGGAATGTTGGAATAATTAGGAGAATTGAGATGGAATTCTTGTATGGTTAGACATAAGATGTTTAGTATTCTAAAGTCTCTGGAGATTTAATAATTTAGTAAAGTCGTAAACCTTACTTTACATCCTTATAAGCTCGACAGAGATCTAATGACTTATATGCTCTAATTCACAAGTAATGTAGATTAGTTTGCTTAGGAAAACTTAGGATATATATTGTCATTAGTCCATAATACTTTAATTACTAGTATCTTTACTATTTTATTCATTTCTCATTAGAGATAGAGATTACCCATGATTTTGTTTTGTAGGATAAATATTGTAGTTTGAGTGGATGTTACTAGAACATTTGTGTGTAGCATAGTATTTCCTTATGGGATTGATGCTCTCATATACTTTATTACTTGATCATCAAACAAACTTGCATTTTCATTTGGGATATATCCAAGAAAACCTAAACTAAACATAACCCCCATCAAAATATTGGCATTGTTCTTGGTGAATTTACTTATGTTTTTCAGATGTTCTAAATTATCTAAAAAATTTCATATTTCATTATACTTGTATCTTATTTTATGATTGTCTTTTGTGAGCTCTAAATTTATGATTATTCATAAAATTTTATTCTTTAATTTTTTTCTTATAACTTAATTCCTTTATTGCTCGTCTATGCATAGTAGAGTAGTAAGGAACCTTTATTGTTTGACTTAAAAATTGATAGGACTTCTACAAAAATTTAAAAAAAAAATCTAAAAAGACTTTAGCACTATGAATGGTTGAACCAAATCAAGATTGGGACCATCCTAGAACACTTAAGTAGTATGCCAATCCCTCAGTTGATGGAATTCATCAAAGTATCAACTAAATTTCTATCGAAGCCAATACTTTTGAAATAAAACCTATCATTAACCAAATGGTTAAGAATTCTAAGTTTGAGGGAACTCTTATTGATGATCTTAACCTATATTTAGCTTGTTTAATAAGAATTTATACAATATTCAAGTATAATATAATTTGTGATGACACCATTAGACTTCGTCTATTTTCATTTTCTATAAGGGACAATGCTAAAATATGGTTGAATTCCTTTCCCTCAGGCTCTATAATCACTTGAAATGATTTTGCTCATAAGTTCCTAGCTATAAAAATTCCTAGAAAACTCTATGAGGTTTAGGATGTCACTAAGTTTAAATTTTAAAGTTTTCATGTCAATCAAGGATCTATCCTAGAATTTTTCTAAATTCGCTAGACAGGTCCTTAATTATTGTCCATAAGGTGTCGCTACGTTGTATAGGTTTAAATATAAGTTTTAAGCTAAACATTGCGGTAACAATATAGGGAGTACACAAAAGCAGTAAACACACCATGTCCTTAGATCTAGGAGAGTCTAAACTAGGTGCTCGTGCATCCTACACATGCAAGAGACGATAAAAGAAAAATAAGAGCACTTATCGGTGAGATTAGTGAATGATCGAGACTCAATCATCCACCAATCCACCTCCCCCATGAATGCTCTTCATTAGTAAAGCCTATGGTTAAAACTTCACAAGTTGATCTCTCTAAATTCAAAGATTTAATAATATATGTAGTTTTAAAATAGGTTAAAATACACACACACACACACACACACACACACACACACACACACACACATATATATATATATATATATATATATATATATATATATATATATATATATATTTTTTTTTTTTTTTTTTTTATTTTTGAAAATAAAGTAATTAAATAATTTCAATTTAGGTACATTCATAAATATAAGACAGATCTACTTGACACCCTAACAAGGTTTTTAAAAGATTTGAAAATAATTTTTAACTTCTAAATAATTATTATAATAATAATTTAAAATAATTAAATAATCATTTAATGCAGAAATATGCTAGAATAATGAAAATTACTTTCTAAAATAATTTAAAAAAAATTCATAATTTTCTGAAAAGAACGAGTTATCGTGCGTCAAAAAACGGATTTAAAAATGAAATAGTTATGATTTATCGAAGTTTAAATTAATTAAGGGTAATTTTAAAATAATTTTTATTTAAAAATAATTATTAATTAAAGTAAGAAAGCTTCTAAAATTTTATGTCAATTATTAAAAAATAATAATGATAATAATATTTTTTAAATAATACTAATAATAATAAGATAGTCATAGTAGTTTTAAAATAACACTAGTGATAATAATAATAATAATAATAATAATAATAATAATAATAATATAATAATAATAATAATAATAAATAATAATAATATATAATAATAACAAAATCAATATATAATGATAAATAACACTAATGAAAATGGTTATGATCTTTAAAATAATAATAACAAAGGTAATTAACATAATTTGTAATGATAAAAATAAAAATAATAATAATAATAATAATAATAATAATAAAATAGTAATGACAATAATAATTTAAAATAAAAGTAAATTTTCTAATTTTTATTTAAATAATTATACATTTATATTAGTAATAATAATAATAATAATAAATTTAAAAAAAAAATAATAATAATAATAATAATAATAACATAATAAATAATAAACAATAAACAATAAAAATAATCAGTATTTAAAATAATTATATTTTAAAATTAAAGATATTATTTTTTTGAAATGATGATATATATTAGGTATTTTTTTTTGTTTAAAAAAATAATTTATACTAATTATAAATAAAATCTATTTAAAAAACTTAAAATTGATTTAAATTAAAAAGGCGGCGGCGGTGTACACGTGGTTGCCCGGGATTGGATCCCGGGACCACGGCCAATCATTACCTGGAGGCGCGATGATTACGCTGCTGGCAATGATTGCCGCAATCATTACGGCATGATATAACCGCGGGATGCGGTTTTCACTTGCCACATTAGCCCATGTCCCCAAACGTTAATTTTGCGCAGAACGGGATCAAGGGTCGTGATCGAGCCGGACCGAGAGCGGATCTATGGGATCGAGATTTCGAAACGTTCCAGACCGTGGAACGATGGGATCTTAACCGTTGATCGTGAGATCAATGGTTAAGATCACACCCTATCTGACGGAAAGCCGAATCCAAGACCTAATACTATATTTGGGCTCGATTAGGGCTGCAAGCGAACCAAACGTTCGACGAACTACTCGTTGTTCGTTCGATTAAAGCTCGTTCGTGATCGTTTAATTAACTAACAAACAAACTTGAACAATATTTTAAATACTCGATTCTTAAATAAACAAACTTGAACACTAATGCGTTCAGCTCGTTTATGTTCGCGAACAACATCAGTTGATGTTCATGAACAAGCTCGATAAAAAGCTCGATTCGGGTTCGATTAAATATAAAAACTTTAATTATACCATTTCATTTCATGAACAAAAAACATTTCATATCTGTCCATGTTTGTTAAATTGTTTGTTTAGGATGTTCATGAACAAATTTAAGGTTTGCTTGTTCAATAGATTGTTTGTGAAATATGTTCATGAACATAGCTTGTTTAAAGCTCGATAAGCACTAAACAAATGAACATGAACCAAACATGAACCAAACATGAACACCCTTAAATTAAACGAACCAAACATGAACACAAATAATAAAGCTCAAATCAAACACGAACCAAACATGAACAAGCTAATGTCAAACAAACACAAACATGAACACTCACATACTCGGCTCGGCTCGGTTCATTTGCAGCCCTAGGCTCGATCTCCCAATCCAGTGCACGAAATCAAATAAAATTCGAAACTTAAGCTCTATGCATGAAGAGCATTTATGGGGGACCTATTTTGCGTTCTAAAAATCACTGTGTGTGAAAAGCTATTTAGATCTAGGTGTACTAGACTAGGGTTTGAGTTTTTACCTAATCCATATGGTGGATTTAGGAGATATTGGCTTGTTGCACTTGTAGATTATCCCACACACGATTCTCCTATTGAAGTCGAGCCTCAAAACGTATTGGATCGATTGCAAAATGCCTTGAAAGAGAAAGGGCCTTGGTCTCGTCGGAGGATCGCCACCAACGAGGTCTTAGCGGAGGGATTTGATTGGAAAAGGTCAAAGGAGGTGTGGGGAGCTCACACATGAAATCCCATAGCCTAAAGAGGTCTAGGGAGAAAAAAAGAGCAAAAAAGTCCCCACCAAGCCCTAACTTTCTTCTATTTAAACTCCTTAGACCTATCATGGATGGCTGGGATTTAATCCCTATTCGATTAGGTGGGAAATAGGATGATTAGCTTAGAATTTGAATGAGGGGAGCATTAATATGGATTTAAATGTATTAAAAGGGTCTTTAATGAGTTTAAATAAGTCAATTTGACCCATTTAAGACTTGGGTTAACCAAGTCAATGGTTGACTTGGTCAACCCAGTCACATGAGTCCAAGGGAGGTCGGGTTTGACCCTAAGAAGCCTTGAATAGGATATAATCTGAATCAGGACTCATGTAGGCTCATTTGGTCAACCTAGGTTGACCTTGTAACATCAGTTTTGCTCCTATCGTCTGGGCCGATTGTGGATCGTCCCGGGACGATCAGTTCAATTTTTGTTCCAGAATCTGTACAGAAGTTACAGGAAAGTTTTCTTGTAAGAATCGTCCGGGCCGATCTGGGATCGTCCCGGGACGATCAGAGCAATGCACAAGTCACAGAGTCAGAGAGTAGGGGTTTTTATCATCATCCGAGAAAATTAATTATCGTCCTGAGAAATCGTCCCAGGACAAAGTGATTTTTTCAGATCGTCCTGGAAGATCGTGCGATCGGCCGGGCCGATCAGAAGGTTATTTAGCTGAAATCAGCTCATTTTGAAGAGAGAGAAAATCAAAATAAAATATCTGATTTTTTCTGAGGAGAGAGAAAGTCGAGGGCTAAAGTGGAAAAGTTGATTTTTGGGTAACGCCGGGCTGTTTTCGTCCGTCGAGACAGTTCAAGAAATTGGTGTACGCAAGGTAAGGCACATTCCGCCTTTCTTAATTTTCAGAACGGTGAAGTTTGAACGATTTTTCTGTCCGGATTTTGTTTTCGTTACCGAATTTTGTCTGTATTTTCCGATTGGTTCAATTTTTACCGTGTAACTTTTGGTATGTTTCTGAGGTGCCGAGTGCGCACATTTTGATTATTTTCTGGAGAATTTTGACGGGATAGTTTTGATTCGACGGTGTTTTCTTTTGACTGACTGTATTCTGATGATGTTTGAAATTGTCTGGGCAGTAGAATGAAAGTCTTATAATGTTGTTGTGAATGTTCTGTGTAATTTGGTAAATTTCTGATTCGATGAATTTTGTGTAAATTCCGTATACTTATGCCGTTATGCCGCTGGATTTTCGTACGATTTCTGAAATTGTCCGGATTTATTCTGAAATGACATGATATGATTGTATGCTATAAAAAGGGAGTTATAAGGGATCAGGATCCTGTGAGATCCTATCTGTGTCAGGGAAATCTGAAATGAGCTCTAAAATCTGAAAATAAGTTCTGTTCCGGATCCGATGATAAGTTCTGTTCTGGTGCTATAAGCACATCTGTTCTGGTGCCATGAGCACAAAGGGAGTCATAAGGGGCCAGAATCCGAGAGATTCTGTCATTGTATGGGAAGGGAGGCATAAGGGGCCAGAATCCGTTGAGATTATGTCAGAGTCAGGGAATCTGTTCTGACTTTTGTTATGTTCTGAATTGATATAATTTCCAATTTCCGTACGAGTTTGATATGATTCATGATTCTGATATGATTCATGATTCTGATATGATTCTATTTTGTTCTGATTTGATCTGACCTATACGATTCTGTTCCGTTCTGATTTGATCTGATCTGTATGATTCTGTTCTGATTCAAGTTCTGGAATTATAATTAATTTCTGTGATTTCTGTTCTGTTCTGATTCGGTATACGATTCTGTTGATCTGATTTCTGTACGGATTCTTGTCTGATGTGTTTGATGTGGATTCTGAGGATTTTGATTGGAGGTTTGATGTCTTGCTGAGCTGTTGTAGCTCATCCTTGTTTTCTTACGTGATTTTCAGGTTCTGGGAAAGTGAAGGAAGTCTTTGAGTAGGAGTTCAGAGTCTGATCTGTTATAGGTATTTTGCACTTTTGATTTTTGTACAGTCATGGCTTTTCTGTTCTGTTTTTCTTTCTGTCTGAAAGCCATGAGCTGTATTTGTATATGATTCCTTTGATGAAGAAAAAGATAGATGTTCTGTTCCGCAGTATTTTGATGTTTAGTAGCTCTGTGTGTATGTTTCTGTGAGTAAATGTTTGGAGAAAGTTCTGAAACAAATTCCAAAGCCAGATCCTGGAATCAGTTCAGTCAGTTTGAGTCTTGCCACGACCCGATGCGAGCAGGATTCGTCCCGGTCGGGTTGGGTCGTGACAAGCTTTGGTGATATCAGAGCAATATTTTTGGAATTTGGATTGTAAGACAGAGCTATAGGAAGTGATCTGAGTCTGTCATGGGTAGTTTTGGTTTGTCCGGATTTTTATTGTGTTATTTTTGTGATTAGTTTTCTAGAATTTTTTCTGTATGGATCTGCTAGACCACGATATGACAGACGGTCAGAGTGCCACAGGCAGCACCAGTGGGTAGTACAGCCCCAGTGGTTGGTGCAGATACACTTTCCCAGTTTGCTACATTGGTTGCTCAGATGATGAGCGAGATTCACAGTAGAGCTTCCGGATTCTACTGTTCGATCTGAGGATATTGATAGACATCTTCAGATGTTTCTGAGATTGAAACCATCGAGGTTTGAGGGCGCTGTTGAGCCCATAGCAGCTGAGGAGTGGCTGAGGAGGATAGAGAAGACTTTTGACGGCATGTAGTGTCCGTCAGATAGGAAAGTACCTTCGGCAGTTTTTCTATTAGATGGGGAAGCAGAGCACTGGTGGGTAGGCCAGCAGGAAGCAAAGTTTTAGGGCAGATTTAACTTTCTGATTTCTTGGAAAGAATTTTCTGAGATATTTCGATCTTGGTTTGTTCCCCCTTCTGCACAACAGCAGATGCAGGAGAGTTTTCTGAGGCTGGTCTAAGGGAGCAGGACGGTGATGAAGTACGAGGTAGAGTTTAATGTCTTAGCCCGATATGCTCTGCAGCTGGTGAGTACTTCTACTGAGAAGTGCTATCAATTTCTGAGGGGACTACGAGACAGTCTGAGACAGCCCCTGGTACCATTTCACATTTCTGATTTTTCTGAGCTTGTGGAGAGAGCTTGTCTGATAGAGAACGATCTGATGGCTACTCAGCAGCGGTGGACTGCGAGTTGGAAGAGATTTGGGGGTGATTCGAGCAGTAGTTCCTCTGGCAAGAGGAGATTTGTTTCTGGTTCTGGAGACTCCAGGAGGAGTGAACAGTCAGGATTTGCTGGTACTGCTACGACCAGTACGACCAGCTCTAGATCTGTTAGTGGGGCACCTATGTGCCAGAGTTGTGGACGACGACATTTTAGCCAGTGCTACAGGATGACTGGTCAGTGCTTCAGATGTGGTCAGCCAGGACATCAGATTGCAGAGTGTCCACAGGCTGGATTTGATCGACGATCTGAGTCCCGATCCGAGAGCTTTGTTAGACCTGCCGGTTCAGCAGGAAGACCGAGGACTGTTCCCCCACGCCCTGTGACTGAGGGATCTGGTAGAGGTGGTGGATCGAGTTCTGTGCCACGGAGACCACCTAATGCTAGTCAGAGGGAGCCTAGTTCTGTAGCTTCAGCTCCAGCTCTAGTTCAGCCACGAGTGTACAGTCTGAGTCAGCATGAGGCTCGAGATGCTCCGGATGTGGTGACAGGTACGATTTATATTTCTGATCAGCCCTGTCGTGTTTTGTTTGATTCTGGAGCCAGTCACTCATTTCTTTCCGAGCGTTGTTTTGATGCTTTGCATCTGGATTCGATTTTACTACCAGTTTCTCTTTCTATGATTTTGCCGGCTGGAAGTAATTTGATTGCTCGGAAGTTTTGTTTTTATGAGATTGATATTGCTAGCAAGAAGTGGAAATCGAGTTTGATTTTGTTGCTGATTTCTTCGTACGATGTGATTTTGGGCATAGATTGGCTGAGTCTGTATGAGGCTCAGATTGACTGTTTAAAGAAGCAAGTGAGCTTTCTTATGTCAGGAGAGAGATGTGTATTCCAAGGCTTACGAGGTGTTCTCTCTTGTCTGATTTCTGTATTGGAAGTGAGAAGAATGTGGAAGAAGGGTTGTCTGGTATTTTTGGCTTCGTACGGGATATGAACTTGGAGGTGGGTTCTGTTTATGATATCCCCAGTGGTACGAGAGTTTGCAGATGTATTTCCTGAGGAGTTGATTGGTTTACCTCCGGATAAAGATGTGGAGTTCTCTATTGATATTTTTCAGGGTACAGCTCCGATATCAAAAGCTCCGTACAGGATGGCACCGAAAGAACTTTCTATGTTGAAAGTTCAGCTTCAGGAGTTGGTGGATAGAGGATTTGTTCGTCCTAGTGTTTCTCCTTGGGGAGCACCTATTTTGTTTGTGAAGAAGAAGGACGGAACACTCCGTATGTGTGTCGACTACAGAGATTTGAATAAAGTCACGATCAAGAACAAGTATCCCTTATCACGGATTGATGACTTATTTGACCAGCTTTCTGGTTCTTCTGTATTTTTGAAGATTGATTTGAGATCTGGATATTATCAGGTGAAGGTAAAGGAAGCTGATGTGTTGAAGATAGCTTTCAGTATTCAGTACGGACACTACGAGTTCTTGGTTATGCCTTTTGGGGTAACCAATGCACCTGCTATTTTTATGGATCTGATGAACAGAGTATTCAGGGAATATCTAGATCAGTTTGTGATCATCTTTATCGATGATATTCTGGTGTATTTTGCTTCTGAGGAAGATCATGCCAGACATTTGAGCATGGTGTTGGAGACTCTGAGACGGCATCAGTTGTATGCTAAGTTCTCACCAGTGTGAATTCTGGCTGAAGAGCATTTCATTTCTGGGGCATGTATATTAGCGGTGAAGGTATTTCTGTTGATCCCCAGAAGATTCAGGCTGTTGCGGGTTGGCCAAGGCCTACTACGGTATTTGAGGTACGTAGTTTCTTAGTCATGGCTCGATATTACAGGAAGTTTGTGAAAGGATTTTCTCAGATTGCTACGCCTCAGACGAGACTGACTCAGAAGTTAGTAGCTTTTGTTTGGACACCGGGGTGTGAGGCTAGTTTTCAGAGATTGAAGGATTGTCTGACTTCAGCTCCAGTGTTAGCACTTCCGTCCGGTACGGAATGATTTCAGGTGTTCAGTGATGCTTCACTGAAAGGTTTGGGATGTGTGTTGCATCAGCATGGTAGGGTAATTGCTTATGCCTCGAGACAGTTAAAACTACATGAGAAGAATTACCCGACACATGATTTGGAATTAGATGCAGTTGTTTTTGCTTTGAAGATTTGGCGTCACTATTTATATGGTGTCAGATGTGAGATCTTCACGGATCACAAGAGTTTGAAGTATATTTTCACTCAGAAGGATCTGAATTTGAGGCAAAGAAGGTGGCTTGAGTTGATCAAGGACTACGATTTGACGATTCAGTATCAGTCTGGTAAGGCTAATGTGGTAGCAGATGCTTTGAGCAGGAAATCTTCTGGATTATCAGGTATTCAGCTTACTTCTGATGATTTTCTTATTCGTGATATGGAATGTTTGCAGTTAGAGGTGATTTCCTCTAGTAGATTGGATTCTGGAGTTTTGGCTCAGTTGAGCATTCAGTCTTCTTTGGAAGAAAGGATTCAGGAAGCCCAGAAGTTAGATTCTGATTATTCGACGTTGATTGCTCAGATTGAATCTAGTAAAAAGCCTGAACTCCGAATTTTGATTCTGATACTACTTTCTCTGCAAGAACAGGTTGTGGATTCCTGTGTTTGGAGATCTGAGGAAAGAGATTCTGTATGAATCTCATCATTCAGGCTACACTGTTCATCATCGTAAAGAAGTGGCAAGATGTACGGAGATATGAGGAGTTTGTTCTGGTGGCCGGGAATGAAAAAGGATGTAGCAGATTTTGTTGTGAGATGCGAGGCCGCCGGTTAGTTGGTGAAGGCAAAGCATCAGCAGCGACAAGGAGGACTTTTGCAGTCGTTGCCTATCCCTGAGTGGAAGTGGGAGGAGGTAATGATGGATTTTGTTATGGGTTTTCCTCGATCAAGGCAAGGGCACGATGCCATTTGGGTGATTGTGGATCGATTGACAAAGTCTGCTCATTTTCTTCCGATCAGGCAGACCGATCCAGTGGATCGATTGGCACAGGTATATGTGAAAGAGATGAATTATCAAATATACTGTGTGCCTAAGGTGATTGTTTCTGATCGAGATGGACGGTTTACTTCCAAACTTTGGAAGGGTATTCAGCAAGGTTTGGGTACGAAGTTACATTTCAGTACAGCTTTCATCCGCAGACTGACGGACAGTTTGAAAGGACTATTCAGGTACTGGAAGATCTGCTGAGGTTTTGTGTTTTAGATTTTGGAGGAAGCTGGGAAGATCATATATTCCTCTGATAGAGTTTGCTTACAATAAATAACAGTTTTCAGTCCAGTATTGGTATGGCACCCTTATGAAGCCCTGTATGGCCGGAAGTGTAGAACTCCTTGACTCTGACTGAGGTTGGAGATAGACAGGAGATGGGCGCCACTTTTGTAGATGAAACTGTTAAGAAAGTCGATTTGATTAAAGAAAGGTTGAAAACTGCACAAGATCGACAGCAGAAATATTACAATCAGAAGCACAGGTTCGTTGAATTTCAAGTTGGTGACTTTGTGTATGTCAAAGTCAGTCCGATGAAGGGTGTGAGCAGAAAAGGGAGTTATAAGGGGTCAGGATCCTGTGAGATCCTGTCTGTGTCAGTCAGAAAATCTGAAATGAGCTCTGAAATCTGAAAATAAGTTCTGTTTCAGATCTGATGATAAGTTCTATTCTGGTGCTATAAGCACATCTGTTCTGGTGCCATGAGCACAAAAGGAGGCATAAGGGCCAGAATCCGAGAGATTCTGTCAGTGTATGAAAGAGAGGTATAAGGGGCCAGAATCCGTTGAGATTCTGTCAGAGTCAGGGAATCTTTTCTGACTTTTGATATGTTCTGAATTGATATGATTTCCGATTTCCGTACGAGTTTGATATGATTTATGATTCTGATATGATTCTGTTCTGTTCTGATTTGATCTGACCTGTACGATTCTGTCTTCTGATTTGATCTGATCTGTATGATTCTGTTCTAATTCAAGTTCTGGAATTATAATTTCTATGATTTCTGTTCTGTTCTGATTCGGTATACGATTCTGTTGATCTGATTTCTGTACGGATTCTTGTCTGATGTGTTTGATGTGGATTCTGAGGATTTTGATTGGAGGTTGATGTCTTGCTGAGCTGTTGTAGCTCATCTCCTTGTTTTCTACGTGTTTTTCAGGTTCTGGGAAAGGGAAGGAAGTCTTGGAGTAGGAGTTCAGAGTCTGATCTGTTATAGATATTTTGCACTTTTGATTTTTGTACAGTCATGACTTTTCTGTTCTATTTTTCTTTCTGTCTGAAAGCCATGAGCTGTATTTATATATGATTCCTTTGATGAAGAAAAATATAGATGTTCTGTTCCGCAGTATTTTGATGTTTAGTAGCTCTGTGTGTCTGTTTCTGTGAGTAAAAATTTGGAAGAAAGTTCTGAAACAAATTCCAAAGCCAGATCCAGGAATCAGTTCAGTCAGTTTGAGTTTGACCACGACCCGATGCGATGGGATCGGGTATCCGTCCGTCGGGTTGGGTCGTGACAGACCTGGTCAACCAGGTTGACCCAGGGCATGGGTCTGAGCTTAATAAACTTGGTATGACCCATGGGATCCAAGGGAGGTGAGAGGTTGAGCTTAATATACTTGGGTTGACTTGGTCAACCAGGTTGACCTAGGGCACATGCCTGGGCCCAATGGGTTGGGTCTGACCCATTGAGCCCAGTGGAGTGGGTATTTGAATCCAAGAGGGTTTGAAATTGATTTTGGATCAAATAGAAGAGGTTTGGGCCAATTTGGGTCAACCAGGTTGACCCAAGACCTAGCTCTGGGCTCAACAGACTTTTTTTGACTCCCTAAACCCATTGGGCAAGTTCTTGTGGTCTAGCTTGGTCAAATTTGACCAGGTCAACTCTTTGACCTAGGTATGGGGGAAAAACAGGTCAACAACCTTTATCATTAATATTATAAACTAACTTCTTTGACTAATAAAATGTTATCAAAAATGCTCCTGCCTTTGACAAAACCAGTTTGGTTGAAGAAAATAATTCTAGGCAGTATGAATGTTAATCTAAAGGTAATGATTTTAGCCACAAGTTTGTTAAAGAAAGTACAAAGACTAATATGTCTAAAATCATTCCAGTAGTAGTATTGTCTTTTTATAGGGATAAGCACAATATTAGTGGAAGAAAAAATTTTAGGTGTAAGAATTTCCTTTAAAAAAAGTCATGCACAACTTCAACCACATTAGTTTTAATAATATCCCAAGTTTTAACAAAAAATTTGGTAGTAAAATCATCAGGCCCAGCCACAGAGTCCCCATTCATGTCTTTAATGGTGCTCCAAATTTCATCCTCCGTAGGAGGTTGAGAAAGAACCTGATTGTCTTCCTCACCCACAAGATTAGGGATCACATTGGAATTCGTAATAGGGATGGTTAAAGTGGAAGTATTGAAAACCTCTTAAAAATAATCCACATCAGAACTAACAATGAATTCCTCCGTATCATAAACACTGCCCTGTTGTTGTCAAACCATTCTGTGAATATGACTTCTAATTCTATTTTTATTAGCTAAAGCATGGAAAAAAAAATGTTTCTATCTATCCCTTCCAAAATCATAGTAGCAGAAGCCTTTTGTTTCCAAAAAGTCTCTTCCTGATTTTGCAAATGAAAAAGATGAATTTTAGCATTATCAAGATTGGAAAGATTCTCACCATAAGGATTCTCCAGAAACAACTTGTCCAACACTCCAAACCTTATCTTCAGCTTCCTAAATATATCAAAAATATTTTTTTGAAAACATGATTATTACACCATCTAAAAAGTGTTTATCTACTTAACTTAGCCCTGAGCCGAGCCATGCCTTAATAATATTGTAGGAAAAACAATGGCATGCCATTTATTATAACCCACATTAAGGAAACCAGAATGATTAAATCCACATGTTTTGAAATCTAAAAGCCAAAGAAGCATTCATGTTTTTTGTCAGAAATATTCAAAAGAAGAGGAGCATGGCCAGATAAAAGTACTACTCAAGTGCTGAACTTGATCAAATGAAAGTTTGCTTATATCCACTCATATTAAAGAGAAAATCTATCAAGCCTTTGCCACATCGAAGATCTATTCCAAGTAAAAGCACTGCCAGAGAAAACCAATATCAATTAAATTGCAATAGAAATCATTTGATTAAAATAATCCATAGCATTCACATTAGGAGGGTTGCCCCCTATCCTTTCATTTGTATTAGAAATAATATTAAAGTCACCACCCATACACCAAGGACCATTAGAATTGTGAACAAAATCCATAAACTCTCCCAAAGAGGGAGCCGGTCCCATTCTAGTGCAAGCACCGTACACAAAAGATGCATTAAAAATAAAATTAGAATAGGAAATTTGGACATGGACAACTTGTTGAAAATCAGAGATAACTATGAACAGTGACGTTTGAAATGGCTTTTCCAAAAAATCAAATTATATTAGAACAATTAGCAAAACTCTTGTTAAAACCCAAATGAGAAGCAATACCAATTTATTAGAAGAAATAAAAGGTTCAAGTAAAAACCAAAAAATGAATGTTGTGCACATGACATAAATTCCTAACACGAGTCCTAGAATCAGACCCTCCCAATCCCGTCACATTCCAAATAAGGGCTTTAATTATTGAAATTTTTTGTGTTAGCTTGAGCCCTATAAGAACGAGGTGTATAGGTAAGGAACTTGCATTTTTTTTTTCTTTTGCACCTTAGAAAAACCTTACTACTCTCATAGTTTTTAGAATCACTATCAAAAAGAAGATGAGGAAGCAATAATGTGATAACGCCTTTTTTTCCTTATTATCAATATGATCCATTGAAAGAATCAGATTTTTGCTAGGGATATATTCCCCTTCTTTACACTCCTCCACATTCCCTTTCCCTTATCAGTAGTATCCATATTAAGCAATAACTTAGGTTTTCTTCATTATAAGGCATAAAATCAATGGAAATGAAAATTTAGAATCCTTTCACTTTTCTCAATAGGTTTCTCATTAAGAACACTTTTTCAGGTGAATTGCTAGGAGTATTATCTAAACCATCATTATTCGAAGCAATAATATCATCATTTCACCTCTCAACATTGGAAAGGTTTCGTCTTGATTCAAAGAGAAACAAGATCTCAACTTATCATTAGAAGTAACCGTATGCCACCATTCCAGTGGAGTTGTTGGAAACCTTTTTAAGCTGGATGCAGTTTAAAACACTCAGACACCGCATGACCGTGAGATTTGCAAATATAACAGAAATCAAGAACCTTTCAAATTTCACCTTTTGTAAATAACCAAACGCTTTAGATCCAACCCAAACTTTCCTTAGCATGCTTCTTAGTTATGTCAACTCAACTAAAACCTTAGTCACAGAAGGCCGGGTTCTAGAAGAATCACTTGATCCGTTACAAGGGACAGCCAAAAATTGAACCAAGAGCATGCAAAACTTTAGTGTAAAAAAATGAATGTCTAAGATTCGGAAAGGAAATCAATATAGTACAATAGTGGATTCTTCTTTGACATCAAAGAAAGGCGTCCACTTCAAAATACGCATTTGACAATTAAGTATGAAATAGATCCTACGGGCAAACACACGACTTAGTCCCAGATCATTAGAAAGTTGAAGTGAAACATGTTTAGAATCTAAGAGACCTACGGAATAAAAACATGAAAGCTTAATATTTTTGAAAAAAGCTCATATCGCGTCAAGATTGGGCTGTCGGAGGCCAAATTTACCAACCAAAGTAAAAATGAAAAGGGGAAGCAAGCTTCAGAACTTCATCATCAGAAATCATGATAGCCGGCACACCGTTAAAAATAGTTTGAGTAAGAGAAGTAAGGTATCACTTGCCGAAAATCTAGATAAGAACACTTAAAGGAACGTGATTGGGGAGGAGAAGAACCTCCGAATCTAAGATGAAAAAACCTTGTTTGGTTGGGAGGCGGCATTCCCCCAAGGCGTCGAGGAGGAATCCCCCGCCATCACACAGCGAAGCCTTACACAGGGCCGAAAACCAAAACAAATACCAGCAGAGAGGAAAAGAGAAAGGATCACACGAAATCACCACCAGAGAGAACACGAAGGCGAAGGGGAAAAGGAGGGAGCAAGGAAACCCTAGAATCACCCGAGATGGTGCTAGGGCGTTGAGGTGCGTGGTCGAAGAATTGACGTTCATGGCCTAATAGATGATGAAATTTTATTGATATTGGTGGCAATGAAATTGAAGGGTGACGACTTGCAATTGACATCTTGCATTAGCCTTATAGGTATGACATATATAGTTGATTTTCTTAATTACGGTAGGCAATGAAACGTTGACAGAAGTTAGTGTTAATGTTGATGACATGCACCCCTCTCTAAGCATTTGACCTTCAATTTAAGGGATCAGGGGCTTATAGATTTCCAGCTCTCATTGAGACGATCATTTTGACTACAAGAATACAAAAACTTGAAGAATCATTTGGTTCTTCAAATAATGTTCCGAACTTTTCACAATACTTCAAATGTTGGATTTGAGCTGAATTTAAACTTCAATCAAATTACTTTTGATGTACATTAAGTTCATATTATTGGTAAGTAACAACAGAAAATATATGTTGCTGAAATAAATTACTTTTGGTGTTGTGGAATGAATTGGGTCTTAAATTAAATAGGTAGAATTTTCATTTTCAATGTGGAATTAAGTTTCATACTTGATCAAAAAAAAATTTATGATGATATAGTAATAATTGTAAAATTTTTAACATAATAATTTTTGTACCAAACTATTTTTTTGTTTAAACCAAAATCTTCATAAAAATTTTCATGACCAAAATAATCTTAAAATTGTGGTTAACCAAAATCCTTTTAAAAATAGAGACCAACAAATTCCTTCCAAACAAATCAAAAACAAAACTCTTCCTTAAACCCTTCTTAATAAAAAAATACCAAAACTTTGAGAGTGCTTAAAACTCGTCACCAAGTGAACATAATTGGTCAAAGAACCGCACTAAATAGCATTCATCAACAAATAAATAAAGTTTCCATACATTTATTTCATAGAATACAAAAATAATTAAATAAAAACACATAACCCTTACAAAATTCAATGTGGACCTGTCTTTTAGGGATAGGTATGTGAACTGTCTATCGATATCTCTCTTTCTTTCTCTATAGCTCTCTTGTAAGAGAATGAAAATCCCACCAAACAAATCAGCCTTCGTCGTTCTGAGCTTTGAGATCAACATCCATGAAGAGAAAGCTCTAAAATGGATTTTCCGGCGAGGGGTGAGGCGCCTCAGCTGTATGATGGAGATCGAGGTAAGTATAGTGAACAGATCAAAGATTTTTTATAAGAGAGAAGGTGAGGTTAAGGAGGAAAATAATTTATCCCAAGTTGATCGTAATATTAGAGGAAGATGAAGGGGATGAAGAAGATGAAGAGAATGAAGAAGATGAGGAGAAGATAGTGAAGCAAGAGATGCCAGACCGGATGATTCAGACTGTACAGAAAAATAAAAATAAAAATAAAATGAGAGACTTGGGGATCGACAGGTGACGAAAGGGTTTAAATGGGCAAAAAACAAAATGTAAAGGATAAATGAGAGCAATTTTGCGTCGTGAACACCTTTCTTTTTTTTTTTTTTTTGTGAAAAATCATAAAACAATGGAGGAGGAGGAGAAGAAAGAATTCGCCTACTCGAGGAGCATTCGACGGAGAGAACTATCCATGACAGAGAGGCAACAATTCTGTCTGAAACTGGGTGTAGAAACTTAGGTTTTCGTGAGAATGTTTTCTTTTCTTCTTAAAGCGGCTTTTTATGTCCAAAATTTAAATTTTTACACTAAAAAACCGTTTTTAAAAAGCAGTAAGAAAGCTGTCCCAAACGAAGCCTTAATCTCCCGACGAAGAATGCGAATGTATTTTTGGAGAAAATTGTATATCATATCGATAATTTGTTCAAGTAATTAAAAAAAATCTTAATTTGTAAATGAATAAATAAACAAAGTTATAAATTTATTATATAATATTTTAAATTTTAAATAAATGAATAGAATATACACATAATATTTTTTTTTTTGACGTTGGAAATGAAGTTCGTTTAGTGATATGGTACTTTTGATGTGACGGTTATAGTATTTTGAAATGAAATGAGTTTTTGGGTTGGAGATACCCTTAGGAGTTGGGTCCATTTGTTTATAGAGCTTCCTCGTAGAAATTTACTAAGATTGTGATTATCAAGAGAAATAAATTCTATTCTTTATATTTTTCATATATATAGTGAAAGCATATAGTTCTCTTCGTATTTAATTAAGAATGCAGTTGGCAACTATTAATCTCTGTTCAATATTTGATGATGAAGAGGAAATTCAAATTAATTTTAACAATTTTAAAGGAAATCTATAGAATAACCACACTTCAATTTTTCTTTTTTATTATTAGTTCAATTAGGCTATCTAAAACTCCTCTTATGCATTGATAATAATATATATATAACAATTTTTTTACTACTTTTTAGAACAGCAATTTGAGTACGAAAATTTTTACTTCTAAAAATCTTTGTTGTAAAAAAAATGCTTAGAAAGCAGTAAGAATGATGTCTCTAACAATATATAATGATCAAAATGGTAAAAAAAAAAAATTAAAAGTGGAAAAATGTAAAAAAAATGAAATATTATTCTTCATTGGTTAGGATATTGAGGCTTTACTGGGACGCTTTCTTACTCTGTCTTAAAAGATTTATAGTAGTCAAAAATTAAAAATTTTGTACTAGAAAGCTGCTTTAAGAAGTAGTAAGAAAGCTGTCCCAAATTAATAAAATGTAATTTTTTTGAAAATTTTAAATTGCATACTTTAGTTATTTCTATGGAATTTGATAACATTGTCAATGCTTGGAGCCTGTATGCTATTTTACATATAATATATATATATATATATATATATTATATATATATATATAATATATAAATATATATATGCTCTAAACCAAAAAATTGAAAATTGGTCAAAATTGCTCTTAAAGATATCCTTTGGCGCAGTGCTATTTATTTAAGAAAGCTCAATTACAATCTCAAAACCGAGAAGCTTCTATTTTCACAAATTAGAAAAAGTAATTGTTAACCTGGAGATTGAATCTTGAAGCCAATTACACAAATTGAAAAAATAGTTACATGTTAGAACATTTAAGGTCGCGAGAGCATGAAAATTTTAATGTCCTAATTTTGTATGAAAATCCAGCAAACATACCAAATTAAGATAGGAGTGCAGATTTTAAGAGCTGAATTTATATAAGAAAAATCCTAAAAAAGGAAAAACTACGGGTCACCCTGTTGAAATTATTCTACAATAGTAGCTTTATTTAGTTATCAGTATAGTCCTTCCTAAAGGGAAGTATTAATAAAGTACATACTATATTATGCAGTTGGGATAGCCCTTTGAGAGGAATCCACATAAATTGAGCTGCTGAAGTTAAGAGTCAAAGTTGATGTTGATGGTGTGCACCAATCTTATAAGTGATGGCATGCGTTGGCTTATTTATGAACTAGTAGATAAAGTTAGTATAACACTAAAGTAGGCGGGTGACACTAGTCAGAGATTGTAGGCAAGTGCATCATAGCGAAAGATGACAAAGATCAAAAGGCCATAATCAGTGATAGTGGTTATAAGATCGTAGTCAGGGGACGGTGTCTCACAACCCCACCCAAAAGACCCATAGACTAAACATATACAATCATGTGGCTTGCAACAGAAAACCCCCAAATCTATGTTTTTGAAATTATTCCAAATTATATTCCATTAAACTTTATAATAAATAATAAATTAATGGAGCTATAAGACATCATTCAGTAATAAAATAACTCTTCATAAAATCTCTTTTCATCTCATCATCAAAAATATATGTACAATAATAAACTAAAGTATATGGATACACAACGAGAGTAACAAAATAGAACATAATGTATTAGTCATAACTGTACAAAAATAAAAAAATAAAATATCTATCACAACTCAAATCCAGATCCAAAACTTCTACTCAACTAGCCTTTTACTTTCTGTAATCCAAAAATAGAAAGTGAAACATCTGAGAGCTAACAAACTCAGTCTGCCACATTTAAACTGATCTAATCAGCACATTCATTTATTTGGCATTTAACAAAATACTAAAAATAATAAAATAAATCACTATGCAGAATAAAATAATAATTGTAGTTATCAAAATATTAAACAATTGTACTAGGAAAGTAAATGAACAAACACTTCATATCCATACCACAAATCATAGAATTCCTTCTTATAACTCCCAATGTCCATCACCATAATATAATGTGCTTATAGCATAAGAACAGCTATAAAGGCATCAGAACATAGCTTAGAGCCACCAAAAATGCCCTATAGGCACTAGAACATGATATATATAACCCCTAGAACATGTTTTTATAAATGCTAGACCATGGCTTATAGCCACTAGAACATGCATTATATACACTTGAATAACTTGCTTCTTCCACACTATATCTCCTCAAAACTTCTTATTTCAACCAATAAGGCACATAATTTAATTGAATTAAATTCATTGTTTCAAAAAATAAGTGAATTACCATAGATTGTGCAAAAGACCATCTTGAGACTTGAATTATACTACTCACTATTTTTTGATTCAAGGTAATTTTTTAATAAATTAAAATAGTGCACATTTCAAAATACCTATTGTAAACTTTTCCAAAAAATCCTAAATGCCCAGTACTGATGTGTCAAAAATACATAAAGTATATTTGTGAAAGTTTTACGGGTGTAAGGTTATCCCATTTTTGGTATCGAAAATATAATTTAACTTAAAATTTGAGAAAACTTCATATTTTGTAAACTTAGATTGGAAAATTGTCACATACCTCAAACCAGATAATTTCTAAATTGGGATGGAGCGAAAAATGACCTGAAGCACAGGCCAAAAATAAACTTCTCTCTCTCTAGGAGTTCTCTCTACTCTCTCTAATATTAGTTTTCCAATGTATCAAATGAATGAATAGTGAAAAAATAAAGTTATAATTAATAAAATTTTGAATTAGCAATGGTGGTGCCATATGGCTCCAGCCCGGGCTCCATCAAATAACCCATAGTTCTGTACATATATCCCCAGAGCCGTGTGATGAATTAATTAACAAAACCTGATCAAAAGCACTAATCATCTTTGTGGCAAGAGTATGTTAGTCAAGTTATGGTTTTAAGAGATTATAGTCATCACATGATAGGGGTCGAAAGGGGTGACTATGGTCGGATAATCGAGTTAGGCAATAGTGGTTAGAGGATTATCAGTATGGCAAAAGTGTCCAAGGATAGTAATGTGATGACCCGGAATTTAATTAGCAAGAAATGTATATCTTACTTTCTAATTAATCTCGAGAGCTACTAATCAAATTTTAAAAATAAAGCATAAATAATATCATTTCATTTCATATAAATCATCATGTATACAACTTTATCTTATTCCAAAATAATCATGTGCATTAGCTAAAAATATAATTATAATATCAATCTAGTCAAATATATCTTTTTATAAAAATAAATAAAATACTTAACCACAATAATAAGGGTCAACCTCACTCCATTGGATCGTTAACCTTTCTAAAAACATTATATATCACATAATGACTAACAGCTTAGTAGTTAACAAAACCTACAACCATTATTATTGCACATCAATAAAAATAATTATCATGTAATCATACAATCCATATTAGTATGAATAAAAAATAATCACTATATCATGTATCATTTGTATCATGTGTCTCTATCATGTGTTATGTATTATGTATCAATCCTTTTAGTAATATGAATGTGCATGTAATCAATTGTAGTCATTGTGTTCATGTCATGTCATTTCATTTCATTTATTGTTATTCATATCATTTATGGCAATTATTTTATTATTATATATTCTATTAATTTATATCATTGTATAATGTATGTATGTTATGCAATTGTATCTATGTAGCATGTACATCATGTAACTTTATGTAGCATTAATAATAAGCAAGGAAATTCATAACTACTACTAACATAAATCCTCCTACATTTTTTTGATGTTGTCTGTCATCCCCTCTTAGAATCACTAACCTCCACACTAGGATTCTTATCAACTAAATATGCTTATGGAGGACTCTCCTCTAAACCTCTTCTACCATATTCCATTGCTCTGCTGCTGGGGTGGATACATATCATTCTCCACAACCAAGCTCTCTCCATGAGATAAAAAAAAAAAAAACACAATGTAAATGGAGCTAAAGGGTGTCTCAAACTCACTCTAAACCCTGCAGAAATCTATAATTTTTTTCTCAAGGGTACAAATCAACAAAGAGAACATACTAACACTCAGGAAAATGCCCTAAACCGGCGGTTCTAACCTGGCATTTTAGGACCGCCGGTAGTCCCCGCACGCGCGGCACAACCGCGGTTTTGGCCGTCGGATTTTAACGACGGCTGCACCGGAGATTTTAGCAAAATATAAGCCGCGGGTAAGGGCGGCGGTCCCTAAACCGACGGTAAACCGCCGGAACGTCAACAAGAACCGCGGTTTAACCCGGCAGGCCACCGGCGGTTCTACTCGTGGACAATCCGGCGTGTTAGACCGCCGGAAAATACCGATTGTTATAAACCGCCGGCTTTCGCCGGTTAAGTAACCGACGGTCTATCGGCGAAGGCCGGCGGTTTAAAAACATACAACGGACTAACTAAACTAAACCGCGGAGCACCGTCGGTAAAAAGACCGCCGGTAGGCCGTCGGTCAATTTAACCGGCGGCGTCCAAGCCGGAAACCCGCCGGCATAAAATCGGTTGAAACCGGCGGCGTGAGCGCCGGAAAACCCGAGGCTACAGAAAACCGCCGGTAAAAAACCGTCGTAATAGTTTCCTACGCGATTTTTTTCCGGCGGCACAAAAACGCCGTAAAGCCGGCCGGTAGTAAAAAAAACCGCCGGTTTAATATAGGCTTACCTCGCCGTGAAAAAACTGCCAGGATTTCGACGTTTTTCCTGTATTTGTAAGAAAAGATGATGAAATTTTGCTTGTATTGCATCACTACCTTGCACATTTACACTAACCTCAGAAAGGACTTCCTACATCTACTGCTAGTAGATATGGCTAGAAAAACAAACTTTTCTAAAGAACTTTAAATAAACTCCTCATGAAAATCTCTGCAATCAATCTTCCGTATAACCTTTCTCTTTACAAGCCATCCATCAACACTCTGTTTCTCCATCCCAGCAAGAAAGTGTAAACTTCCTACTCTTAGAACATTGCATACAATAAAAAGACTCTCAATCCTCATCAACCAACCAACCCTCAACTACTTGGGCTCAATAGAATCCTAGAAACAGGTGGCTTCAATCTCAAAAATGGCTATAGATGCTTATCAACCTTGTCTCCTTTAACTCCTACGTTTTACCTTAGCCTCACTCTTAGTTAAGTTACTTATCTTGTAAACAATAATCATTATATTAGAAATCATAGCACCTACAACACTTTGACCTGTTTCAGCCTGACTGGAAATCTATCCATCAGTTGCCTCTTGTTCTTGAAGATCCATAATACACAAACACTTTAAACTAATTGAGAATATAGAAATTATCAATTATACCCAACTTAACACAAATTAAAAAATAAAATTCCCTACTCCAAGCCTTAACTTCCTTCCCTTATTATACAAATCATTTCCTATAACTTTGTTTATAGTTCCAATCCTCCCAACCCATTGCATGAATACTACTTGTAATGCCCTAGGATCAATGGAAGGTTGAAATACCAAACCTATAATTACTACTCAATCAGCACAAAAACAACTAGCTACTAAAACATGTAATTAATAAAGAAGTACAAACTCCTTTCTTTCATTTTAATTAAACCACGCACATTAAACAGATCCAAAAAAATTATACTTTAAAATAATTAAATTCTAGAATAAAAAATATGGATCTTAAAACTTAGTATCCAAAGATATCCTACCTCTACACTTAATCTACTCTGTGGAGCATACCCAATAAATGTCATAAAGAATAAATTAACACAACTAGCTCAGTAGACCACTTACTCTAACCAATAACAAATTTAATGTCAAAATTAAAGGATAAAACTCAAAATAATTTAAAAGGTAATAAATTATTAAGAAGTTCTATTACACCAGCAAAACATAAATTTCTAAGGCTCCCTGGCATACTTGAAATTCTCATTTACTTGCATAGTCACTTTCACACAAGATTCTCAAATACTTCAAAGAATACTTATAATCAGATATTCCCTTGCAAGACTTTCATATTTCATCAAAGTATATTATTAACAAAAAGATGATAAACCGTCCAATTTAGACAGTCCAACCCTTCAAAATGTAATGCAGAAAAATCAACGCAATTGTGAGAGCAATCTCTCCAATTTCAGAGAAAATTTAAACTGTCCGATTAGAACTGCCAACATTACACATCAACAACAAATCAAAAAATACAAAAACCAAGGCGGAGGGAGCACTGCAATAAATCGTCAAAGAAAGATCAGCACTGTTGCTAAGGAAAGAAAAGCTTAGCATACAGAGCTCATTCCATGTATCTGAAGACCAGGCAAGCACCATGTACACAATCAGAATAGCTCTTTGGGTTGGCGAGCTGCTCGGTGTGAGCTTGTTCCACTGTTTCTTGTAGATGGAGGTGAGCGTCCTTTCGGTAATCAGAGAGCGAGTGATTAAGAACTGTAACTGGAATCTTTGTTCCAGTGAACAAATTACCACCAAACTCATAGCTCTTTCTTGAGCAAACCCCCCAGTAATTTGGATCCTCTATAGGCTCGTCTCTCCATAGCAGTTTCCCCCAACCTCACCGCCCCAATTTTCACTCCTGCATAAAATTATTACAAAGTTCATTACGTAATTATAGGATGACATGCAAAAACGTTTACTAAAACTACTACCTCTCATGACAAGGAGACAGCTTGCGAAGAACACTCTGGTTACTTGGGATCCATATATGCCCCACCCACCTCATCATTCCTCACAGCCAATCTATAAGCATCCTCCGTCACCATCAAAGTGATTGTTCTTCGTCTCACTGTCGAAGGGACCTCGACTGCAGGCCTCAAAATCACACCATTTATACATAGAAAAAAACAACAAAAAAGCTCTAAAAAGAAATGGAAGAAAGTTACAGAATCTTCATCTTCTGTCCTGTCATCCACCACAGTAATGTATGAAAACCATAATGTCTATGCCCTTCCAATGCCGAGCATGCTTGTTAATGGATCCAACTCTAACAATTCGATCCTGTACTCTGTGAACAATGGCGTCATCTGAGTTTTCAACTAGGAATGGTGCCCAGTAGAACTCAATTGTGGCATTGTAGTTCTGCATCGATATGATAGCAGTTAATTTGAAGATTTGTAAGAATTTGAGAATAGTTTTATGGTTGAAGATTTAATGGAGTTTGAGTTGATTACCTTGGCTGTGAAGATGGTGAGTGAACCATTGGTCGTCATGGATTTGGCGTTTTCAGGATGGATCGATGGAGGAGGCAGACCAGTGAGACATACTGGCCACGGTTTAAGGAGTCGCCAATGAACATCATTCTCTTCCCTCGAGCTTCTCCCAGCATGAAGGTGGCATTGAAGCAAACAATATATAAAAAAGAACACAATTTAAAGCATTATACTAAAATAGATGCGATTTTGTATGGCAAATTGTGATTTGTAGTGTATGAATCTACTCTCATAGACGTTATAAAGGGAAATTTTTGCAGATCAAAAGTTTAAGATAATGAGTGTATCAACTATTGATATATATTGTGGTCATATATTTCATCCTCTAACATGGAGAGCTACCAATATATCAGGAATTATTTTTACTTCGTGACATCAATCAAACATCAAAAAGTTAAAAAGCAAAGCACATCATTATATCTTTGCACACTTTTTCTCCAATCAAACAACCTCTAAATGGAGACCAGGGAGTAAGCTTAAGTCATAAATTATATGAGTGCGGGGCAGCTGAAAATGTTAGTGAAGTGGAATTGTCCGGAAAAAAAAATAAATTTTTGAAATGATGTTAATTTATATAAAAAAAAAAAAGAATCTTTCTTTTAAATCGCGCAATACTTTTTTCACATATGTTATATTCTAAAATAGATTGTAACAATTTATTTTCATTACAAATATTTTTAAAACTAGTAAGAAAATTATAGCTAAAAATAATTAATGTGATATATTTAAATAGAAATAAAGTTACTAAAAAGCTATCTAAACATCCTTTTAACGAGTAAATCTCAAAATGGTCTATACACATGTAATTAATTAGTTTCAAAGTATCCATTTCTCTAATTTAATTTTCCACTTAATAAAATTATCGAAAACAATTACTCAGAGACTAAATTAAAATCAATTATTTATGGTCAATGAAGCCAGCTGTTTCATGATCAACTTTTGTGCAAGATAATCTTTCTTTATGTAATATATATAACCCACCAGATAGAAAACAAAAAAAATTGCTTCTTTGTTACAACATTCATTTGGAGTTCTGCACTGCTTGAGAAACAAAACGGTCTATAAAAATACAGCAGCATGTAGCATAAGCGAGAACATGTGAATAATGGAAAATTTTCCCACCTTCTACTATATATAAATGATTATTAGCTGTGCTACTCCTTAAAATTTCAGAAAACTTGCATAAGTCAATGAATCAGCTTCGTGGGACGTTAACTTCCACTTCCATATTCATTTGTTCTAAGTTTTGATATTTACTTGAACTGAATTAACGGCACTGAAAACAATGCAATCTGAAAGTTTTTGGCTATTTTGATCTGTTTTGTGGGAGCTTTGATTATCAATCAAGAGATCTAGGTTGGAAGTGTTCGTATGTGAGTGTTTGAGTTGATTAATTAAGGCCAAATGCTAAAAAAAAAATTAATGGCACTGAAACAATGCGTCTGAAAGTTTTTATTATTATATATATATTGACAAAAAATAACTTCCTTTTAATCAAGTACACTTGAAAATACTTTAAAGGAAAATGGATAAGTCCACAAAGCACAACAAGATAAAGCAATATTAATTAATCGTTGCTGCTAGGACTAAAAAAACAGTTCATGCAAAGCAGTACTTGCTCTGAATTCCGGAAAATTAATATCAAAGTAAAAATGATTCGATTTAATGGAGACATTCAATTGGCACTCGAATTATGCTGTTAAATTAACTAGAACTTGAGACAAATCAAAAAGGTTTGAAACTTTTTAATTTTTTAGCTAAAATGTATTTTAATAAGGAATATGAACCAACCTTGGCAAATCACATTCATGAGGCTGCCATCTCCAATGAGATAGCCTTTGTCAGTCTCCTCATGAGCTTGGCAAGTAAGCTGTGGCTGTATATAAGGGCATTCTTCCTCCTGGTATTGAGGTCTTGTCTTCTTCATCATAAACCAACTCCCACTGAACAAATTGCATTCCTTTTCTCCCCTCTCTACCGCAAAAGGCAGCACTAAATCCTCTCATGACATAATTAAACAAATCATAATATAAAACACAATTAAACAACTATGAAAACTTGTAAGCTTCTTACCTTGCTCAACATGCAATGGAAGAGCGTTTCTGGTTTTTCCTCTTCAGGCTCTCTGCAAATTCAACGTTGATTGCTTAAGGATGCAACTGAAGTCTTCACCATAAAGGATCACAACGAAGAAGACAAAGCAGAAGGAGATGATGTAAAAGGAGATGTGAGCTCTTCCTGGTTGGAAGCTTGTGGCTTCATTGTGGAAGTTCTGTTGTGAAGGGAGAGTGGGAAATTGAAGAAAATGTATATTAGTTTAGAGATTGAAAGAGAGAAATATAGAGAAAGGTTAGTAGGTGGGATTCAGAAGGTGAAAGAAATATGTCATAGTCCCCACTTTTGATATAATAATGTTGTTTTTTAGAAAATTTGGAGGTTCTCGCATGCCATTCCAAAGATAACTTGTAATCATGGTGATACATGGCTGTGTGGAAGAGCAGAGACCGTTTATGATAGTTCTTTTTGCTCGAGTCATGACCATCGGATCCAGTGAGTAATGAGGATTCTTAATGTAAAATAGGTTTGGGATTAATAATGGGGTGTGCCGAAGATCTGAGTAGTAGGTTTGGGATTAGGAGCAATCATGTCAGAAATGGCCTCCATAGCACTTCTCTTCTCATGTTATGATTTTGTTTTCTTTTGTCTAAAGAACTTATATAACTTCTTAGGGGATATTTGGTTGGATTTTCCAAAATTCTCATGTTTTTTTTTAAATGTATAAATTGTTTGAGTAGTATAGGAAATATATTTTCATATTTTTATGATATGTTTTAAATATATTAAAATGTGAATGAAGATAATGACTTCGTTTGAGATGATTTTTTTATTGTTTCTTAAAATGGAGTTTTAATACAAAAAAATTAATTTTTAATTAAACCTTCGTTTTAAGAAGCAATAAGAAAGTAGCCAATGCTGATAGTGACAGGCAACGATTATGAGGGGCAAGGCTGATGGCAGCGGTAGGCCGTGATGTCCATTGATGAACGTTGAGTTGTGTTAATGTGAATTACGAGCTAATACAACATCAAAATTATAATATAATAAAATAAGTTCAATTTGGGCTATTTCAAATATAAGAAAATTCATCATAATTTTATTTTTTTTTTTTTTTTTATTTTTTATAAAAAACCTTAAAATTTTGAAATAAATAAAATGAAATACAGTACCTTACTAATGCTAAGAACCTATAATGCCTTTTTGCACTGTTGTTCTTGTTTGATAGATCAAATTTGACCATGTATTCTTCAATAATTCATTTATAAGATTAATTATTATTTTGCTTTGTCTATGTACTTCACACTTATATATATTATGCAGGGCTTGGAAAGTTGACCACGACAAGTGGGTATTTAAAACTGAAGGATCTATAAAACCCAAAAGGATTAATTAAACACCATTACACAAAAAATCAGCATCAGCAAACTCAAGAGAAACTCTCCACTGTGATCAAAACTGCTGAAATTGGGCAGTTTGATCTCAAGGAGGAAGTAAGAAAAGATTAATGAACAAACTGAACCACTTTGTTTTGATGAATTTTTAGTTCTGCAATATGCGGTGTTAAAATGAAAATTGAATTATATTTTAAGGGCTACTGAAGCAGAATCTTCTATACAGATATTACTTTTTTTTGGGCTTGCAAATGGACAAATTTGACGTTGATGTTCAAACCTAAACAGAGCTATCAGTGAATAAATATGATTGCGTTTGAAGAATTATAAAATGAGGTTCTTTTCAAAATCTTTACTTAAAATAAAAAAATGCAAGTTTTTGGTGAGTGGTCTCAATTCTCTTTTATTAAATAGCTAAAAAAATTAATGAGGATGAGATTTGGAAAATAATTTAGGCTTCATTAGGATGACTTTCTTACTGCTCTTTAAACAGTTTTTTAGTAAAAAAATTTAAGTTACTAAAAAGTTTTCTTTAAGAAGCATTAAAAAAATCATCCCAAACTAAGGCTTTCGTTTGGGACATTTTTTTTGTTGCTTATTAAAACAGTTTTTTATATACGAAAAATAATAATTTTTGTATTAAAAAACTGCTATTAAAAACAGAATAAAAAGCCGCCCAAACTAAGGCTTCGTTTGAGACGGCTTTTTTACTGCTTTTGAAGCAGCTTTCTAGAGAAAATTTTAATTTTTGTACTAAAAAGCTTTAAAAGAAGCATAAAAAAGTCGCCCCCAAACAAAGCCTAAGACTTCGTTGGAGCGACTTTCTTATTATTTTCTAAAGTAGGTTTTTTCAGTATAAAAATAAATTTTTTGCTAAAAAATTATTTTATTGAAGCAGTAAGAAAGCCGTCCCAAATGAAATCTAAGTTTTAATTTCCAGAGAGAGAGAGAGAGAGAGAGAGAGAGGGAAATAAAAATTTTGTGAACACCAAAAATTGAATATAATGTTAGTGGAGCAGTTGTGAGAGGAACAGTGACTCTGAATCCTTCAGCTGAAAGAAAGAACCACGATGAATTTTATCGAAGCTTTATTCGTCCTTTACTGCTGTTGTGTAAAAAAAGAGAGGGGGCAAAGTTTTTGGTGGGCAAAGAGAGCGTGCAAGAGTTAATAATCGGTTAGGCAATTACTAATACTTAATGAAGTAGGATCGGGAGAACTGCAGTTTAGTGGAGGAATAAGATGGAGCTCAAATGTCAAAGTCAATTCCAGGTGGGCATTTCGTGGTGGGATTATTCTTTTTTCATGGAGAAGTTGCTTGGAAAGACTAGTTAAATTTTATTTATTTATTTTGGAAATAAATGAACTGAATAGGGTTGGGTCGGTTAGTTTTTAATTTTATGAATATATTTTAGGTATATAAAAGTATTC
The DNA here is from genome assembly GCA_022539455.1 of Dendrobium nobile. Classification (NCBI taxonomy): domain Eukaryota; kingdom Viridiplantae; phylum Streptophyta; class Magnoliopsida; order Asparagales; family Orchidaceae; genus Dendrobium; species Dendrobium nobile. The sequence continues at coordinate 65,854,813 of CM039723.1, forward strand.
ATGTTTATATTTACGATAAAATTTAATGTCATGACGGGATAAACCCAACACTAAAGATGATTCAATTCAATGTTCAAATGAGCACAAACATGCACTTAAATATAAAATTAAAAACTAAGATATTAATTAAAGGATCAAGTAGTCACCATATTGTATGCTTTTAGTCAAATAAAACACTTCGAGTAGATGAAGCCAAGAAGCCCAATAGCATTCCATTCTTTAGTCGTTCATGTACTCAGCTGTTGAATAAATGATTTGTGAATAAATAATTTATTATGGGCAGTTGGATGCAATGTTACAAAAATTTGGTCAATTTTATAAAAAGTCAAACTCAAAAACTATAATTATACCCCCATTCTCTACAAGATGGGGACTATGCTTTAGATTAAAGTGAGCTTGGTGACCTGAAGAATGCAAGGGCTCTATTCGATATTTACTGCTAATGATTGCCATCAGTCACTGCCATGACTTCATTGCCATCAGACCACCATCATCTAATTTTCATCATTTGGTTGTCATCATTATTTGACCAATGCCACATGGCTATTATAGTCCATTCACATCAATCTAACCATCATAATACGATCTCCATTGCTTGACCAGCATCATCCGACAATCGCCATCTATCAATTACTCTTCCAAAATCTCTATAATAAACTACAGGAGACCAAGAAAGTGCTTCTAATTTAAAATATTTCTTTTTAGTATGAGGAGAGACATACCTTTGTATCTTCAAGTACATGTAGATTATTTCAAATGAGCCAAGGCCCTTGATTTTTTTTCCTTTTAAAAATTTCATGGAAAAACTCCGATGTTTCATATATTCTTCATGTTTATCTATGTGTTTGAGCGTTTGGAATCTTCATTCAAAGCTATAATGAAAACACTCTCTTTGTTATTATGGATTTTCCAACATGAAAAAGTTTGGTCTTGTGTGTGGGAAGTATTTTCTACGTTCTATAAAACTCATGAAATGGATTACAATCAATCCCTTAATTAAGGATAGTATAATCTTATTGGTGAAGACAACCCATGCAATATTTTGAAGGATTGTCTATACATGATGGAGGAGCATCAAGCTTAAATTGTTCAACTCTTAAAAAAGGATGAATAATAAAGAGCACCATCATAACACACTGAGTTCTCATGCCCAAGTTAATCAATTTGATGCCACCCATGCAGTGCCTCATTATGATCATACTACGATTTATCATACAATTTGATGTCATGCATGCAGTGCCCCCTTATCATCAAACTTCATCATAGCCTCTTCAAAGTCTCAAGGTCACGACCAATTTAACCCATCCATCTCATGCAGCTTAGTCGACCCAAAATCTTTCGATAGCCTTAGCCTTAGCCTTAATGAACTTAATTTGAACTAGCATTACTAACTCCCGCCACCCCTTATGATAATATAAGAGATGAAAGTCGATATCTCATCAAAGAAAAATTCTTTTGAGAGATAGGAATCAAGTTACTAATCATCACAACTTTCAAGAGTCATTATCTCTAATCGATGCCATTCTTTATTTCCTATTTTAGGGTGGTTCAAATTATATATTACTGATCATTATGATGAAACATTTAACTATTATGAGTATATTGATCATTAAAGGACCATCATGTATATTTAAAAAATCTTTTGTTGTAATTCTCAACAAGAGTATTCATTAAAACTCCTAAAGCACAAGCTTATGCTTAATTCCACAGTCTCTGTAGTAAAATTATTCATGTTTTTTCCAACCAAGTCAAGCTTTTCATCAATTAATTCATTGCTTATTGCAGAATTATATATGATTCCTCCCAACCTTTTAGAATTTGTTAAAATAAGAGAGAAACATTTAAAGAGTACTATTAAATATTTTCCTCTCAAGATGATCCAATTTTAAGAGTAAATCTGGAGTTAATATAATGTGTTTTTCTTAGACCTCAAACCTTTCCACACATTAAAGTGAGAGATAACATGTTCTTATCTTGATCTTATTCATCAAGTAGAAAAACAAATAGCTATTGATGAGATCATCAACACCCATAAAAAATATTTAAATAATCATTGAGTAAACATAATAATTCACAACAAGTAATTGATTTGCCTCCTCGACAAAAAAAAAAAGTGGAAACAATCAAGAAATCAGATATACCCTTCTCATCAAATTCAACTCGATTCATTCAATTATATCCCATTAAATAAATTTAGGACTAGTATTCTAATGGAGATCTAAAATTTTGAACGTCCTAAATGATCAAAATTATTACAATATTTAAATGATAGAAATCGATCTAAATATTATTATTTTCACCATTCAATAGGACATTCAAATGAAAATTACTTTTAGTGAAGGAAGAAATTAAACATCTAATTCACCAAAGACACTTAGGTCACTATTTACAAGAGCAACATATAGATGGTCAACCTCAAAATAATTATGAAAAAAAAATTATTGGTATTATTAGAACTATTATAGGAATGCCCATAATATATATATAAATAATATTATTATAAATAATATATATATATATATAAAGTATAAATAATATATAAATAATAT